>CM061141.1:46256059-46626535 GCA_030789695.1 Scilla litardierei
CATTGACGAGGACAGAAAACGAAGGAGAGTCCACGCACGTCTTGACCCAGTGAATGAAGGTGGGAGGGAACCCAAGGCGTCCCATGAAGTAGTAGAGAAACTCACGGTTGACACTATCAAAAGCCTTGTGAAGGTCCAGCTGAATACAGGCCCTGGCCCCCAAAGAAGCGGAGTAGTCCCTGATGAGCTCATGTGCAAGAAGAGAGGAATCAGAGATCAGGCGACCCTTGATGAAAGCTGACTGGTTCCAGGAGATGAGGCCAGGAATGACCGCGGCCATCCTCCTACTAAGAACCTTAGAGATGATCTTGTAGATGACATTGCAGCAAGAAATAGGCCGATAGTCACCCAAGGAGGATGCCGAAGAAGTCTTGGGGATCAGAGTGAGAAAAGTATGGTTGATCTGCTTGAGAATACATCCAGACAAAAAGAAGGAACGCATCGCACGAAGGACGTCACTGCACACAATCCCCCACATCTCTTGGAAAAAGAGAGGTGTAAAACCATCTGGCCCGGGGGATTTGTCCTTATCCAAAGAGAAGAGAGCCTCCTTAATTTCCTGGTCCACAACAGGGCCACCAATCCAATCATAAGAGCCCGGGGATAAAATATGCTTGGGGATAATATCAGGGAAGGAAGAGGGGTACGAGTCTTGGTGGAAGAGAGAGCTGTAGTAGTCAACCGCTTCGGCCTGAAGAGAGTCGATCTGGGCGGCAGGGTCCCCACCCGGCCCAATCAAGTGCAAAAGACTGTTACCAGCTGCCCGGTCCTTTGCCGCAGCATAGAAAAACCTGGTGTTCCGGTCCCCCTGGGAGAGCCAAGACTGGCGGCTCTTCTGTCTAGCCTGGCTCTCCTCACACGCCAGGCTAGAAGCAAGTAGGTGATGGAGGGAACGCTCCTGGCGCATGAGATCCGGGAAAGAGTGGAAGTCGGTGTCATCACGGATAGCAGAGATCTCACTCCTGATGGTCACGGAAGGGGGAAGGGCCTCTGGGCGAGGGGCCATGCACGGATAGCCGCCTTGAGGGCCCTGAGCTTGAAGACGAGTCTAAGCATAGGAGAGCCAGAGTAATGACCTCTCCAGACGGATAAAAGAAGAGCGTAGAATCCTGGTACCTGGAGATAGTGACCAAAAAATCTGAAGGGCTTGGGGCCCGAGATGGGAGGAGGGATTACCTGAATAAGTAGTGGAGAATGGTCACTAGTAGCAGGAGGAAGATAGGCAGCATAAGCATCAGGAAGGGCCTCCAGCCACTCGGGACTAACAAGTTCCCGATCAAGCCTACAAGAGATCCGAGAGTCACCCGTAGCGCAGTTGCTCCAACTAAGCTTATCACCGATACAGCGAATGTCATCCAACCCGCAGTCATTAATGCAGAGGTTGAAATCCGCTAACAAGTCCGGGGTGAGACTCCTTCCCCCCACCTTCTCCTCAATAAACCTAGTGACATTGAAGTCACCCAGCACCGCCCAAGCCTTACCAGCCACCAGAGTGCTGTCAGTGCGGATAGAATCCCATAGACGAAGCATGTCGGACGCCAAATTTGATGCATAAACGAAGGAAATGTAGACCGGAAACCCACCACTGTTAACACAACCAAGGGTGACATGTTGCGCAGAGGAAGAGATGACCGTACAGTCCCAAACCCGCGGTCAGCCACCACCCAAATACGCACTTTAGGGGCATGCGCATAGTTGTGGAACGAGACCCACCCCTTGGGACAACAAGAGGGAACAATATCACCCAGCGGATCTCGAATCTTCGTCTCCAATAAGCCCACCAACAAGGCATTATATTTGCTGATGTGGTGCCGAACATCCCTTCGGCGAGAACAAGCATTTAGGCCTCGCACATTCCAGGCAAGAATAGACATAATCAAGGGATGGGGTGTTGGCTCCTAGTTTGCGCACGAGGAGGAGCCGGCCCGCTTTTAGCTGGCTTAGTGGAATGGGACAAGGGTTTCTTCGGTGGTTGGACATAGGCGGGGTTAGGGATAGTGGCGGGATGCGGGCACGGGTTTGGTGGTAGGGAAGTTGGACTGGGGCGAGAAGCACGGGGCGGGCTCAAGACAGGGAAATTGCTGTCAAAATCGCGGTCAGCCAACTCCTCCAAGAGGACTGAAGGATCCCGCAATCCACCCAAACCAACAACAGTGCCTTCAGCATAAATGCACAGGGGATCCTCATCAATTCCCACAGCAGGATAGGGTCTCAAGTTTTCAGCAGCAGGGACCAAAGCAGTGAAGGCAGGCCCATACACAGATGAAGCCGCATCAAGTGAGGGACAGGCGGCGGGAATCGCATCAATCGGTGCCGAGCAGTGATTGATGGCTGGGAGGGCGATGCTTCCAGCATTGGCAGGCGACCGGGGCAATTTTGCCACGGGGGGAAGGGAGCTGCTCTTCGCGGGAGAGGTAGGGGTGACGGCGGGCCTCAAGGGGTGCAAGGCCTGGGCCGGAGAAGTCCTAGCTGGGCGTCAATTAGGGGGCTGCTCTTCACGGGAGAGGTAGGGTGGGCAACAGATTTCGAAGGGAGCACGGCATGGGCCAGCAGCTGTGTGTCCTGAGGGGGGTCTGCACACCAGAGAAAGGGGGGGCCAGCAGCTAAGGTAGGTTGTGGCATCAGCTGGCCTGCAAGGAGGGGGGTCTGCACACCAGAAGTAGAAGGAGGCACAGCTGTAGACTGAACATGAGTTGGAGTGCTGCGCAGTGAGGGAACCGCTTGGGGGCGTAATTTAGAGGGGACGGTCACAGAGCAGGAGGCCGAGGTGGTAGCTCCATCACCAAGGCTGGCACAGGTAGCATAAGACGGGATACTGGAGAGGGAAGCAACCGGCTGAGGAGGCGCAACGAGTCGCGATGGGGACTCGCATTGGGAGGGATCGTGTCCAAAGCATCGAAAATGGGCGCACAGGGGTGGAATTTTCTCGTATTCAACGGCAACCGGGATGATGGACCCGTCAGCTAGATGTGCCAAAATGGAGGACGGGAAGGGCGATAAAGCGTCCATCTCAACAAAGCACCTAGCGAAGGACAGCCGGGAGGCGTGGGCAGTGGTAGCGTCGGAGAATAGAGGCCTCCCCAAAATGCTAGCGAGCTTCCCAAGGATGACGGGAGACCAAAATTGGATCGGGAGGTGCGGGAATCGAATCCAAATCAGCACAGAGGAAAGCGGGTCCCTATCAAGACCGATATCGGGGGCCCAACGCCTAAGAACGAGGAGACGTCCATCCAGGAGCCAAGGGCCACCATTGATAATTTCTTCGCAGTCATCGTCGATGGTAAACTTGAAGAAGAAGAAGCCGTTTTCCCGCGAGTAAATATGGACTTCACCCTTGGTTTTCCACGCCCATCCCACCCAGGACATGAGCTGACCGTAGAATGGCCTCTGGCCCACAAAGTAACCAACCAATGTGTGTGCCCAGCGCCCAGCAGCCTGTGAGATATCTACGGGCGAAATGTCCACAACAAATCCGCCATCGACCAAAGATGTAGGCGAGAACGCCAGCTCACAATTTGGGACGGCGCGGGGGGCACAGATAGAGCTGAAAGAAGTGGATGTCACGTACGACGAGCGGGGGATTTGAGGAGCAGCTCTTTGAGGCAAACCATCAAGCACCTGGCGGACGTTGGTGCTAGCACTAGCGGAAGAGGGCAAACGGGTTGCGCCACCACCCGGAGGCTCTGGGGGATGGCCGACCCACCGTCCGCCCCTAGAACAGGTCTGAGTACGACTACCACCCCGCCGTTGGCGGTTGTCGACATCAAAGGTTCGCCGGTCCTGTTGATTTTTGCGGTGACGACTAGCAACAGCAGTCCACGGGTTAGAGGGGTCATCACCGCTCGCAGATTTGGAAGCATGGATGAAGGAGGAAGTGGACGAGGACGGAATATGGTGGCTCTGGATCGACGCCGCGCCTGTGGATGAAGCTGGCTGGGCAAGGGAATTGGGGTGGGGAGCCGCGGTGGAGGATGAAGAGGCCATGGGCGACGTGAGCACCCAGCTGGGTGAGAGTTGCTTGTCGCCGGAGCATATATATATATATATATATATATATATATATATATATATATATATATATATATATATATATATATATATATATATATGTATATATGTATATATATGTAAATATGTATATATGTATATATGTATGTATGTATGTATGTATGTGTCTATCTATGTATATGTATACATATACATAGATATATGTATATATATATATATATTTGTATCTATATATTAAAACACAAAGGTTTTTGAATTTTAGGGCTGACTGGGACAAGCTGATTGCATGCTGATGTATAAAGAGGTTGATAGAAGAATGGCTAGGATTTAATCTTGGTAAAAGAAGTGTTGAGATGAGTGTTTGGAAACCCCACCCCTTTTTCACTTTTGTTTTCAAACCCCTCACAATCACTACATTTACGCAGAATACCACATATTTCCCTTTTTTGCTAAAAACCCCTTTTATTTCACTTTTTACTCACACACCATACACACACACACACTTATACACTTCCACCCCGCGCGCCGAAGGCGCCCGCGCGATTTTTTTACGCTAATTTGTTGTTCTGACTCAAGGGCGCCCTCGCCGAATTTTTTGTTCTACGCCGAATTTTTTGTTCCGCACAAATTTGACTATGTAAATAATGTTTGGGAACAAAAATTTCGCGGGGGAAAACTTAAATGAACTGTGCCCGCGGGCACGGTTTATGACTAGTACATATATATGCGTATATCTATGTATATGTATACGTATATATACGTATACACACATATATATATATACGTATATATATACACATATATATATGAGAATAATGGGTATCATACGCCATATGAGAGGGTGTCTCATATGCCCTCTCACATAAAAGGGACAAGTACAAGCCCACATGGGCTTGTACTTGTTGTATATGTGAGAGGGCATATGAGACACCCTCTCATATGGCGTATGATACCCAATAATCCATATGGGATTAATGGATATCATGCGCCATATGAGAGCTTCTCTCATACGCCCTCTCACATAAAGCACCCAAGTACAAGCCCACATGGGCTTGTACTTGGTTGTACTTGGGTGCTTTATGTGAGAGGGCGTATGAGAGAAGCTCTCATATGGCGTATGATAGCCATTATTATTATTATATATATATATATATATATATATATATATGTTTTTTGTTTTTTTTGAAAACCCAGAAAAATCCCCAACCCCATCCCCCTGCCTTCGGCTTTTTTAGGAGGGTAAGGCGAGAGCCCGGTCGAGACTATGCAAATTGGGGGGTGACCGCCGTGCCCCCAACGGCCCCCGAGTTAGTCCGAGAGGGGAGATGTAGCCCCAGGGTAAATAATTCCACAACAAATTCCACAATAATTACCAAGTCACGGCGGCCATAGGCCTATATATAGGAGGGATCAAATGACCCCCAAAAATAACCCCCAAGTACAACCAAGTACAAGCCCATGTGGGCTTGTACTTGGGTGCTTTATGTGAGAGGGCGTATGAGAGAAGCTCTCATATGGCGTATGATACCCATTAATCCCATATATAGAATAATGGCTATCATACGCCATATGAGAGCTTCTCTCATACGCCCTCTCACAAATAACCCCCAAGTACAACCAAGTACAAGCCCATGTGGGCTTGTACTTGGGTGCTTTATGTGAGAGGGCGTATGAGAGAAGCTCTCATATGGCGTATGATAGCCATTATTCTATATATATATATATATATATATATATATATATATATATATATAATAATGGCTATCATACGCCATATGAGAGCTTCTCTCATACGCCCTCTCACATAAAGCACCCAAGTACAACCAAGTACAAGCCCATGTGGGCTTGTACTTGGGTGCTTTATGTGAGAGGGTGTATGAGAGAAGCTCTCATATGGCGTATGATACCCATTAATCCCATATATATATATATATATATATATATATATATATATATATATATATATATATATATATATATATATACACTAGTCATAACCCGTGCCCACGGGCACGGTTCAATTAAAATTTTCCCCCGCAAAATTTTTGTTCTCCAAAAAATCATTATTTCCTCCAAAATTTGGGACATATAATATTTTCTTTCAGAAATTAAAATAACAAGTTAGTGCACAAAAATTCAGATGCATTCGACACGGGCCAAACCACTTCATTCCCTACAAAAATTTGGTTTGTCCATACATATTCCACTTAGGGTGAAAGTATAAACGATTATACAACAAACCATTTATGTATGACCTCGGCCTTCTTCATAGGCTAAGCTTGTCCTTTAATCAGTTTCAGCTTCTTCAGCCTACCACATGAAGCCCTCAGTGACAGCTCAAACCCATCCATCGATACCTTGGTCAGGTGCACCAGCTTTGCATCTTGAAGGCACCTCAGATTTCCTAGCATCTTCCACAGCCCAACAGCAGAGATCGGACAGTATAATACATTAATCTAAAATAAAAATTTTAAAACCCCCATATCAGATTCAATATTCTTCATTGAACAACAACAACAATAATAATAATAAAACATTGGCACATTCAGTAGGAAAATTACTTGTCTGATGTTTGGTGAGTACTGTGCAAGAGAACAAAGTGCAACATCGTCAATGGAGTAACACTGCTTCATGTCTATCTCGGTTATGCTATTACAGCCCTTGGAAATTGCAGTAATTCCTAGACCAATGACACGATGGAGCTCCCTCATTTCAAGGTCTGAGAGTTCTTTTAAAGAAGTCATATGCTTCATGCCATGGTCAGTGATCTTATTTCAGTAGCACACGTTTAGCTTCTACAGCTTCTTGCTGCCAGTGGCTAAGGAACCTAATCCATCATCGTTGACTCCCATGCAGCTGTTAATTGATTTAAACAATATTAGCAAGATGTCGTAGAGGGATATAAAATTTAAGATAGGACACATTCAAAGAAATTACTCGTATAGATCTACATCTTGGAGATTTCTGCAGCTCTGGCCAATATAAGCTACTCCCTCTATTATGATGCTGGAACAAAGGCCCACTTTTAATACCATCAGCTTTGAACATTTAGATAAATGCTTCAGTGCTGCCAAACAAAAGTGGACAACAAATTTAGAGAGAGATACACAGGGTGAAAGATTATGAAAATTTTGTTGAACTATAATTTACTTGCATCATTGATGTTACAATCAGTGAGATCAATCTCCTTGAGATCAATACAAAAGGTGATAATCTAATCAATCCCTTTTTCAGTTATTAGAGGGCATGACTCTAATCGGAGGCATTCAATCTTTTTACATAGGGTTGATATCGCAGACAGATCTCTTTGTCCGTAGGAAGATGGCAACATGTGAGATCAATCATTATTAGATCACTGCAATTGCTCACAAGCTCTCATATACCTTCATCATTCACACCACAACATTTGCCAAGGCTGATTTCTGTCAAATTCTTGCAGTTGAATCCACAATCTAGTCAAGATGAATGATCATAAAATACTACTCAAGATGAATCCACAATCTTGAGTATATGTGCTGAGCTTAATAGCCAGCAATTTTCTCGTTAAATATACTACGTTTCAGCCAAAATCAAGATTAACAACAAAAACAATCTTTTTCATCAGAATCCAAACAAAGAAAGCAAACAAAAGTGCACACACCAAAACTATTCTCTTGCTTGAAAGACATAACAGAAGTCCTTGCCGTCCTTGACATCTCTGCAACCAATTTCTACTAAATTCAAATAAAACCCACGGCAGAAACTCAAAATAGAACAAATCTAGATCAAAAAACACCATTTTCTGATCCAAAGTGAAACATAGATGCGACACAGACCCCATTTTCACCATGATTTACAACAAAAACTAAAAAAATAAAATCAAAGAACTTGCATGACATACAAACACTGAAGAGTAACTACATTACATAAGCAAACTTGCACGAGCAAATCCAAATTACAAAAGTAACTACATTGAAGAGCCAAAAATTTCAAAAAAGCAAAAGCAAATTTGCAGTAAATGTCTAAAAAATAGCACGAGGCGTGCATAATTTTTGCAAAAATCAAGTCTGTAACTGCAATTTGTATGAATAAAACTCTGAATCGAACTTGGGTGTTCTAGCGAAGTTTGTATAATTTGTGCCATATAAGTGATCAACATATCTTATATTGCATCAAAGAAAGGGTTTGGAAACTAAGATTTCATGGTGGAAATGAAATGATGAAAGGGTTTGATAAACATATTAGTGGCAATTGAAGAGTAGATGAAGGATTCTGCTAATTCCAAATATTGGTTAGAGATGAAACAAACCCAGGTCGTTTAGCATGCAAGACTTATTGGGCATCATAAACAAACACATGTTACATTATTGGGCATGGGTTTTGAGGTGCTGTCATTTATTGCACATAATAATTAAATAAGCCCATCCTCTCCGATTCATTCTCCTGTTTTGTGCATTCTTGTTTCTACCCAGAATTTGCATTGAGACTCCGATTATGCAATTTATTATGGAATTTGGTTATTCTTTATAAACAGTGTCAGCCTGAAGTATTTGGTTCTTGAAAGGTACCATTTTGATTGAAAAAGGCCTTAATAATGCAACAGGATGCCCCAATTTTGCGCTCAAGGTTTCTAAAGAAAGAAAACATTTGGATTGCATTCAAGGTTTTTCAGTCCGTGGTATTGACGTTAATTGGAAAAATCTTCACTCTTTGTTTTGACATGTGACATACAGTATCCAGATTTAATTGGTTGTTCTTTTATCAAGCATGTTCATATATAATCAAGTGGGAATGCCTTGAACTGTAACCTATTTTCTCTTGGATGCTGTTAAGATGCTAGGAGCCGATGCTAGATTATTATTCATAATGTTGCACTTCTTTTGTATCTATTAATGCCCTGAAACCAAACCGACAGATTCATTTGTTGACTGTTTATGAGGATTTATGGTTTTGAGTTTTAGATCGGTGGCATAAATGAAGCTGCGCTTGATCATCTGGTGCTTGTTACTCTGAACATGTTAGTGTAAGAGCTACTGTATTACTACAACATCCGAGCTTGGCCAATTTTGGCCGGTTTTTATCTGGCTGTTAAGAGTAAGTATTACTTCAATATTCCAGAATTTGTGAAGCTACTGTATATTACATTTCTATGCATTGTCGTTTCTCGTCTTTGTAGTTACACTCCCTTGATTAAATATATGATTTCTATTTAAATCATGTTGAATATAACAAAAAAATTCTGTAGGGTATATTTGCAAAATATGCCTCCAGATTTAGTAAAGAAACCAATAATGTGTTAAAATAAAATATAGGGCTTGGACTAAATTTCTGGAATCAGATAAGTGAAAAAATGCTAAAAACTGATTCCGAACCTTCAGATCTTTGGCAAGCAAGAAATCCACAACTTCTGAAGATTTAACTATTTCAGACCTTCTGAAAAAAATGATCTTGCTGTCAGATATGCGAGAAATCCTAGGGCTGCGGAAAAAATGATGTTAAACACCGTTGTGCGAGAAAACAACTTCAGACCTTGCTGCAAGTAAACAACTTCAGACCTTGCTGCCAGTAAACACCTTCAGAAATAGGCGAGAAATCCTAGATCAGGCCTTCGGATTTTGCTGCAAACCTTTAAAAACAATCAACACATTCAGATCTTAAATAAAATCGGCAAGGAAGAACACGTAAGCAATCGGCAAGCAAGAACACACAGAGCTTTGAAGCAAGAACACGTACCTTCAGATCTTCACACCTTCATATCTTCACCTTGCAAAAAATCAGCAAGCAAGAACACAGAGCTGCTTTGGGGAAGAGCTGCTTTTGGTGAGAAGACACAGAGCTTCTTTGGGGGAATGATTTTGGAGGAAGAGGCGTCGTGCAAGAAGAATTGATGCTCTGAGGAAATAATTTTTGGGGAAGAGGTGCCTTGCGAGAAGAATTGGCGCGGGATATGATTTCGGGGAAGAGCAAGAGCCGAGTGTTGGGAAGCTCTCCCTCAAAAATGCCTCTTGCTCTTCCCAAAAAGTCGGTTGCTCCATCCGAGGTAAAATGATTTAAGTCTGTTGTTCTCTCCAAAAAGTACGTGTTAAAAAATCTTGTTGCTATCAAATGGGATCCACAAATACAAAATCTTTATCTCAACCCCTCATCTAAACCGTACATTCCCCAAAATTAAATCCTGACCCTCTTTCTATCAACCCCTTTGTCCTAGTTAGCTTGTCCTAGTCAGCCATAGGATTCAAAAATCACTGTCAAATGTAATATATATATATATATATAAACGTGTATATATATACGTGTATATATATATACATATATATATATACGTATATATATACGTATATATATACACATATAGATATATACATATTTTTTTTGAAAGGTAATATATACATATATATATATACACACATACATATACATATACATATACATATATATATATATATACACACATATACATATATATGTATATGGAAAAAGGGATCTAGGGTACCTCCTTAGATTAAATCTAAGGATATATATATATGAAAATTTTCAAATGAGAACATTTCGCACCGTGCGAAAATGTTTTTAGTTTTTTTTTTGAAATTTTTTTTCAAAAAAAATTCTTTTTTCCACCCTCATTATATGCTGTTATAACCCCCTCAAAAATAATCGTTGAGAAATAATGTCATTTGGCCTTCGATCAAGGCATTTCATCAAATTCGCACGTTTTGAGACTGTTAAATTTGTAACTGGTGGATGGGTGCTCTAATCCCCAACGGGTTCGGCCATTATTTTCCCTTGGGTATATAATTGTATGGATTAAACATCAAAAAAAGAATTTTTGAAAAAAAATTCAAAAAAATAAAATAAATGTTTTCGCACCGTGCGAAAACCCCTTTTTTCGCAACCGAAGATTAATCTATATATTTTTTTGAAGAGTAAATGAGTATCTATATTGAATCAAAATTTGTACGTGGCCTAAGCAGGACTAGAGAAGCAAGTAAAGAGGAGATAGGGCACAAGCACCGTCATCCTCAATTACTGCCCCCCTAACCATACCTAGAACCCGCTATATACAAAAGAAGAATGCTCAAAAAATCACACTCCAACCACCACCTGAGTAATCCCCCAGTTATTAAGGGGTCGAATATCAGATGTGTGGTCCCTGTCTATGGATCTAAGAATAATCCTGATGTCAGCGGTAATATCCACAAGTATACGGTCTGCAGGGGATTCCTCCCTCTCAAATATCCTCCTATTACGCTCTCTCCAAATGTGCCATACAACCGCAGCTAAAACTGCCTCGGCCAGCATACTCAGACTATCTACCCTCCTAAATCTGGCATTAAGCAACTCACAAACCTCAATGAGCGAATAGGGCCCCTGCTCCTCAATGCCCAATATGTTCAGGCTGTTGCTCAAAATGTGCCTCGAGTATCTGCACTCAAAGAAGATGTGATCCACACTCTCTCCCACATCTTCCTTGCACAGCTCACAACCAGACAAAGCTACAATCCCCCAGCTAGCTAGCACATCCCGGGTAAGAAGCTTGTGATGAATACCATGAAGGAGAGTAATCGCCATCTTAGGATTATGACCTTTAAACCAAACAAAAATGTAGTAAGGGAACCTGGGATGTCTAATACGCACCCCATCCCAAGCGTTCCTCAGAGTACATGTACGCCCCAGCTTCCATACCCAGCCATCCTCGCCTGAGGTGAGCATAGCCTGTGATAGAACCCCCTTAAGAGGCAGGGTCCTCTCATCGTCCATCCACCCCCCCTATCCCAGTAATCACAGACTCTTCTCCCCTCCTCCCCTTCAGGCACCTCATAGGAGACATAAAGGGGACCACCAGGCAGCCAATTATCGTACCAAAATAGGGTGGATCGACCATCTCTAACCCTCCTCCCAATGATATTCTGCGAATACTTGCGACAATAAAGAATAAATTTCCACGTACCTGAATGGGTAAGGAGGATCTTCTCTCTAAAGAAGCCCGCCTCGTAAAATACTGTTTCCTCATATATTTGGCCCACACCCCAACATGAGTAAGCAGACGCCAGGTCAACAGAATCCCATGGGCAATATTCAGATCGGTAAGATGCCGGAGCCCTATCCCTCCCTCCTCCTTGGGCCTACAAGCTTCCTTCCATCCCCAGAAAGAAGCTTTCCGCCATATGAATCTCCTGCAAATAGCATTGATCGATTTTATCACAGTCTTAGGTATACGAAAAGCCTGCAGCCAAAAAGATACCATGCCGTAGAAAACTGATCTGACAAGCTCGATGCGACCAGAAATAGAGAGTAAAGAAGAAGCCCATCCTTGCAACCGCTTCTTGCGTCTATCAACCAACTTTTCAAACATAGATGCTTTAAGATAACGTGATGAGAGGGGAAGACCCAAATATGTAGAGAGGCCGGTCATCCTCCTAATCCCCAAAATGCCAGCTAAAATCTCAGTATCCTTGGCCCCTTTACTGAAAATCACAACATTTTTACCCCAGTTTACCTCCAGACCTGTGAAAGACTGAAAATTGCCAAGTAACTTCCTCAACCCCTCAAAGGATCTAGTATTAGCCCTGCAGAAGACTAATAGGTCGTCAACGAACAATAGATGTGTACTAATACCCTCGCTTCTATTCATAGGTTGCACCATCCCTTCAGCCACACTTCTAGCCAGCCATCAATAGAGAGAAAGCCTCCATGACAATAACAAAGAGATAAGGAGATAGTGGATCTCCTTGCCTGAGTCCTCTGTTAGAATGAAAAAATCCGTGCGGGGAGCCATTAATCATCACTGAGAAGGAAGGAGTAGAGATGCATTCACATATCCATCCTATGAATTTACTCCCGAACCCCATTCTATGCATCATATAATAAATGAACTCTCTATTCACACTATCAAAGGCCTTGCGAAGGTCAAGCTTGAGACATGTCCTACTACCCATCGGATTACTGAAATCCCTTATCTATTCATGTGCCAGAAGAGCGCAATCAGCTCTATATATATATGTAATGCCCTGCTAAGCTACTGCACAAGTACTAGAGGGGGGGTGAATAGTACTTGATCACTCCATATTTTACACCTTTTTTCTGCTTATTTGCATACCGTTTTGATCGCCCATATCACGCTTTTCACGATTATTCGACAATATTGCGATACTTTTCACTATTTCTTGTTTTTGTCGTATTTCAGGAAATATGGAGCGATTTGGATCGATTGTGAGATCAGGAGGATTTGCACCCACTCCGGAGTGTCAACCATGGCCCTTTTGAGGGTTATTCTGCAGTGGAAGAGGAGTGGAAGAAGAAAGAACGTCGTAGGAGCGACGGGGGAGCGAAAAGATGAAGATTAGGCATTTTCAGCATGCCACTCGGCCGAGTGAAGGAGTCACTCGGCCGAGCATTGAGACCCCGCTCGGCAGGTCAGATCGGACACACAACAGAGATGTATCGGCATGCACTCGGCCGAGCATCGCACGCCGACTCGGCCGAGTGAGGAGACTCCGTCCGTCCGAGTGGCACCCAGACGACGGCAAGCCAAAATGTCCAACTTACTGTAATCCGTCAGTCTGCCCCAGAAGCCCGACTCGGCCGAGTGACGAAAGCCGTCCGCCCGAGTACCAAATGCCCCTCGGCCGAGTGACATTTGCCACTCGACCGAGTGATGCCGAGGACACACGGCGCCCAGATTTTCAGATAGCCTCTCACTCTTTTGAAATCTTCTATCATTTCAGCAATCAAAGTATTTTTCTCATATTTTTTATGGATAGTAGACTTCATGACGGTTCTAACGCCGCCAAGAACGCGCAAATCGGAGGTCGGATGAAATCTAGGGAATTTCTGCAAGTTGATGCTGCAGTGCTGGAATTTGCATGTCAGTGTCACTCGGCCGGGTCACATATTCCACTCGGCCGAGTGCGGCCTGGGCCCAGATTTTAAGTTGCGGTTTGGGCTGTTTTTGGGCACGAATTTGAGGGGTTTTCTAGGGTTTCTTGCTAGGGTTTTGGGGGAGTATTTAAGGGGTTTGTAGCTACCATTAGAGGGGACCCCCCTTGTTTTCTTAGATCTCCATTATGTTTTCTTAGCCCCCAAGATGTTTTAGGGAGGATTATTTTAGAGGTTAGGCCATGCCCTAGGCCCCCCTCTTGGATCTAAAAGCTTGTATTTGGATTGAAGATCTTCATCAAGCTAAGTATTTTCTTCTTTTTATTTGAATCTTTATTTTTCTATCTTTTTGTATGCAAGCAATGAATTCTATTGATTTTCATATCCTTGTTGCTATGCTAGAATAGATTTGTTGTTCTAGGGTTTGGGGATGAACCCTATGGATCTAATTTCATATTTGTGATGAATGAATTTCGAAATTGCTAGAATTGCTAGGAGGTTAGGTTGTGATTGATTTATTACGGATATCTAGGGATTTCCATCGATCTAGGGTTTGCAAGAGATTGGATTCTAATCGATGGGAAGGCCTAAATATTCGATTTAGATTTACAATTGGATTTCTATAGATTTGGTTTGCAAGAGATTGGACCAAAGCTAGGATTTTTAATTGTAAATCTATACCCATATTCGTTTGCAAGAGATTGGACGAATACGAACTATCACAACCTAGATCGTAACTCGAGTTTGCACGAGAGTGGGCTCGAGGAGCGATTGGACGATGATGTCGATCTTCATGTTAGCGGCTTAGGTTAGGGTTTGCAAGAGATTGGGCCCTAATCTAGGTTTGCTATAGACCGGTAATAGCGCGAGAGCGTGAGCTTGGTTCTCTATTCAGTTACGACTAGTTCACCTCAACACAAGTATAGTAATATTGAGATTCACTATTCACAATGACGAATGACGATCCGTAGTGGGAATTCCCTAACCTTAGACGTCTTTATTTGATTTTATATCTTCGTACTTTGCCCGACGATTGTGACAGGATCGCCGCAAGGCAAATTCCCTCTTTTATTATATTGTATTTAAATCGATATTTGACCGATTTCTTTATCATCGACATCCACCACCATTTCCATTATATCATTCCATAGCCATCTTCACCAATAAAACCATTCGTAGTCAAACCAACCTAGGATAGATTGGAGCCCAACACCACCTCCTCGTGTTCGATACCCGCTCGCCACTACGCCGTGCGCTTGCGGTAAAACTACAATCGTCGCTCCGGGACGTGTATCCGGGGTGCGACCAGTACTTTAAAATAATTAAGAGGCTAATTCCTAATTACTTGCAAACTCTACCAAACAATGCGGAAAATGTAAATGTTAGACAACAAAGAAACAATCGCAAACAACGATATTACTGGGTTCGGATCCACCCAAGTCTCCCCGATTTGTTCCCGGTGATCCTACGTCCCAACCACCCGGATCCCCTCCGGATACTTAAGTTAGAAACCCTAACTCAAGATTTCCACTATGAAATACTTGTGAAAAACCTTCACAAGTCAAATCATACACAAAGTAATTTGTGACTCCCACAACCCGGGATCACAACCACACTCTCACAACCGAGAGTGAAACTTACAATATGAAAGTAAATGAAATAGAAACTTCTTACCGACAAAATACCTATGCCTTGAGTAATGCTTACGAATTAGGGCAAGGATGATTTTGAGGAAGAAGAAGGCACCAAACCCTAGCTCCAAGATGTAGATCAGCGATGGAGAGCTATGGGGATGTTGGTGACCTAGAATCAAGCACTTGGCTTGGAAGGCTTCACACTCAATGAATCTCTCTTTGGAAGTAAGAGTGAGGAGAGATTATTGAATGGAATGAAAGAGCTTTGAATGAGCTTGGAATGATTTCTCTTGATCTCTAAACTTGCAATAATATCAACCTTGACTGCAATGAATGCAGCCCATCAAGTATTTATAGGATAGAGGAGAGAGAGAAAGAAATTCGAGTCATTAAATGCTCCAACGACTCTTTTCTGAACTCAACTAGTCGGTCAAAGAACAACCACCGACCGACTAGTTCATCAACTAGTCGGTCGGTCATTTAACGTAGACCGACTAATGGAAGAACAGCCAAAAGGTCGAAGCACAGACAAAAGGAACTAGTCGGTCCAAGAAGAGTAGCTGACCGACTAGTTTCATAATTAGTCGGTCGGTTACTTAACTGAGACCGACTAAGAGATAAAACTGAAGTCTGAGCACAAATTGATTTAGTCGGTCCAAGAACAAATGTTGACCGACTAATTCACCAACTAGTCGGTCGCCAAATGAGCATAGACCGACTAACGATAAACAGTAAGTTAGGTGAAAATTGGCATGTACAGTAAAACTAAACTAGTCGGTCCAAGAAGGAAAGTTGACCGACTAGTTCATCAACTAGTCGGTCGATCAATGAACACAGACCGACTAATGATAAACAGTAGCTCAGGCTCAAATGTGCATGTACAGAGAAAGCTCAACTAGTCGGTCACAGAAGCATCACTGACCGACTAGTTCACAAACTAGTCGGTCGGTGAGTCAACGTAGACCGACTAACTGTAAACAGTAAAGAGCTTAGAATTGACTGATAAAAACTAGTCGGTCCAAGAAGCTTTGCCGACCGACTAGATCACCATCTAGTCGGTCAGTTCTTCTTCTTGAACCAACTAACATGCACAAGAAGTCGCGAATCAAAGCGCGAAGCTTCGGGAAAGTTTGTATGGACTTCAACTAAGATCCTAGAGCTAAGATATGAGCGTTATGAAGATTTAAACTGTAAGACCTACTCAAGGCTTAACATTCTACGAAAGAAGCTTAAAGACTATAAATAAAACTAGACGATACCGTCTTCAATAGCTTCAATCGAATCTTCATGACTTCTAAAATGGTCCATAAGCTTCAACGAAGCTTTAGGCATACGATCACGTGCTTTGAGAAGTCTCGAGATGTCGCTTTGGATGTTCATATAAATTTGGCGACGATCTCCATAGCTGCGCTCACAAATTGTTAGTTCACGATATATTTATGTTTGTTCATCATCCAAAACCAAATCCGGGAGTCCAATATCCAACATTCTCCCCCTTTTTGGTGATGACAAACCAACATAAATAATAATCAACAATAATGATTAAAATGAAATTTACTTACTCCACCTGCATTGATGACACGTTAATTCCAAATTAAACAATAATAATACGCATCAAGCAGACGAGTAAAGTATATAAATGAGAATCGATTATTGAAATATCGAATACCAAATGTTGGTTATTGAAATTTCAGATTTGAAAATCCATTTATATATCTTAACTCCCCCTGAATCTAACATATCAAATTAGATTCATGGAAAAATGCTCTAAATTTTCATTTAGCACATCGTTATTATTATATCTCTCTCCCCCTTTGGCATAAGCAAAAAGAGCGGGAGGAGAACAACGACAACAACAATGGCTTCAAATTAAAAGCACGGGAGTCGTAGAATACGACCATGGCTCAAGTGGCACCAAAGAAAAATACGAAAGAAATCAAGGCGTGTCAATGAGACCAAAGTCGAAAATCGGTAAATAAAATCATCAAAACTCTAATTAATTTTGCGGATTGAGTTATGGAATATACTCTCCAATATCAACATTCTTGGTTAATTTAGTGCATGGAAAACAATTCTATGTTTCCATAGAGGAAATTTCTATTAAACCAAGTTAATATCGTCGAGCGACGAAATCAAACATCAGAGACATAAAAGACATTATAAATTGTGCACAATAGAATGAAATGTCAACTGCGATGTATATATATATATATAATATGAACGAGAGTACATCAAAAGTATACATCACTGACATACAAAACATCGATCCAACGATCGGGGCACACAAAACTACATCAAAATAGCACACACGACATCAGAATGTCACAAAACATACAACATCATCAGAATACATCATCATACATCCAAAAGTATCAAAATACATCAAAATGATCAAAAACATATAGAACCACACTCTATCCTACCCAAACTCTCTCACACTAGATGTATCATCCAAGGAGCATCGGAGAGTCCTCAAAGAAGCTCAAGAGGAAGCGGGAGGATCTGAAGCAACTGCAGGCACTGCAGGAGCGGAGGTGGTCACTGGATCTGCAGGAGTGTCCACGGGAGCGACAGAAGAAGTGGCAATCTCTGGAGTAGCAACAGTAGTGGCCTCGGGAGCACCAGTCGGAGCATCCACCGCAGGAGCGGTGGCAACAGGTGTGCTCTCGGGGGCACCAGCAGACGAAGCAGCAGCAGCATCACCAGAAGTGTCCTCAGGGGCACGAGTAGAAGCACGCACAAGCTCCTCAATATCCTCCTCATCCAACTCATCCTCATCAGAAAAAGACGGAGGGATATCAATATCAAGGTGACGAGCTATACGGCAGAGAATCTCCTCAGAACGAGCCTGACGAGACTCCAAACGACGCAGAGAACGAACGAGCTCGGCAAGAGTGGAAGAGGGAGCAGCTGAGGCAGAGGCAGAGGCTGACGCTGAAGGTGTCGTCCTCTGAACGTGACGGAGCGCCGCAAGAGACTTCTTGACGGACGTCGCGTTCAGGGGAGGACCAAGGGGACGCTCATCGTCAGGAGGCAATGTGACACGGAAGTGACGGAATACTAGAGTCAACAAGCACGGGAAGGGGATATGAGCCGTTTTCGTGGACTTGCGAATACACTCGAAAGAGTCCATCTTATCGAGTATAATGCGAGCCCAGTAAATCGAGCTCCCCATGAAAATAGCATAGATCAACTTCAAGAAAGGCTGGGACGGTAGAGATGAGGAGCCGTACTTGGGAAGCAAGCACGACTTCAGAATCAAATTTAGGACCCAGGCGATAGGCTTGAAGGATTTGGAGGGCACGCCAATCATGGCGGGGGGAATCTCATGGAAGATCTGAGAGAGGACGACATGATCAAGGGAGGTGATATCATCAACAGAAATGTCAGAGGGGAGGAGGCCAGACGAGGAGATACCCAACATCTCTCCTAAGATTTCTGCTGTGAGGACTATAGGAGTCCCCAAAACAGTCGTCTCAACAGAGTGGGTCCCATCGTACTGACCCCGGATCCTATTGGCATAGAAAAGTTTTACTAGGCGAGGGTAGGGGTGAGGGTTCACCTTCGGGTCATATCGAAGGTAATCGAGAAGACCGGAGGACGAAAGAAGATCTGCGAGGCCTAGGAAGTCACTAAACTGGACGAAATGCTCCAGAAGCAGTGGTCAGTGTTCGAAAAGGTTGTAAGCCGCAAGACACAAAGGGTCGTCGCGACACAACGAAATATCGACACCGCCTACCGGCATCGGAGCCTTTCCCTTAGGCTGACGGGTAGACGTACGTGGTCGGGAGCTAGACTCAGGATGGGTAGGAGGAGTGGGTTCCCTATGAGTCTCAGGCTCGGGTCTATACTCGGTATCGGAATCGGTAGGAGTATGGAAAGAGGAGGGAGACACAAGTTGCTTGGGCTTGGGCTTAGGCTTGGGCTTGGGTTGAGCACGGGGCTTCGCTTTCGTCGTCCTCTTACGCTTAAGAGGAGGCGAAGACGAAGAGGGTTCGGTAGGCTTCGAACGGCGTTTCGGAGGAGGGGGGGTCCGAGGGTGGCGAATCGACGGTCATAGGCGAAGGGCCAGAGGGAGTGATCGGGACGCGTGTACGAGCCATAAGCGCGGCACGACACGACGCACAAGAGAACGAAAACCCTAGCCGAATAGATATAACCCTAGCCAAATAGATCTAAACCTAGAAGCTGAAAGAGTAAACCCTAGAGATTGGAAACCCTAGACATGAGAGGGAGAGAGGGGGGGTTACCCTAGGAAGGAGGTCGATGGCCGACGACGGAGGAGATGGCTGGAAATAGGCCGGAGATCAACGGAGAGGGAGGAGGGAAGTCCAAGGGGTCGGGGGATATTGGCTGGAGAGGGACTTCGATCGACTTGAATGAAAAGAAATCGATTAGATTTTATTTAAGTCGGTCGGAAGTCGAAAAGACGCAACTGTCCCCGTCACAACTAGTCGGTCATAGTTCAAGCACTGACCGACTAGATCACGATCTAGTCGGTCGGTCAATGAGCTTGAACCGACTAGTTGCAAACAGTAACTGAAGCCAAATTTCCTGACAAGAATTAGTCGGTCTAAGCTCATTCACTGACCGACTAGAACTGAATCTAGTCGGTCGGCCAATGAACTTGGACCGACTAAGAGAGTTCAAAAATTGAAAATCTATGAAATTTGATTTCTCTCCTAATCACACTTGGACGAAACATCAAAAATACTCTCATTAATCATTATACTACCCCATTAAACATCGAAAATCTGAAATTTGACGATTACGCACAAATCGAGCGAAAATTCCGAAAATTCAACAAAAATCCAGAAAATTTCAATACTTCAAGCATGAGCAAATATAACAAATAGAATAGCATGCAAGAATATTGAATAAAAATGAATCCTATATCTCGGATTCACCCATAATCCCCAATTCTCGACGTAACCGCACAAAGGAGTCCTCCTTTAGGGGTTTCGTGAAAATATCGGCGATTTGCTTCTGGGTTTCAACGTACACTAATATGATGTCCTTTTTAGCAACATGATCATCTAAGAAATGGTGTCGGACATCTATGTGTTACGAACGGGAATGGTGTACCTGGTTCTTAGAAAGACATATTGCACTTTGGTTGTCCACCATGATAGGGCAAGTATCACAGTTTATACCAAAGTCTTTAAGTGTGTGTCTCATCCAAAGAACTTGAGCACACGCGGCACCGGCGGCAATGTATTCCGCCTCGGTGGTTGAAAGTGATACGTGATTTTGCTTCTTGGAAAACCAAGAGACAAGGGAATTTCCTATAAAATGGCAAGTGCCACTAGTACTTTTCCTGTCGGATTTGCATCCCGCATAATCGGCATCACTATATGAGATTAACTCATACGTGCTAGATTTTGGATAAAGTAATCCAAAATCAAGTGTATAACTTAGATAACGGAAAATACGTTTTACCGCTACTAAGTGAGACTCCTTAGGTTGAGACTGATAACGAGCACATACGCATACGTCAAACATAATATCGGGCCTACTTGCGGTAAGATAAAGTTAACTACATATCATACATCGATATAGACGAATGTCTACATCTTTACCGTCCGTATCCTTATCAAGATGCGTAGTAGTGCTCATTGGAGTCTTTTTTCCGGAGGCACTCTCCATTCCAAATCGCTTTAGCAACTCTACCGCGTACTTCGTTTGGTGGATGAAGATTGCATCGTCCATTTGGCGAATTTGGAGACCTAAGAAATATTTGAGCTCACCCATGTGGCGCATCTCAAATTGATCCTTCATCACATTAGAAAACTCTTCGCAAAGAGCAAAGTTAGTAGCACCGAAAATGATATCATCAACATATATTTGAACTAAAATTATATCATTATTCGAATGCTTAACAAAAAGTGTAGAATCGGCTTCTCCCATTTTAAAATTCAAACCCAAAAGAAAATTCTTTAGGCGATCATACCAAGCTCGAGGAGCTTGTCTCAAACCGTAAAGCGCTTTCTTTAGTTTAAAAACATGATTTGGAAATTTTTCATTAATAAAGCCCGGAGGTTGAGAAACATAAACTTCCTCAACGACATCTCCGTTTAAAAATGCACTTTTTACATCCATTTGAAATAATTTAAAATCATTATGGCATGCAAAAGATAATAGTAATCTAATTGATTCTAATCTAGCTACCGGAGCGAAGGATTCTTCGAAATCAATACCTTCCTCTTGACGGTAGCCTTGACCAACTAACCGAGCTTTGTTCCGGACGACGACTTGGTTTTCGTCGGTTTTGTTCTTGAAGATCCACTTTGTCCCTATGACGGTGTGGTTCTTCGATGGTAATGGAACAAGCTCCCAAACTTCATTCCTCTCGAATTAAATGAGTTCCTCCTCCATGGCTAAGATCCAAGCGCTATCTTCGCATGCTTCATTAACATTCTTTGGCTCTTGATCACCACTTTACCAACACCTATGATGGTTCCGCTCTCGTTGCCTCCAAAGACGACGCGGTTTCCATTTGCAATGGGAACCACTCCGGAGAGCAATTGAGCGTCACCCGTCATGTGTTTTGAACACCCGCTATCGAGTATCCAATTCCCCTTGGAGCTAAATTTAAATTTGTTGCTCCTTTTCTTTTTCTTTTCCTTGAGTACCTAAAGATAGAAAATTTCATATCATGGTACCCAAGGTCATTGGGTCCAAAAGATTAGACCTTTGGAAGCCAAGTCCAATTGGACTTAGACTTCCCCACATAATTTCTACTATGCATAACATCCGAAAAATAAGCATTCATGTAAACTTGTTTTTCATCCATGCTTGTGTCCTTTGGGCTCCAAATTGTGAATATTTTGGGAGCCCTCATCCTATTGGGTGCATGCATGCGTTGTTGGTTTCTACGTGATGCATGTCGTGGATATGCATAAGGAACATGTTGGAATGGTGCATGTGGATAGTTATTCATACGATGATGTGGGTGAACATATGCATGTGGAGGAACACGTGCGTGAGGGTGTCTCACATGGTGTGCACGTGCCCGTGAACGTGTAGCATAGAAATCATCATATGTGTGAGCCGGTGGAGTAGGACGTGTGTTCCTACGTGGCATAGTATTGGTGTACATATAAGCATGCCCCTTCTTTGGAGGTCCACCCAAAGTGGGTTTCTTTCCGAAAGAGGGTGTGGACGAGGTGGAAGCACCATTGGTAGATGAACTACCAATAGAGTGTTTGCTACCACTCGTTGAGTCACCGGAAGTTGGCCTAACAAAAGTAGTGGCCGATTTGGATGAACTTCCCATCGTATACCCCAAGCCAATGTGGTGATTGGCCGGAAGTAAGTCACTTAGGATTTTATCCAAATAGTCCTTACCCTTATTGAATTTATTAATTCGGCCTAATGTGTTCTCATATTTCTCGGTGAGAGAACGCATAGAAGCATCCAAAGTGGATACTTGCGATGTGAGCACATAAACACGAGATTTAAGATTCTCATTCTCAATACTCAAAGTCGAGTTTTGAGAAGTCAAATCCGCTATCTTGTGTTCCTCCGGATCTTCAATGCTAACATGTTCAAGTTGAGTCTTGAGATTAACAATCTCGTTCTTCAACCCTTCAACAACGGTGTCGTTGTTGGTGATGATAGTTTTAGGCGAGGTTTGAATGCTAGCTAAGTCATCTTTTACTTTAGTATACCTATTTACTAATTTAGTATACTTAGACCACAATTGAGAATTAGCATTCCTAAGGTCATCCATAGTTACCTCATCGCCTTCGTTGTCGCTATCATCGGAAGAGGAAGATCCTTGATCATGCTCCTCTCTTGCCATGAAGCACATGTATGCTTGCTCCACTTGCTCATCGTCTGACTCTCCGCTTGAGGAATCCTCGGAGTCGGTGAATGTTGCCCCGACAAGCCCCTTTTTGTTTCCTTTCTTGTACTTCTTGGACTTGTTGTACTTTGGCGCCTTCCACTTCTCCTTTTGCTTGTTTAGAGGACACTCCGCTTTCATGTGTCCTGACTTGTTGCATTTAAAGCACAAAGAAGAAGAAGAGGAGTTAGATGAATTGAACTTCGATTTGTTTTTGAAGTTACCTTTCCGGAAGAACCGGTTGAACTTCTTGGCCATGAGTGCCATGGACTCCAAGTCCAACTCGTTTTCCGAGTTCTCATCATCGGTTGATGTGGAAGTAGATGGAGCGGCCTTGAAAGCAATAGCTTTCTTCTTTGGCTCTTCTTGTTGTAGGTAAGACTTCATCTTTTCCTGCAACTTCAACTTGCTATCCTTGCGTACCTCATAAGACATCAAGGTACCCATTAGTTGAACAACGGTATATTTGTTCATATCGTTACCTTCCTCGATGGCGAAGGTGCGCTTTTCCCAACTAGAAGGAAGTCCTTCTATAAGCTTCGAACATTTCTCCTTTTGGGTGTAGGATTTGCCGAGAGCCTCTAACTCGTTTATAATGTCGACGAAGCGAGCATAATACTCCTTCATCTTCTCACCCTGTAGCATATGAAACATCTCGTAATCTTTATTAACTACAACGAGTTTAGAGTCTCTTACCCTACTCGTCCCTTCATGTAAAATGAGGAGGGAGTTCCATATTTGATATGCATTCTTACATGTGCATATCTTGTTGAAATCCTCGGGCTCCAAAGCACATTGCAAGGTGTTCATTGCCTTGGCATTGCTTACCTCCGCGGCGACCTCCGCGGCAGTCCATTTCTCGAAATCTTCTTCGGTTGGCTCGACATATTCCTTCATCGTGGTCCTCCATAGTGAAGCACTCCGGAGGAAGGTTTCCATCCGGCATTTCCAGTACCCGTAGTTGGTACCGTTGAAGAATGGAGGCCTCGTTGAGGAATGTCCTTCCATTACCGAAGACGCTCCTTCACGGTTCTTGAAGGTGCTATAGTCGGAAGGTGGACGAACGGTCTTGTTGTCGTTGGTAGACATAGCTATAGACTTGGCTCTGATACCAAATGTAATGCCCTGCTAAGCTACTGCACAAGTACTAGAGGGGGTGTGAATAGTACTTTAAAATAATTAAGAGGCTAATTCCTAATTACTTGCAAACTCTACCAAACAATGCGGAAAATGTAAATGTTAGACAACAAAGAAACAATCGCAAACAACGATATTACTGGGTTCGGATCCACCCAAGTCTCCCCGACTTGTTCCTGGTGATCCTACGTCCCAACCACCCGGATCCCCTCCGGATACTTGAGTTAGAAACCCTAACTCAAGATTTCCACAATGAAATACTTGTGAAAAACCTTCACAAGTCAAATCATACACAAAGTAATTTGTGACTCCCACAACCCGAGATCACAACCACACTCTCACAACCGAGAGTGAAACTTACAATATGAAAGTAAATGAAATAGAAACTTCTTACCGACAAAATACCTATGCCTTGAGTAATGTCACGACCCGCTTCCCTAAAATGGAGGCGAGACGTGAAAAGGTCCGCACGAGAGTGGAGCTGTGAAGCCCCAAACCCGATAAGCGTCCACAATACATAAACAGGTCCCTGTAACCACAACAGAATAACAATAATAACACAAGGCGAGACTGAAATAAAATTCCACATCTCACAAATTGTCCAACATCAACAAAGAGTCCAACATCCAGAAAAGCCACCAGGCTAAAAGAAAAGAGTCCAAGGCCCAGAACAAGGCCAACAAAAGAATACGACATAACAAAGTATAGGTGCTACGCACCGATAACAAACAACTGTTTAACAAAAGTAAAACACAACGAAGACACTAGGACTGGTCCCCAGTGTCCACGTACTCCCCGTCAAACACAAGCTCGGGCTCGGCGTCAGCAAACACCTCGTCCTCAACGAGGTACTCGGGCTCATGATCTAACATGTGTCACCCAAAAGAGTAAATGGGGCACATGTCAGCAAGTCTAAAAAGACTTGGGCAAGGAAACTGAAAGTGAGGCATCTAGCAACCTAGCAGTTTAGTATGCATGACATGGCAGTTATAACATGAGTGCACAATTAAAACATGGCAAGACAGTTTGTACAAGAGAACAATCATCGGGACAAGACAAGAGTAGCCACGCTACTATCAATCTCAATCAATTCACTATTCACGTTGTTTTGTAGATTGTTTACGCCTTACAGCTGAATGGTTCCACATTCGCTGATTGGCCGCTTAACAACTACCTCACCCCAAAGAGTTTACGCCTTACAACTGCAGTTGTTGATCAAACAGACTCCCAGTTGAATGGCCGCTTAACCCTCACCCCTTATACCCACACGTAATGGAGCCTAGGGTCCCCGCACAATGAACTCAGCTAGTGAGCCTGGGGTTGCCCTGCACATTGAGCTCGCATTCTTAAACATTTGGCGTAGGGGTGCACCTAGCCGGAAACACGCAATTCGGGCATTGGCTATCAACCAACACATGGCCCGCTTCTGGAACACGAGCCAGGAACACAAGCATTCGTAGCAAAGCTACGCAATCACAGAAACACTTAAAGAATGCAATGACATGACAATTAATTTGCGTACCGTTAATGGAAAGTAAACATGACATGGTAATTGTGCAACATGCTATATGTCGGAATTAGCTTCGTTGTCAAGCTAGTCCCTCAATTTGCGCCTAGGCGAGTATCATTTCGTCGCCTAGCCTCTTTTACGCCTACTATAAGAAAATGGCCTAAAACATGGCCCAAACCCTAAGTGGCAAGTTTCACTTGCCTAGCACCGGGGATTGACGATCACTTCGTCACACGGTTGCTATCTACGGGGGATATCGCAAGAGGAGACGGAAGAAACACTCCGGGGAACCCTAGGATCAGATCTGGAAGAGATTGGAGAAGTTTGGGGAAACTAGGGTTTTGGGGGATTTGGGGATGTTGATGGGTAGATAGAGTAGATGGATGGATTGGATGATGGATTTAGGGTTTGGAATGAAGAAATGAAGCTTGTAGGAAGATGGGGGCTGAAGGGGGAAGATTTTAGGGTTTTGGGTCGTGTTGGAGAAGAAGAAGTCGTTTGGGTTGGGTATAAATAGGTTGGGCTGGCGGCTGCCCAGAAATTAGGGTTTTAACACTGGTTAGTCGGTCAAAGAGCAACCACTGACCGACTAGTTTGGCAACTAGTCGGTCGGTCGACCAACGCAGACCGACTAAGTGCAAACAGTAACTCCTGAGCGAAAATAGGATTCTAGAGTTAGTCCGTCCATGAACAAATACTGACCGACTATTTTTACATCTAGTCGGTCGATGAACGTTCTTAGACCGACTAAGAGTAAACAGTAACTGATACAAAAATAATATGATGAGTTAGTCGGTTCAAGAAGCATTGCTGACCGACTAGTTTGCAACCTAGTCGGTCAACCAACGTTCTTAGACCGACTAACGATAAACAGTAACTCCTGAGAAATTTAGAAAGCTAACTAGTCGGTCCAAGAAGGATTGCCGACCGACTGGATCGTCATCTAGTCGGTCGGTGGCCCTTCTTACACCGGCTAATGAGCACAGAAAAGTACCGATACGGAGCGCGGGGCCCCGGGATCGATTCCTAAGACTCCTAGGCTTGATCTAATAGTTAGATACGACCGTTAAGAAGTCCGTCACGAGTGACATACTTCGAAATCGACAATCCTAAGGAAGAAGCGAGAAAATACGACGAATCGATCGAAAATGAAACTACGGAGACGAAAACCACACAAGAGGAGAAAATCCACCAAAACATATATTATATTATATTAAATCCAGATTCATGAAAAGCAGTCGTTACATCCTCCCCAACTTAAGAAAAATTCCGTCCTCGGAATTTCCAAAAACTCATGAGTCCGAAAACAAAAGTGGGAAACGCTCTCGCATCTCATCCTCATTCTCCCAAGTAGACTCTCCAGGTGAACCGTGTCGCCACATCACCCTCACAAGATTGACAATCTTGTTCCGAAGCGATTTCTGACGCCTGTCCAGAATCTGCACGGGATGCTGGTCATACGTCATATCGGGGCGAACGGTAATCTCCGAAAAGTCCACCGCATGAGACGGATCGCTAATGTATCGACGAAGCTGCGACACATGGAAAACATTGTGAACTCCTTCCAAAGATGGCGGTAAGGCCAAGCGATACGCTACCTCGCCAACCCTCTCCAAAATGTCAAATGGTCCAATGTATCGCGGGCTCAACTTCCCACGCTTCCCAAAACGAATCACACCACGATTCGGGGAAATCTTTAAGAACACATGGTCGCCCGGCTGAAACTCCAAAGGACGACGTTTAGCATCCGCCCAATGCTTAAAACGGTCCTGAGCAATTCTCAACCTCTCCCGAATATTCATGACGATATCCACGGCCTCCACGATCATCTCAGGTCCCAACAACTCCCGATCGCCAACGTCATCCCAACTCAATGGCGATCGACATTTCCTCCCATAAAGAGCGGCGAATGGCGCCATGCCAATACTCGCCTGGAAACTGTTGTTGTAAGAGAACTCCACCAAATGTAGATGTTCCTCCCACGAACCCTTGAAATCCAACATGCACGCCCTCAGCATGTCTTCCAAAATCTGAATCGTCCTCTCGGACTGGCCATCCGTCTGCGGGTGGTACGCCGTGCTGAAACTCAGACGCGTACCCAAGCTCTTCTGCAAACTCTGCCAGAACTGAGATGTGAACCTCGTGTCTCTGTCGGACACGATACTCACGGGGACTCCATGAAGTCGCACAACCTCTTGCACGATTCACGTTACATCACTATCCGAACTAGGAAAAGGACATAAAACGGAGAGTAAAAGAATTTTACCTCCATATATCTCCTCGCTAGCGCCTCAGTGGACTGTCCCACTCGGAATGGAATAAAGTGCACAGATTTGGTCAATCGATCTACGATCACCCAAATCGCGTCATTCTGCTTCGGACTCCGAGGTAGTCCAGTCACGAAGTCCATAGTGATGTGTTGCCATTTCCACTCCGGAATCAGAAGCGGTTGTAGCAACCCGGCCGAACGCTGATGCTCCGCCTTCACTTGCTGGCAAACCAAGCACTTGGCTACACTCCGAGCCACGCTCCTCTTCATACCATGCCACCAATAATTCAGACGAAGATCCTGGTACATCTTGGTGCCACCAGGATGCACAGAATACGACGAACTGTGTGCCTCCACCATCAGCTCCTCTCTGATATCCCCAGCAGGCACACACAACCTGGCTCCAAACCTCAGCGAGCCATCCTCATGAATCAAAAAGTCAGTCCGCAGACCGGCTTCCACCTGCTCCCGAATCTTCATCAGCTTCGGATCCTCAGCCTGGCCAGCCTTAATCCGATCCACGATCGTCGACTGTACCTGCATTTACATTAACGAAGAAGCCTCTCCAGGAAGAACAATCTCCACGCCAGACTCACAAAAATCCTGCTGCAATCTCCACTGCGAGGTCAAAATCATCACCGCTGGAAGCCTACTCAAAGCATCCGGAACCACGTTCACCTTGCCAGGGTGAAACTGCAAATCAATATCATAATCTGCCATAAGCTCCAACCATCGGCGCTGTCGCATGTTGAGCTCCTTCTGAGTGAAAATATACTTCAAGCTTTTGTGATCGGTGAAAATCTTCACTTTCTCACTCAGCAGGAAGTGCCTCCAAATCTTAAGAGCAAACACAACGGCAGCCAACTCCAAATCATGCGTCGGATAATTCTTCTCATGAACCTTAAGCTGACGAGACGCATACGCCACAACATGCACGTGTTGATGCAACACACAACCGAGACCCTTGACAGAAGCATCGCAAAAGATCTCAAATCCACCGCTGCGATCAGGCACAACAAGAATAGGGGCACTCGTCAACCTCTCCTTCAGAATACCAAAAGCACTCTCACAATCACCCGACCAAACATAAGCAACATCCTTCCGCGTCAACCTGGTCATCGGCTCAGCAATACGAGAAAAGTCCTTAATGAATCGCCGATAGTAACCAGCAAGTCCAAGAAAAATCCGAATCTCAGACGCTGACGACGGAACAGGCCACTCCCTGATGGCCCGAATCTTCTCGGGATCCACTGAAATACCATCTCCAGTCACCACATGCCCGAGAAAAGCAACTCGATCCAGCCAAAACTCGCACTTCGAAAACTTAGCATACAACCGATGCTTCCTCAAAATCTCCAACACCGTCCTTAAGTGCGAGGCATGCTCTTTCTCCGACTTCGAATAGATCAGAATGTCGTCAATAAAGATAACGACAAACTTATCCAAAAAGTCGTAGAAAATCAGGTTCATTAGATTCATGAAAACTGCGGGCGCGTTAGTTACGCCGAAAGGCATAACCACGAACTCATAGTGTCCATACTTCGTCATGAACGCTGTCTTCGGAACATCTCCCTTCTTCACCTTCAACTGATGGTAACCACTCCTCAAATCCAATTTAGAAAACACCCTCGAACCTCCAAGCTGATCAAAGATATCATCGATGCGAGGCAACGGGTATTTATTCTTAATGGTCACCGCATTCAACTCCCGATAATCCACGCACATGCGACGCGAACCATCCTTCTTCTTCACCAATAGCACCAGTGCTCCCCACAGAGACACACTAGGATTAATATAACCCTTCAGCAAGAGCTCATCCAACTGCTTTCGTAACTCTTCCAACTCTGCAGGTGCCATACGATACGGCGCCTTCGAAATCGGCTGCGCACCTGGAACAAGATCGATAGAAAATTCCAAAGCCCGATCAGGCGGCAAACCAGACATCTCCTCGGGGAAGACGTCGCCAAAATCTCGCACCGCAGCTGGCCACTCCAGCTCCATCTGCATAGCCACAGCCTCCACCGGCCTGGCCCGAAATCTGACAGGACCAAGCGAACTGCTACCACGACTGAACTCAAACACTGGATGTCCGGGAATCTCGAACACCACCTTCTTCCTCCGGCAGTCGATCGTAGTATAAAAGCTCGCAAGCCAATCCATCCCAAGAACTGCATCATAGTTGATGATGTCGTGGACAATGAAATCAGCGAAAAGCTCATGTCCACAGACCACCAACGAGCAAGAATTGCAACCACGATGCACCGAGACCACACCATTCCCTGTAACGATATTCCAACTCTTGGGAAGAGGGGACGTCGACAAGGAATGCCTCTCCACGAAGCTCTGAGAAATAATGCACATCGATGCACCAGAGTCAAAGAGGACTCGTGCAGGAAATGTGCAAACCAAAATCACACCTAATCAAGCAATTAACAATCAAACCCTAATCTAGCAAACAACCATGTTCAAGCAAACAACAAAATCTAACAATCAAAACCAGCTAGGAAAGTAACAGCTAGATTAAGGATTACCTGCGATAACCTCATCCACAGCCGCGCTCTCCGCAGCGGTCATCAGAAAAGCCTGCCTCCTCGACGGAACAGCCTGCCGAAAAGCCTGCCCCTGCGGAACAAGAGCTGCTCCACGGCCAGCAGGAACAGACACTCGCTGCTGCAACGGCTGTGCTGCAACAGGAGCCCTCCGCAGCTGATTCGCATGCCGACAATCCTTCGCGACATGGGAAGAATCACCGCAAATCAGGCACTGGCCCAAAAACTTCCGACACTGATCCTTGACGTGGCCAGGCCTGCCGCAGAAATGGCAAAGCTTCAGAATAGGCCCTCCTGGCCTCTTAAACTGAGCAGACTGATTAGGCCTGAATCCAGGTCTAACCACAGCTCTCGCCTGTTCCACAGGCCTCTTCCCAGCACCAACGACAGACCCTCTCCTCTGGTTCACAAGCAGCTCCTGCCTCTTGGCAGCGACCAGAACCTTCTGATAAGATTCCCGGTCAGAAGAGGTCACAAAACTCTGGAGCTCCGAAGCAAGCCCCTGCAGGAACCTCTGAGCTCTCTCCTCAGCGTCCTGCACCATCTTTGGTGCAAACCGACTCAGCCTCATGAACTCTTGGTGATACATGTCCACCGACGAGTTCCCCTGCTTCAAATCGATAAAACGCTACAGCATCTCTTCCTTGGCAGCCTTCGGGAAGAACTCACCCTCAAATCTGGCCTTGAAGGTAGCCCAAGCTATCGGCTCCACCAACAACTTCTCTTCCGCATCCCACCAATTCCGGGCGTTATCCTTGAGTTGCCTCTTCGCCAAATCAACCCATCCAGCCGGGGTGATCTTGGCCATCTTCAGATTGTCCTCGATGTTCCGAATCCATTCATCGGCAGCCAGAGGACCCTCAGAACCATCAAAATATGCGGGACCCAGGTCCCGAAATTGCTTCGCTCCTGGCTCAGAGCGAGGAACATCCGGAAGAGCCCGGGCAGCTCGAGCAAGTGGAGCATTCTGGACTTGCAGAAGCACGCCCTGCTGCACTTGCATCATCTGGAGCATCATCCGCATCATCTCACCGTTGGTGGGTTCCCGCTCAGGCTCCTCATCATGAGGGAGCGCACCACTGCCCCCACCACGGGTGAAATGCCTTCCTGCCATCTAATGACACAGAGAACGAATCAGATTAGACTCATAGCTTATGACTCGGACGTCGAACTCAATTTATTGGACATTCTAATATTATTATCGCTATTCCAAAAATCGCAGTTACAGAAGGACCTGCATGAGCCACCACTAAAACCTGTCACGACCCGCTTCCCTAAAATGGAGGCGAGACGTGAAAAGGTCCGCACGAGAGTGGAGCTGTGAAGCCCCAAACCCGATAAGCGTCCACAATACATAAACAGGTCCCTGTAACCACAACAGAATAACAATAATAACACAAGGCGAGACTGAAATATAATTCCACATCTCACAAATTGTCCAACATCAACAAAGAGTCCAACATCCAGAAAAGCCACCAGGCTAAAAGAAAAGAGTCCAAGGCCCAGAACAAGGCCAACAAAAGAATACGACATAACAAAGTATAGGTGCTACGCACCGATAACAAACAACTGTTTAACAAAAGTAAAACACAACGAAGACACTAGGACTGGTCCCCAGTGTCCACGTACTCCCCGTCAAACATAAGCTCGGGCTCGGCGTCAGCAAACACCTCGTCCTCAACGAGGTACTCGGGCTCAGGATCTAACATGTGTCACCCAAAAGAGTAAAGGGGGCACATGTCAGCAAGTCTAAAAAGACTTGGGCAAGGAAACTGAAAGTGAGGCATCTAGCAACCTAGCAGTTTAGTATGCATGACATGGCAGTTATAACATGAGTGCACAATTAAAACATGGCAAGACAGTTTGTACAAGAGAACAATCATCGAGACAAGACAAGAGTAGCCACGCTACTATCAATCTCAATCAATTCACTATTCACGTTGTTTTGTAGATTGTTTACGCCTTACAGCTGAATGGTTCCACATTCGCTGATTGGCCGCTTAACAACTACCCCACCCCAAAGAGTTTACGCCTTACAACTGCAGTTGTTGATCAAACAGACTCCCAGTTGAATGGCCGCTTAACCCTCACCCCTTATACCCACACGTAATGGAGCCTAGGGTCCCGGCACAATGAACTCAGCTAGTGAGCCTGGGGTTGCCCCGCACATTGAGCTCGCATTCTTAAAAATTTGGCGTAGGGGTGCACCTAGCCGGAAACACGCAATTCGGGCATTGGCTATCAACCAACACATGGCCCGCTTCTGGAACACGAGCCAGGAACACAAGCATTCGTAGCAAAGCTACGCAATCACAGAAACACTTAAAGAATGCAATGACATGACAATTAATTTGCGCACCGTTAATGGAAGTAAACATGACATGGTAATTGTGCAACATGCTATATGTCGGAATTAGCTTCGTTGTCAAGCTAGTCCCTCAATTTGCGCCTAGGCGAGTATCATTTCGTCGCCTAGCCTCTTTTACGCCTACTATAAGAAAATGGCCTAAAACATGGCCCAAACCCTAAGTGGCAAGTTTCACTTGCCTAGCACCGGGGATTGACGATCACTTCGTCACACGGTTGCTATCTACGGGGGATATCGCAAGAGGAGACGGAAGAAACACTCCGGGGAACCCTAGGATCAGATCTGGAAGAGATTGGAGAAGTTTGGGGAAACTAGGGTTTTGGGGGATTTGGGGATGTTGATGGGTAGATAGAGTAGATGGATGGATTGGATGATGGATTTAGGGCTTGGAATGAAGAAATGAAGCTTGGAGGAAGATGGGGGCTGAATGGGGAAGATTTTAGGGTTTTGGGTCGTGTTGGAGAAGAAGAAGTCGTTTGGGTTGGGTATAAATAGGTTGGGCTGGCGGCTGCCCAGAAATTAGGGTTTTAACACTGGTTAGTCGGTCAAAGAGCAACCACTGACCGACTAGTTTGGCAACTAGTCGGTCGGTCGACCAACGCAGACCGACTAAGTGCAAACAATAACTCCTGAGCGAAAATAGGATTCTAGAGTTAGTCGGTCCATGAACAAATACTGACCGACTATTTTTACATCTAGTCGGTCGATTAACGTTCTTAGACCGACTAAGAGTAAACAGTAACTGATACAAAAATAATATGATGAGTTAGTCGGTTCAAGAAGCATTGCTGACCGACTAGTTTGCAACTTAGTCGGTCAACCAACGTTCTTAGACCGACTAACGATAAACAGTAACTCCTGAGAAATTTAGAAAGCTAACTAGTCGGTCCAAGAAGGATTGCCGACCGACTGGATTGTCATCTAGTCGGTCGGTGGCCCTTCTTACACCGGATAATGAGCACAGAAAAGTACCGATACGGAGCGCGGGGCCCCGGGATCGATTCCTAAGACTCCTAGGCTTGATCTAATAGTTAGATACGACCGTTAAGAAGTCCGTCACGAGTGACATACTTTGAAATCGACAATCCTAAGGAAGAAGCGAGAAAATACGACGAATCGATCGAAAATGAAACTACGGAGACGAAAACCACACAAGAGGAGAAAATCCACCAAAACATATATTATATTATATTAAATCCAGATTCATGAAAAGCAGTCGTTACAAGTAATGCTTACGAATTAGGGCAAGGATGATTTTGAGGAAGAAGAAGGCACCAAACCCTAGCTCCAAGATGTAGATCAGCGATGTAGAGCTATGGGGATGTTGGTGACCTAGAATCAAGCACTTGGCTTGGAAGGCTTCACACTCAATGAATCTCTCTTTGGAAGTAAGAGTGAGGAGAGATTATTGAATGGAATGAAAGAGCTTTGAATGAGCTTGGAATGATTTCTCTTGATCTCTAAACTTGCAATAATATCAGCCTTGACTGCAATGAATGCAGCCCATCAAGTATTTATAGGATAGAGGAGAGAGAGAAAGAAATTCGAGTCATTAAATGCTCCAACGGCTCTTTTCTGAACTCAACTAGTCGGTCAAAGAACAACCACCGACCGACTAGTTCATCAACTATTCGGTCGGTCATTTAACGTAGACCGACTAATGGAAGAACAGCCAAAAGGTCGAAGCACAGACAAAAGGAACTAGTCGGTCCAAGAAGAGTAGCTGACCGACTAGTTTCACAATTAGTCGGTCGGTTACTTAACTGAGACCGACTAAGAGATAAAACTGAAGTCTGAGCACAAATTGATTTAGTCGGTCCAAGAACAAATGTTGACCGACTAATTCACCAACTAGTCGGTCGCCAAATGAGCATAGACCGACTAACGATAAACAGTAAGTTAGGTGAAAATTGGCATGTACAGTAAAACTAAACTAGTCGGTCCAAGAAGGAAAGTTGACCGACTAGTTCATCAACTAGTCGGTCGATCAATGAACACAGACCGACTAATGATAAACAGTAGCTCAGGCTCAAATGTGCATGTACAGGGAAAGCTCAACTAGTCGGTCACAGAAGCATCACTGACCGACTAGTTCACAAACTAGTCGGTCGGTGAGTCAACGTAGACCGACTAACTGTAAACAGTAAAGAGCTTAGAATTGACTGATAAAAACTAGTCGGTCCAAGAAGCTTTGCCGACCGACTAGATCACCATCTAGTCGGTCAGTTCTTCTTCTTGAACCAACTAACATGCACAAGAAGTCGCGAATCGAAGCGCGAAGCTTCGGGAAAGTTTGTATGGACTTCAACTAAGATCCTAGAGCTAAGATATGAGCGTTATGAAGATTTAAACCGTAAGACCTACTCAAGGCGTAACATTCTACGAAAGAAGCTTAAAGACTATAAATAAAACTAGACGATACCGTCTTCAATAGCTTCAATCGAATCTTCATGACTTTTAAAATGGTCCATAAGCTTCAATGAAGCTTTAGGCATACGATCACGTGCTTTGAGAAGTCTCGAGATGTCGCTTTGGATGTTCATATGAATTTGGCGACGATCTCCAAAGCTGCGCTTACAAATTGTTAGTTCACGATATATTTATGTTTGTTCATCATCCAAAACCAAATCCGGGGAGTCCAATATCCAACAATATATATATATATATATATATATATATATATATATATATATATATATATATATATATATATATATATATATATGGAAAAAGGGATGCAGTGTGCCTCCTTAGATTAAATCTAAGGAGGCGCTCCCATTTCCCTCTATTTTCCACATTTTTTTTGAAATTGTTTTTCATGGAATTGTTGTTCACATTATGGATGATCAACATACCAAATTTCAAGGTATTCTAATACTTTTTGAGCCACCATCTACCCCTTACAACTTCAAGTATTAGAATCTCTTGAAATTTGGTATGTTGATCATCCATGAGGTGAACAACAAACCCATGAAAATTTTTTCATAAACAATGTGGGAGATGGGAAGAAATGGGGTCGCCTCCTTAGATTGAATCTAAGGAGGCACCTTAGGATCCTTTTACACATATATGTGTGTGTTGTAGAGGAATATGCCCTCGGATCATTTGTATTTGATGCAAATGAAAATTTAAGCCTAGATATGGACTAATTTGCATATGATGTAAAAGAGATTAAATGTGTCTTAAATTGTTTAAGACTATATTTAATTAAATAAACGCGTTGAAAAGGTTACCTAGATGACGGGATCGTCCCGCTCTAAACGCAGGTTCAAACAGCGTCAAAAACGGAGTCCAAATGCACAAGTTATAGCCAAAACAAGTCAGCCCAAACTGTTGGGCTGAAACCAGCGAAAATGGAGGCCCACCAAGCCCGAATTTTCTGGTTAGGGTTTTTTGAAACCTGGGATTTTCTTGACGGCTACGTTTCTAAGAGAAGCATGACTTTTGGCTAACTTTGGACAATTGTTTGAAGGGTCAAACGGACTCGGATTGACGAGCCGTTTTTTCCTACGCGTTCACCGTTGAACCCTCTTTGATTTGGTAGGTTGTACCAACATTGAAGCTCAATGGTGAGGGAGTTAAAATTCGAGGAAGTTTGCCCTTTGTGAAAGGCAAACTAACTTGATTTAATTAATCCCAAATTAATAGTCCCACCTCGGTTGTGGAGAAAAGGGGAGAGTCAGCCGCCTCTATAAATAGAGGCCCTCCCCCTTCCTCATAACTAGTCCCAAGATCTAGATCTGAGCGGCTCTCGTAAATGTTGGAGCACGCTCGGATCTAAGCTTAAATTAATATTTCTCCTCTCCCTATAAATTTGTGCCTTGCTCCTGAGGGCTCTAGCAAAGCCGCAAAGGAGTTCGGATTCAGATCCGAAATCTAGGCGGAGGTTTCACTCGCGTGAAACTTTCTTCGGCGCGTGGTTGGCTCGGCGACACGGGATTGATCGCCTCAGGATGCGGAGCGGTTCGAGGAGCGGTTCGGGGAGCGGTTCGAGGAGCGGCTCGGTGTGGGACGGGAGCGGCTCGGAAGACGGTGCGGAACATCTCGCCTGCCCCAGGGTTGAGATTCCGGGTATGTGTTTATTATTAGCATTAGTTTAATTTAATCACAGTAGGCTAGATCCTTCTTGGGATGGTCAGACACATCCCAAGTCGGCATAGATCTTGGATTAGGGTCTTGGACCTTAGGGTTAAATGTTAATTAGATTAACATGTTTATTTTTTCCGCTGCTTTTCCGTCTATGTTCCGTCCGACTTAGGACGGGCATAGAGTTTTTGTGCCCTAAGGGTCCCAAAAAACCCTTCAGTGGTATCAGAGCAGGTCTGTGTTTCGATCTAGCCTGCGATTTTATTAAACCTGAAATGCTTTTAAATACTTTTAAAAAAATGTTTTTAAAGTTATGAGATAAATTTTAAAAATGTTTTTGATGTTTAAAAATCTATGTGATAAATTTTTGAATATGGAAATTTTTTAATGACGTTTTAAAAGTTAGGGTTATTTAGTACTGACCCCCTGTGTTTTCTCGGAAATTAGTAGTAACCCCCTATGGTTTCAATAATTAGTAAGACCCCCCTGCCATAGGGGGGTGATACTAATTTTTGAGAAACCCTGGGGGGGGTGATACTAATTGTGGAGGGGGGTCTTACTAATTATTGAAACCATAGGGGGGTACTACTAATTTCCGAGAAAACACAGGGGGTCAGTACTAAATAACCCTAAAAGTTATGTGATAATTTTTAAAACTAATTTTAAATCTTTTTAAATTTATGCGATAAGTTTAAAGTGCCTAAAAATTTTATATGATAAAATTTTAAGCATGAAAGTTTTTTAAAAAATGATGTTTTAATTTTATGAGATATTTTAAAACTGATTTTAAAGGTTAAAATTTTTATGCGATAAATTTTTAAAAAGTAGCATGCAAATTTGTGATTTTAAAAACAAGTTTTTATGAGATAAAAATAAAATATTTTTAAAATCATATTTTAAATTTAAATGTTAAATTTATGTATGCATGCTAAAATTGTTTATGCGATAAACTTAGTCTATTTATTGTTAAATAGTTGTGCACTATCTTTATGCGATAAATTAGTGTAGCTTTATTTTAATGGCTAGTTCATCTTGTCCCTTATTTGATAACACAAGACACCCCTTTAGGTTAGCCATTAAGAAATGATTAAAATTTATTACTTAAATTTTAATGACATGCTATGTTTTAATAAAATATTAACAACACTTCAAGACCTAATTCCAGATTAGGGTAGTCCCTTTAATGTTTCTTAATTCTAATTGTTATTATTAATTTTCATTAAAGGACTTCGCTTTTAGCGTTGTTAATAAAATTTATTAAAATCCTAATAACGATTAGGATAGCACGTGAACCTTATAGTTGATAAGGACTTAATAAAAGTTATTAAACAAATCCTAAAATTTTGAATTTAAGGATGCAACTAGTTGATAGGATTAATTAGTTGTTAATAAAAGTTTTTTAGTCTATGGCACACATATAAAAGTGACAAGCTTCATTCAATGGACCATGATCCAGTCAATGTGCTTGGCTCAGAGTTCTGGATCAACCCTTGCTAGTCCAAGGGGCAGTGATCATGGCTTAGTCAATTCCCTGGCCGTGTTCCGCTGGACCGCAATGTCGCGAATCATGATTGTATGACACCCTGGACTATATCTAGTCAATGCGTTATAAATATTATTAAAGATTAATCCGTATCCCTCCTTAATTTTGGAGCTTGGTAACACAAAGAAGACAATTATAGTTGTTGAGTCTCCTCAAGCTATGACATGTTTATCTTTAAGGAACAAACTCCAACATACATGTGATGTAGTCTAGACTTGACCCAAATCGATACGTCGGGTCTCCTCGAGCATCGATCTAAGTCAAATCTGGACACGAAATCAAGGGTCTGACTAGACCAGTCATTATGATTTGTTGAGTCCCCTCAAGATCATAAGTGACTGTGGGTAAAAAACGATAGGGAGTCACATGTGATGTGATTAACTAAGAGTTAGTCTACCAATCATGGAACCAATCAACTTGTTGAGTCTCCTCAAGGTTGTGAGGTTCAGGATGATTGGATCCCTCTTTCACTAAATTTTAAATATTTTAATTCGATTAAATCGTTCGTTATTAAGCTTTGAAACGATCGTAAAAATAGTGGGAGGATATAGATAGATGAATGCCAATCTATCTATATTTAATATTGAACATATGCTAAACTAGGGCAAGACTATGTTTACCGAATGAATCGAAATATAATATTTTAATGAAATAAGTTAATTGGTCAAAAGGTTGATTAATTGAATATCAAGTTAAATTCTAATTGATAGAGTTAAACTATATTCTCGTTGACATTAAAATGACCTTCTAAAGAACAGACTTAAGAAATATGATTTCATTAAGTTCTGGGTCCAACAAATAAATTCACACTACATGTCACTCGTCTCTATATGAGGCAGCTTGAGCATATATGATATTCGAAATATGTTTCTCCCTACAACTTGTCGAGCTACCCTCAAGGTTGTATGGACAAACAATTTTGATCCGCAAAGTTCAAGAATTCGATCAAATTGTTTGAGTCGAATACGAGTGCATGAGCGATGCAAGGCTATGTATCCCAACCGGATCTTGAGACAAGCAACTTGTTGAGCTACACTCAAGATTGCAACTCTCAGGCGTTTGGATACATGAGACGCTTGTGTAGCCATTTATTTATGTTGGGCTATTTAAATATCTAAATGTGATTTATAAAAGGAAGAAGGCACTCCAAAAAAGTCAATTGAGAAAGTTAGTTTAATTTATCATTAATAAAGGCATAAGTAGGAGGATATGAAAATGTGACATATTTTGATGTCACGATTTCATAATTATTGTTATACAAAAGACGTCTAACACAATTTGACGAATGTCGTCACCTTGCTTCAAAAGAAATGTTTTGTGTTAGTAATTTCTAATAACTATAATATATTAAATGTTAATATATAAATACACAAGATAGTAGCAAACTTTTATGGCAAAATAGACTAGGTCGTATCGAGAGACTAAGTTTCACAAGTCACATAAAGAGGGGTCTGACCTCTCGTATTATGAAGTCTACGGACACTTGTGAGTCTTATCCTCTTAGATAAAATTGGCCGAAACCCATCTGTAAGACAGTGGGAAAATGAGTTGTCGAACTCAGTCTGGTACATACTGATGTACCCGAGTCTAGATCAACCAAAATAAGTCATTCGTATATTTTATTAAGACACGTGTTCTTGATGAAACACAAGTCTGAAAAAATAAAGAACGAAAAGACAAAAGTATTTAAACTGATTCGATTAGATCGAATGGTTAAATACTTAGCTACATAAAATCTTGTGTAATTAAAAGAAAATGTGATTTTCTCTCAGGTCAAGTCTGTTAACACATCAGTGTGTTAAAAGGTATGAATCGCACTTAGTTAGACTCGGTGCGATCCATAACAAGTGACTCTGAGTTAAGTCCTCCCTCTGGGTTAAGTCCCAGATAGTAATGCCTATGTTTTGATAATGTTCTATGAGGACATTATCAATAAGATATTCATTAAATCAAGCATTAGGAAGTTGTATAATTACTCGAATTTCGTGAGACGAAGAGTCGAGTTAGACATCATAACTGATGATGACTTAGTCAACTTCTGGTATGATAATTCGGAGTAGTATCTCCGATTTATAACTTGATGCAATCAGAATTGGTCCGTGTGCGTAAATAAATTTTGGAATTTAGTTTACGTACCCAAGGAAAATGATTCCTTACTTTCTGCAAGTAAAGCTTTAAGTTGAAAGATTAGATGCATAAAGAAAATAGTGAAGTACAATCATGTTGGTCGAGAACGGTTTTCATCCTAATTTCTTTAAAATGGATTAGTTGAAACCGTCTCGCCAGCAGATGTGTACAGATCTACTCGGACCAAACTCGATGTAAACGCTCAGTTTGACCATGAAAATTGGAGCATTCACTTATAAGTTCGTTTTTCTAAATATGATTTAGACGGACCAACTTATATGAATTAGCCAGAGAGTTTTTAAGGTCAGTGGGAGCGTGTAAGTTACATGCAAGGCATCAAAGAGATGGAACATATAGTTTGATAAAGTAATCAAAAGTTTGATACTTTATCAGAAATAGATATGAGCCATTTGAAATGACCATTAACAAATTTAAATTATTATCGTAAGGTACGATGAACTGGATAAGATCCAAGTAAATAAAATATTATAGATTCCGTAAGACCAAGTGAATTATTTGAATGAGATTCAAATGGTTGGTCTAACATGAACATAGAAACCCCTTAAGTCTATAGTGTAGACGGTTTTAGCAGATCCACTCACGAAGGCTCTACCACATGAAGTCGTGAAAACTTATGTGTAAAAATGGTATAAGATACTGAGATAAATGGGCCTGAGTGCAAGTGGGAGATGTTGAGAGAAGATGCCTTCGAGGCAATCTATCTCTGTGTGTGAATAACACAAACATCTTGTTCAAAATAACAGTAAGCTGTTTGGTAATAATTTATCTAAGTTATGTTATAATGTAGTTAACATTGGATATTAACTTAGGTAAAGTCCTGAGACTTTATGCGAGGTCAAATAGGTATCGAGATGAGTATCTCGATCATGGAGAAATGTTTGACCGTCTGTAGCATAAGTCTAAAAGGGTTCGTGGTCGTAGATGTTTCGAGACAAGGATATCGAAACATCGGATAGACCATTGTGTCTTAGTCTTCACCGTTTAGCGGTGGCGATGATCTCATGATCGCTTGACTTGGCGAAGTCGTAGACGAGACACAGGTGCTCATTAGAGAATGAGTTCACTGAACGATGCACAAGAGTTATCATATGGTTATATTGACCAATCTGTCAATGATGACTCTGAGTGATGATAGGCTAGTTGGTCTTTTGACTTGAGGTCATTTTGACAAACCTGTGCGTGAACGGTGCCACTTAGATCAAATGACCTAGCTTCGAGGCAAGGCCTGTCGAAAGGTCTTTGATTGGGTGACACTTGAAGCGCATGAGGAGAGTAATGACCAAGAGAGGATTCGTCTCTCCCGGTCAATGGGAGTTAGTGTCGTAGGGTTAGTTCGGTCTTTAGTAAAAACTCTGGCCAGAGTATGTTGGAAGAAGTCCAACATTATTTGACTAAAGATCGATAGAAACTAACCGGAGTCAAGTTAATGGGGTTGACAGTTTGACCGTACCCTAGACTTGATCTACACGACATAGTTAAGACGAAGAGACTATAACTGCGGAATTCATCACGGAAACAGTCAGGGTGGTCCCGACAATACTAATGTCAATGAGTCAACCACATAATGATGATTCCTGAAGCAGGGACGGCAACCACTGCTCGTGGTCTCTGCCGTATAGGGCTTCGAGCCCAACCTGTTGTAAGGGTCAGGCTGTAGGGTCTCACACAGAGTGTGACCTTCGTCTAGTAATAGGTAGAAATTAGTTAGGGAGAATAATTTGCATTTGATGCAAGGGATAAAATATTGCAAAAGTTGTTTGCAATCATCTCCTGCATTCGGGATAAATGATCCTGAGTGCAAGTGGGAGATGTAGAGGAATATGCCCTCGGATCATTTGTATTTGATGCAAATGAAAATTTAAGCCTAGATATGGACTAATTTGCATATGATGTAAAAGAGATTAAATGTGTCTTAAATTGTTTAAGACTATATTTAATTAAATAAACGCGTTGAAAAGGTTACCTAGATGACGGGATCGTCCCGCTCTAAACGCAGGTTCAAACAGCGTCAAAAACGGAGTCCAAATGCACAAGTTATAGCCAAAACAAGTCAGCCCAAACTGTTGGGCTGAAACCAGCGAAAATGGAGGCCCACCAAGCCCGAATTTTCTGGTTAGGGTTTTTTGAAACCTGGGATTTTCTTGACGGCTACGTTTCTAAGAGAAGCATGACTTTTGGCTAACTTTGGACAATTGTTTGAAGGGTCAAACGGACTCGGATTGACGAGCCGTTTTTTCCTACGCGTTCACCGTTGAACCCTCTTTGATTTGGTAGGTTGTACCAACATTGAAGCTCAATGGTGAGGGAGTTAAAATTCGAGGAAGTTTGCCCTTTGTGAAAGGCAAACTAACTTGATTTAATTAATCCCAAATTAATAGTCCCACCTCGGTTGTGGAGAAAAGGGGAGAGTCAGCCGCCTCTATAAATAGAGGCCCTCCCCCTTCCTCATAACTAGTCCCAAGATCTAGATCTGAGCGGATCTCGTAAATGTTGGAGCACGCTCGGATCTAAGCTTAAATTAATATTTCTCCTCTCCCTATAAATTTGTGCCTTGCTCCTGAGGGCTCTAGCAAAGCCGCAAAGGAGTTCGGATTCAGATCCGAAATCTAGGCGGAGGTTTCACTCGCGTGAAACTTTCTTCGGCGCGTGGTTGGCTCGGCGACACGGGATTGATCGCCTCGGGATGCGGAGCGGTTCGAGGAGCGGTTTGGGGAGCGGTTCGAGGAGCGGCTCGGTGTGGGACGGGAGCGGCTCAGAAGACGGTGCGGAACATCTCGCCTGCCCCAGGGTTGAGATTCCGGGTATGTGTTTATTATTAGCATTAGTTTAATTTAATCGCAGTAGGCTAGATCCTTCTTGGGATGGTCAGACCCATCCCAAGTCGGCATAGATCTTAGATTAGGGTCTTGGACCTTAGGGTTAAATGTTAATTAGATTAACATGTTTATTTTTTCCGCTGCTTTTCTGTCTATGTTCCGTCCGACTTAGGACGGGCATAAAGTTTTTGTGCCCTAAGGGTCCCAGAAAACCCTTCGTGTGTGTGTGTGTGTGTGTGTGTGTGTGTGTGTGTGTGTGTGTGTGTGTTTGTTTGTTTGTGTGTTTGTGTGTTTGTGTGTGTGTGTGTATGAGAATAATGGCTATCATACGCCATATGAGGCAAGGCCTCATATGGCGTATGATACCCATTAATCCATATATATATATATATATATACATATATACATATATACATATATACATATATACATATATACATATATACATATATACATATATATACATATATACATATATACATATATATACATATATACATATATATACATATATACATATATACATATATATATATATATACATATATATTTATATACATATATACATATATATACACACACACACACATATATACATATATATATATGTAGAGAATAATGGCTATCATACGCCATATGAGAGCCTCTCTCATACGCCCTCTCACATAAAGCACACAAGTACAAGCCCACATGGGCTTGTACTTGGTTGTACTTATGTGCTTTATGTGAGAGGGCGTACGAGAGAGGCTCTCATATGGCGTATGATAGCCATTATTCTCATATATGTATGTATATGTATGTATGTATGTATATATATATATATATATATATATATATATATATATATATATATATATATATATATATATATATATATATATATATATATATATATATATATATATAATGGGTAAAGTGTTTCTAGGGTGACTCCTTAGATGAAATCTAAGTAGTCGCCCCCATTTTCCCCCTTATCCCACAATTTTTTTAGATTTTATTTTTCATGGGGTTGTTGTGCACATCATGGATAATCAACATACCAAAAATCAAGTCAATCTAATACTTGTAGAACCCCCATCTACCCCTTGCAACTTCAACGGTCTGAAAACGTGCTGAAAACTCCATGAAGTTGCAACGGGTAAATAGGGGCTCTAAAAGTATTGGAATGACGTGATTTTTGGTATGTTGATCATCCATGAGGTGAACAATAATCCCAAGAAAAAAATTCGAAAAAAAATGTAGGATATGTGAGAAAATGGGGGCGACTCCTTAGATTAAATCTAAGGAGTCACACTAGGAACACTTTACCCATATAATATATATATATTTATGTAAATCTTCAAATGAGAACATTTCGCACGGTGCGAAAATGTTTTTATCTTTTTTTTGAAAAAAAAATCAAAAATTCTTTTTTCCACCATCATTATATGTTGTTATACCCCCCTCAAATAATAATTGTTGAGAAATAATGTCATTTGGCCTTCGATCAAGGCATTTCATCAAATTCGCATGTTTTGAGACCGTTAAATTTGTAACGGGTGGATGTGTGCTCTAATACCCAACGGGTTCACCATTATTTTCCCTAGGGTATATAATTGTATGGATTAAATAAAAAAAATTTTGAAAAAAAATTTCAAAATAATAAAAAAATATTTTCGCACGGGCTTTTGCACCATTTTTTCGCAATGAAAGATTGCCATATATATATATATATATATATATATATATATATATATATATATATATATATATATATATATATATATATATATATATATATATATATGAGAATAATGGGTATCATACGCCATATGAGAGGGTGTCTCATATGCCCTCTCACATAAAAGGGGCAAGTACAAGCCCACATGGGCTTGTACTTGTTGTACTTGACCCCCTTTATGTGAGAGGGCATATGAGACACCCTCTCATATGGCGTATGATACACATTAATCCATATATATATATATATATATATATATATATATATATATATATATATATATATATATATATATATATATATATATATATATATATATATCGCTGAGGAGATTGCGGATATTGTTACAGGCCAGAGCTTAACAGGGAACTCTCGTGTCCAGAGTAATTTCATGTGTGCTTTGTCGAATCAGTCTTCAGAAGTAGGTATTGGTCACGTAACTCTTGATGGTGACAAAACCGTGGGATCAGACCACCATGCCCTACCCTCTATACTTGATGACAGTCACTCCAGTGAGATTGACAATATCCCTAAGGAGCTCTCTAGGGAAAATCCTAGATGGGAATTGGAGGAACAGGCTGATCTACTAGAGGGAATTCATGGAAATTTGCCAGGGAGGAAGTTAGATTCGAATGCTGAGATGGCCGGCACAAGGAAAAGCTCCAGGCTTAGAGGGAGCAGCTCTAAACCCACAACAATCTGCCCATGATTGTGTTTATTTGGAATACTAGAGGTCTTAATAACCCCATTCGTCGTAGAGATCTTCGGGATAGAATTAGCAAAATAAAGCCTTCTGTGATAATTCTGCTAGAGACCAAGTTTAAGCCACCGTTGGGTGTTAATAATTCTGTGTTTCCTACAGGCTGGGAAATTGTAGAAAACTTCAGTATTGCTTCGGGGGGAAGGATACTAATGGGGTTTGAGCCTGATGTCTGGAAGCCTTCTTTGATCTCGGCCTCTGCTCAACATATCACAGTAAACTGTGCCAATGCCGGGGGGTTTTCATGCTATATTACAGGTGTGTATGCTCGTAACACCATTGTGGAAAGGAAAGAGTTGTGGGACATGCTCGAGAGGGATTCTCTGAGGATTAATAATTTGGCGTGGTTGTTGGGGGGAGACTTTAATAGTGTACTCTTTGCTAAAGACAAAGTGGGGGGCAGGAAGCTTGAAGAGAAGATGGTCAAAGATTACGCTAAATTCATTGACAGGAGCTTTCTGCAAGAGCTGAAATGTACTGGGAGCACGATGAGCTGGTGTAATAATCGCATCGGTGATGACCGCATTGCTGCTCGCCTGGATCGTGTTTTTTGTAACGTAAATTGGATTACCCTGCTTCCAGACTCTTATGTTGATTATCTGGACCCCAACACGAGCGACCATTCTCCTATGGTGGTAAATTTACATCAACAGGTACATTCTGCCCCAAAGCCCTTCAAATTCTATAATTTTTGGACCAAGTGCCCAGGGTTTTATAATATTGTCGAAGATAGCTGGACTTACAAATTCACGGGCACCCCCATGTACATCCTCACGCAAAAGCTTAAGACTCTAAAGGATAGGCTGCGGCTTTGGGTTGCGAATTACAATGCTTCAAAAATGGTCCAGGTTTGCCGATCTAATCTGGAGGCAATTCGGCAAACCCCTGACCTGCACTTTAACCACTCAAGCCAAATTAAAGAGCATGCTACATTAAAGGAGCTTGCAATTGCAATGGGCCTGGAAGAGGATATGTTCCGTCAAAAGAGTAGGCAAGACTGGCTGGGACTTGGCGATAGAAACACGAAATTCTTTTACACCGCTATGAAGGCTAGGGCCCATCATAATAATTTGAACTATTTATTGAAAAGAAATGGTCAGGTCAGTGACTCTGCTGCTACCCTAAAGAATGAAGCTGTTAAATTTTATGAAGCCCTATTTACTCAGCATGATTATAAGACAACTTTTCCAAATCTGACGCCAAAAAGAGTACTGACTTCTGATGGCGCTATGTGGTTGAGCAGAAGTATTTCTGATGAGGAAATAAAGCTTGCTGTTTTCCAGATTGGAGCAGACAAGGCGTCGGGACCTGATGGGTTTAATGGTCATTTCTTCCAAACCAGCTGGCATATTATTGGTGAAGATGTTGCTAAATCTGTAAAGTCCTTTTTTAGGTCGCGCAGACTACTTAAGAAGGTAAATCACACAAATCTTACTCTGGTGCCTAAAAATGCCAACGCCATGGGGCTTGGTGACTATAGACCCATTGCCTGTTGTAATGTCTTGTATAAAATTATTAGCAAGATTATTTGCAACAGAATCAAGGTGGTAATTCATGAGTTGATATCGCCTAATCAGGCTGCTTTTCTGAAAGGAAGACTACTGTCAGATTCCACTCTCATTGCCCATGAACAGATTAGAGATTTCAGCAATCCAATGGGGGAAGAGCTTGCTTGAAATTGGACCTGAGGAAGGCTTTTGACAGCGTGAACCGAGACTTTATTTATTACTTTCTCTCCCAGTTGGGGTTCCCTAACCTGTTTATTGAATGGATCAAAGAATGCTTATCAACTACCTCTTACTCTATAATGGTCAATGGGTCTCCTGAGGGTCATTTTACGGGCAATAGGGGTATTCGGCAAGGGGACCCTCTCTCCCCCTATTTGTTCGTTATTGTCATGGAAGCATTCTCTATTTTAATGGCCAAATCAATTAATAGAGGCAAGATTCATCCTTTGAAGCGCAGATGCACCATCTCACACCTACTTTTTGCAGACGACTTACTTGTGTTTTACAGAGCAAATAAGAAATATTTTTTGGGCATCAAATATCTCCTGGAGGAATTCAATGGTTATATGGGTCTTTGTGTCAACTGTGACAAAAGCAGCGCTATTTTCAGCAAGGGTGCAAAGCACAAGTCCATGTTATCTGATCTTCTGGGCATTAAACATGCAACCACTATCACCACCTACCCGGGCCTCCCTTTATCTTCGAAATATCCAAAGTCCCCCCTCTACAGCAGGCTAGTGGACAAATGCAAGAAACGGCTTTCGGGATGGTCCTCCTCTATGTTGTCTATTGCGGGGAAGATCGAGCTTGTCAGAACAGTGATTTATGGCATGGTTGCCTTTTGGATGCAGGCTTACCGTATTCCTCTCACCATCCTGAGGACGATCTCTTCGGCTTGCAGGCGTTTCATCTGGGGTTCTTCGCGTGTGTGGTCATGGGATGACATCTGCAAACCGAAAAAAGAAGGTGGAGTGGGCATCAGGCGACTAGAAGACCTTGATGTCGCTTCCGGAATTAGACTGACTTGGCGCTTCCTCACCTCCAATACCCTTTGGGCGCAACACATGAGAAACAAATATGCATCGGGCGGTGGGTTCTTTGCGGTATCAGGATCAGTTGCCCAATCGGGTACATGGAAACGTATGCTGGCTTGTAGGAATGTATCCCAAAAACTAATCAAAAGGAGGGTGAAAGATGGTCGCTCAACACTTTTCTGGCACGACAATTGGCTTGACTGTGGCCCTTTAAAATCCATGTTTAATGTGCCGCAAAGTTCATCTATGAGGAAAGTAAGTGACTACTGGGCTCTCGGCAAGTGGGTGAATGAAGCAGAAATCGGCCAAGTGATGCCCCTCCTACAGAACATTCATCTTCGGCCTGGCAATGACACTTGGACCTGGCTTTCTCAACCTGGAAATCAGCCGCAACCTGTAGCTGATGCATTAGGGGGCCGGTTCAACTTCAGGGAAGCCTGGGAGATGGCTCGGCAAAAGGGTTCTCCATTTCCCTACTACAAGATAGTTTGGTATACCAATCATATACCTAAAATGACACTTGCGTTACTCAGGGCATTTAGAGGAAAGCTCCTCACCAGAGACCTGATTAGCAAATGGGGCTTCAATACCCCTACAAACTGCGTATTATGCGAGGATGGAATTACGGAGGATGTTGGTCACCTTTTCTTTGGATGCAATTACTCCAGGTATATTTTGAAACGGGCTTTGCTGAAATTAAACATCAAAAATCACATCGAACCAAACCTTATCAATGTGGGAAATTACTATCTAGCGCACTTCAGCAACAAGAGGGTCCTAAGTTTGCTAGCTAAACATGCCTTAGCGGCCACGGTATGGCATGTTTGGAGGGAACGAAACAGGAGATTATTTGAGAACACAAAGAAATGCAAAACCGCTCTTTTCGAGGAGATTGCAGCAGATATTAGAGTAGCAATGAGAGGTCAAAATCCGGAAGATCAAGATGATGCACATGTTTTCGCCAACTGGGAGTTCAGAGCAATTGGATAATCTCCTCCATATGTTATCTGTATTCCAAATTTTTTGTATTATTTCTGTATATTTCATAGTACATGTAGACTGGGGGATCATTAGTGGGGAGTGACGGCGCCTGTGCCCTCTCCTCCCTCTACTGAAACCAAGCCTATATGTAACTATGGTGTATTCTGTGTGCAGTTTTTAATAAACAACGCTAATTCTCCATATATATATATATATATATATATATATATATATATATATATATATATATATATATATATATATATATATCCTTTGAGGTATACTTTTGGGTTAAAATAGTTTAGTTTAGTTAAACTTAATTTTTAGGCACATTTGGCGATATATGTTTCGAAATAAATTTAATTAAAACAAAACCCTACCAAAGCAGGCTCTATTGTGAAGATTATATTTATTTTGAAATATAAAAGGTTACGGACATACGTTATTTGAAAACATTTGGGCTTAAAATTTTGAATTTAAACTAATTAAAAGAGGAAATAAATGGTTTTGTGTATATATTTCCGTTATGCCCATTTTTCGTGGTAAAGTTTAGTTTAATTTAAATTCAATTTTAGGCACATTTGGTTATGTTTCGAAATAATGTTAATCAAAACAAAACCCTATCAAAGTGGGCTCTATTGTGGAGATTATTTTTATTTTCAATACAAAAAAGGATATAGACATACTTTGTATGCTTTTTTGCCTAAAATTTGGAATTTAAATTCTTTTAAAAGAGGAAATAAAAGGTTTTAAGTATATTTCCCTTAAAGCTTAATTTAAATTCAAATTTCTGGGGCCATTGTTGATTATATATTTCGAAATAAATTAATTAATACAACACACCACTAAAGTGGGCTCTCTTGTGAAAATTATTTTATTTCGAAATATAAACGGTTCTTATACATACTTTTGTATGAAAATTTTGCCCTTAAAAATTTTGGATTTAAATAAAAGCAGGAAATAAAAGGCGTTTTGAATATTTCCCTTTAAAGACGGTATTGATGTTGCATTTGGTTCTGATATCTCTTCCTAATCAGTTTAGCCAGTTTAAGGTGAGCTACAACTGTCAGAAAGAGACTTGGTCTTTAAATGAGCTCATCTCGAACTGTGTTCAGGAAGAGAAAAAGCTTGAGCAAGGAACGCAGAAAGTGCTCATATGATCCCCACCTCTAAAGATAAGAAAGGTATGATGCTTAATTTGGTTGTTTTAAAGTTAATTTAACTTTGGTAGTTATAGACACGTGATGAAAAGATCCTGGTGCAACCACTCACATCGTGTGTCTACGCAGTGTTGCTTGAGATGCCAAAAGCCAATGATGTTGAAAGATACATCCTTGTAGGTGATGTAAAGATGGTTTAAACTAAAGTAGTTGAAATTTATGGTTATTATTAAAGACTAGATGGTATTTGGATCTGGTTGAGACATTTATTGTACCGTTTTTAACGGAATTTGGTTTCTATTTCTATTTTGTACAATTTTGGTTATCATTGTTCATTTTAGAGATGGAAAATTTGGTTTGTCTCATTATTCAAAACGAGTTGGTTCTAGTTCTTTATCAGTTTATAATAATTTTGTTGCTTCATTTAAGTATTACCTGCATTTGAGTACATGAAGTATAAAGTGAAAATTAACAAATGAGAATTCAGTTACATTGTGACATAAAGTCATTATATATCTTCGAAAGGAGAAACAGATAGATTTATGTCAAATGAAATTCATGATCCCTTAAAATTTCACAGACTTTGAAGTTTGTGTTAAACAGGTAAAAGTCAAACAAACCAATAAAAGGAGATTATGAAGCCAATAAGACTTTGGCCATCTTTGAAATTATAAGTTGAGAATATTTGTGGGCCATTTTATATGGTTACTTAGAGTGGTCAACAATATTTTATAAAGTTCATTGATCACTTTTCAGATATGGCTACATATATCTCATGAAAGTACGTAAGATTGCAGCTTATATTCTTAACAAAGTTTCAATAAACGCATCTACATCACTTGCATGTTTGAGATGTCCAGCTAAGATTAGGTCTCATAAGCCTAATAAAAGGAAAGTGGACACAAGGACAGTGATTTGCTATTTTGTTGAATACTTTAAAAAAGGATCCATAAGGTACATTTTTATTCCCACAATTAATTAAATATACGAGCACGGAAATGCCCAGTTCTCTGAGGATGCTGAGTTTGTGGGGGGGGATACAGTTAATGATATTGTTTTTAGAAACATAGTTAGGACATTGTTTTTTAAAGAGAAATACGCTGATATTCCTACAGGTGTTATTTGTATTGATTAGGATTTCATTCCTAATCTTGTTCAAAACACAATAAATCAAGACAATATCACAAAAGAGATCTCAAGACAATATCAGAAATCCTCCTACTTAGGAAATTGTTCAAGAAGAGCAAACTCTAGCACCTCAAGAACTTATGCCATTAAGCGGTTCCATTAGAGAGAGGAGAAGTTCTAAACTCTCTAAAGAAGTTTAATGACTTAAGTGAGCAAATTAAGTCTATAAAGGATAATGACATTTATAATCTTATCTCATTGCAATAAGGTATAAAGCTCATTGGTTGTAAATGGATTTTTATAACCAAGTGGGATTCAAAAGGCAATGTGGAAAGATATAAGGCATGTCTTGTCATAAAAGAGTTTATACAGAAATAAGACATTAAAAATAGAGAGACTTTCCTTTTGGTTTCCTTAAAGACTCTTCAGGATAACAATTGCATTAGTGGTGCATTTCAGTCTCGATAATGCTGAGACAAGTTTTGTCTCACTCAGTGCTCGGGTTTGTACGCGACATGATATCGTGTACATTACATGGATGTTGGGCAAGTACTTAAGAAATTCAGGAGTTGACTATTTGATAGCAGACAAATGAGTCTTACAGTATTTATAGAGAACATAAGGATACATGCCCATGAATCAGAGGATACATGCTGATTTTTATTGGATGCAAAGAAGCATGAAATCTGTGTTATAAGCTGACATCTATTAGAAGAGATCTAAATAGTCTCTTTTATAACCTCTTCTAACATGGCTGCAGATTTCATATCAAGTTGTGTGACATCCAATCATGGAATATTAATGCATAATCTTGTCACATGGCTGCAAATTATGGATGGTATGTAAAACCAAGCAGGTTATTTTGTGATAATAAGTCTGTAGTTTCATTTCAACAGCAATAGAAACTTGACAAAGTTAAGGTATGCAAAGATCAAGTTTTCTGGTTGTTAACCAAGAGGTTTGGAGTGAACAGTGTCTATAGAGCACAACAGAGTAAACTATATGGTTGTGGATCCACTTACTTAGAGATTGTCACCCAAAAGGTTTCATGAGAGCTTTGCTCTTATGGGTGTCATATCAACTAAGGATATTCAGTTCTAGTGGGATTTTGTTCTTTTGGGTGCTCACGTAATATAGACGTTTTTAGTTTAAGGTTATTTTCTTGTTTTGGTTACACTCCAATTCTGTTATGGTTTGATCTCACTAAAGTTAAGGGAGGATCAGTTGGTAATAGGCATGTTAAGGATCACATTACATGAAATTTCCATGCTACACATCTGCACCATAATTCATGTCATTCAATTATTTTAGCTTATGTGACCATCGATGGGTCAAGTTACGTTAAATGTGACAAAGGCCGCTTTGATCCTATGTTAAAATAATTGATGGACCGAATTGGCTTAGATACATTCAAGTTATAACAACATATTGAGTATGCATTCGTTTCATTATGCATAACATAATTATAAGGTTCGACATATAGCCCAATTTGGATAGTATTGGATCGTTAATCCAACGTTGGGCTTATATGTTAAATAATTATATATGCAGGCTATCGAATTAAGTTAAAGCCCAATAAAGTGATCTGATTAATTAATTAAGTGAGCTTTCATGTATCTAAATAGGGTGTGAGCCTTTAATGTGTAGAGGCGTTGGGCTTTTTGGTTTAATGTTGTGCTGAACCCGAAACCCAATAGGCATTAGGTTTTGCCTATTTATATATGGTCATGGTCCCCGGATCGCACGTACAAAGAGACGTCTTTTCTACATCTCGTCGATAGACTAGAACCCGAGAAAGCCGAAGAATTTCTCACGTGGATACGTGCTGATCTAGAAGGCCATCCACACGGATCATCAATTTTCAGTTGCTATGGATTCAGGTACGCTTTCGCTTAAGATTCGATATATTATTTCTCGTAGATCTGACATGTTGTATATATAGATTATTTGCATGGTATTGCTTAATTGTTAATCTAGAAATAGCCCCAACATATCCTACGTGTATTCATATACATCTATTATACAATTGAGGGATGTTTTTGAATGGGGTTGCTGACTAGGATAAAAGGGTGTGTAGAAAGACGGTTGGTATTGAATCTTGAAGAATCAATGGATATGATGAGAGTTTTTGAAAATTTTGGGGGGTAAACCCAAAAACAATTTGGAGGAAAATTTTAGGGGGGACTAAATCTGGAGGGAATTAAATTTTCGAGGAACTAAAACTTTTTGTGGAACTAAATGCTCTAAGTGGAACTATACATCTATTATACAATTGAGTGATGTTTTTTTAATAAGATTGCTGAATTTGACAAAAAGATAGATAGAAAGACGGATGTAATTGAATCTAGAGGAATCAATTGATACGATAAGAGTTTGTGAAAATTTTGGGGAAAGAAACAAACTTTGGGGGAACTCAATTTTAGTTTAAATGTGTTTAAAAAATTTGTTGGGAGATATTTTGAAGATGGCTGCAAAATTTTTTTTGGACAAGGATTTTGAATGTGTTGAAATTTTTCAGAGGAATATTTTGATTGCCTTATGTCGAGTTATGACTAATATATCCCAACAGGGTCATGTAGGGGTTCCATCAACCCTTTCTTTTTTTTTCCCTTTCTTTTTTTCCCATCAACCCTCTAATTCCAGAAAATGGAGAGAACATAACCCTTTCTGTTTTTTTCCCATCAACCCTCTAATTCCAACATGGTCATGTAGGGGTTTCATGTGTTAGATTTGGGTGAAAATAGTGATTAGCCTCTAATGATGGCTATCACTTCTTATTTATATCAACCCTCTCTTTTCTTTACACACCCACAATAACACACAATACTCCCCCTCAAGATGAGCAAAAGATATTTATCATGCCCATCTTGTTACAAGCATCCTCTACTCCTTTAGAGTTCAACCCCTTTGTAAGGCAATCAGCTAGTTGTTGTCCAGAAGTAATGTAGGAGATCTCCAACTTTTTCTTGTCCAATCTTTCTTTAATGAAGGACCTGTCAATCTCTATGTGCTTCGTTCTATCATGTTGCACTGGGTTGTTGGCAATGTTAATTGCTGACTTGTTATCACACAACAACCGCAATGGTCCTTCTCTCAGCAGACGTAGCTCTTGTAGAAGTGATCTCAACCAGATCATCTCACAGGTACTAAGCACCATAGCACGATACTCTACCTCTGCAGTGGAACAAGCCACCAAATCCTGCTTCTTGCTGCGCCAAGAGACTAAGTTGCCCCCAACAAACACACAGTAGCCCGAGGTCGATCTCCTATCATCCAAGCAACTGACCCAATCCGCATCACAGTAGCCTGTCACATTCATGTGACCATGACTACCAAATAATATGCCTTTTCCTGGACTATTCTTCAGATACCTCAGTATCCTGAAGACTGCCTCCATATGTCCAGTCCTAGGACCATGCATGTATCTACTTACCACACTGATAGCATAGGCAATGTCAGGTCTGGTATGGCATAAGTAGATAAGGCGTCCAACAAGTCTCTGGTACCTTTCTTTGTCTACTGGCTCCCCTGATTGTGAATGCAATCTATGATTCTGATCAATAGGAGTAACTGCTGGACGACATCCCAACATACCAGTCTCAGCCAGTAAATCCAGGGCATACTACCTCTGTGAGAGTACTATACCCTTCCTGGACCTAGCAATCTCCAGTCCAAGGAAATACCCCAACTGTCCAAGGTCCTTGACCTCAAATTCTCTCGCCAATCTAGCCTTCAAGTGAGAGATTCCCTCTTCATCATCTCCAGTGATAATAATATCATCAACATACACAGCCAGAAGGGTAATCCGCTGTCCTGAATGCCTATAGAATACAGTATGATCACCATTACTCTGCTTGTAGACCATAGTGATGACTGCACGCCTGAATCTGTCAAACCATGCCCTTGGAGATTGCTTCAGCCCATATAAAGACTTGTCCAGCCTACACACCTTTCCCATCGTCTGTTGTGTGCTAAAGCCAGGTGGAACCTCCATGTATACCTCCTCCTGTAAGTCTCCATGCAAGAAGGCATTTTTTACATCCAACTGATGCAATTTCCATCCAAAATTCGCTGCACAGGATACCAGTACTCTCACAGTACTCATCTTTGCCACTGGGGCAAATGTCTCATCATAATCAATCCCATAAGTCTGACTGTAGCCCTTGGCAACCAGCCTCGCTTTGTACCTGTCCACCTTCCCTTCTGGAGTTTGCTTTATTGTGAATACCCACTTGCAGCCCACAGCTTTCTTCCCTACTGGAAGTGAGACAAGTCTCCATGTCTTGTTCTTCTCCAGTGCTTCGAGTTCTTCGAGCATTGCTTTCTTCCACTGGGGATGTTGCTTTGCCACTCGCCAATCACTCGGTATAGAGATAGACTGTAAGGATGCAATGATAGCCCTATATGCAGGTGTAAGAGAAGCATAGGAGACATGATTAGCAATATCAGTCTCGTATCCATACCGTACAAGAGGCCTGCCGGCATTGATACGAGGCTCCCTACGAGATGCAAGTGGAAGATCTAAACTAGAGGAAGGCAAAGAAAGGTTACCATCCGTGTTAGGAGAGGAAGGCAGTAAGGAAGTCGGGACTCGAGCAGGCGTGATAGACTGATCAATCTCGACATGTGGCTGTGGAGCTAGTGGTTCTTCAGTGGTGGAGATGTCTTCTTGTTGTTCTCCATCGCCATGACTACCCTTCTGTCTCCTGCTATATTTCTTACCGTACAACCTGTCTTCCACCAATGGCCTTTCCTCCTCTTCCACCAAGGTCCTTTCCTCCTCTTCCACCAAGGTCCTTTCCTCCTCCCTGCTATCAGTACCAGTACCAGTAGGCCTGACAGGACACGGTATAAGTCCAACCACTACCCTCCTGTCATCAGTCTCCCCCTCTCGACCAACTCCTCCTGTGTTTGGAGAGGCACAAGTATCAAATACTGGTATAGAATCTGTCAGTCCTCCATAAAAAGGCTCAGTCTCCCTAAACGTCACATCCATACTCACAAATAGCCTTCTTTCTGAGGGACTCCAACACCTATAGCCTTTCTGATTTGAAGGATACCCAACAAATATGCATTTAATTGCCTGAGCATCCAGCTTCCCCACAGAAGGTCTATGATCCCTCACAAAGCATGTGCATCCAAACACTTTTGGTGGAACTACAAAAGTGTTATTTCACATAAGAATCTCACATGGGGACTTCATACCAAGCATCCGCGAAGGCATCCTGTTGATGAGATAGGTGGCTGTCATCACTGCTTCACTCCACAATATCTTAGGTACATTCATGGTGAGCATGAGTGACCTAGTTACCTCCAACAAGTGTCTATTTTTCCTTTCAGCAACTCCGTTTTGTTGAGGCGTGTTGGGACAAGTGGTTTGGTGAGTTATCCCACTCTCAGATAGATAAGATGCAAACTCCCTGTTTACATACTCTGTCCCATTATCCGTTCTCAAGATGCGGATCTTGGCATCATACACATTTCTGACTCTTCTATGGAAGTCCTGGAAACACTTCAACGCTTCGCTTTTGTTTTTCATCATGTAAAGCCATGTCATCCGAGAATGACAGTCTATGAAAGTGATGAACCACCTGAACCCACTTACTGAAGTCACTGGGCAGGGCCCCCAAACATCTGAGTGAATAAGATGGAATCTCTCTACACTCCTCATCCCCACACTAGGATATGATGTCCTAGTGTGTTTCCCAAATTCACACGCATCACACTTCAAATTCATTTTATTCACTCTATTCAAAATCTCAGGATACATTTTATTCCACATATCAAAAGGCAAGTGTCCCAACTGACAATGTAATAAAAGTACCTCCCTTTCCTTCTCTTCACCAACGACGGCCAATGCAGCATACCCACTAGCTCTGTCAAGATACCACAGTCCATCACGCCTGACGCCAGTCCCAAGCCTCCTCCCAGTCTTCCTTTCTTGCAACACACAATGAGTAGAGTCAAAAGTAATTCTACAGTCAAGATCATCAACAATAGAGCCAACAGATAAAAGGTTGACTGGAAAAGATGGGACGTGAAGGACTGAAGAGGGGCATATGGAGGGAGTGCACTGAATAGTGCCAATCCATTTAATGGGTTGGGATGTGACATCAGCTGTCTGAACAGTTTCATGAATGGTATGTGGTTTATATGTGGAAAATTGTCTATATGCACCTGACACATGACTAGATGCACCTGAGTCAATAATCCGCTCTATATGATCTCTACATGAAAGAGCTGATTGGTTACCTGATCCTGTGTGAGCGAAGTTGGCAAAATTACCGAATGGCGAAGCAACATCTCTAGTCTGGTCTGCATGACTCTCCGAACTCTCAGTAGTAGACCTGGACTGTCTCCGCTGCTCCAAATCTGACGCCTCAGCTGGCGTAGCCTCAATCATCACTGTCTCCTGTCGTCCATCAGCAATAGCAAAGTTGGCCCGTGGGCCGCCACGACCTCGTCCACGGCCTCCACGGCCCCAACGACCTCCTCCTCTGCCTCATGTGCCACGTCCTCGTCCACTACCCTTCTGTGGGCAGTTAAAGCTCAGGTGCCCCTTCACCCCACATGTGTAGCACTCTCGATCCTCGCTCACTGCTGCCACTGTCGGTACAGCCAGTGCAGCCCGAGTGACCTGAGTACCCTCATCCTTCATAACTCTCAGTCTGGTCTCCTCCTGTGCCATTGCAGCTATGGCATCCTCCAGAGATGGGATAGAGGATAAGTGACACATACTCGCCCTCCTGACCTCAAAATCTCCATTCAGGTTCCTCAGAAAATGAGTCACACGCCTACGCTCCACCCACTTCCTGTGTATCGCAGCACTCCTAGGATCAGGCAAATCAATAGGGTCATAGTGGTCTAACTCTGACCACATCCTTTTCAACTCCGCAGAGTAGGCTAGAATAGACATCTCCCCCTGCTTCAAGGTGTCGACCTTGCCCTGAACCTCCATCATAAGCATCACATTCCTTGCTCCAGAATACATTTTCTCCACCATACTCCATATCCCTGCAGCACTCTCTATGGCCTCCACCATCCCAGCAATGGGTGGAACCATCGATGTCATTAACCAAGCAGCCACCAGTGAGTTGGTGGTGCTCCACACTTTCCAATCATCCCCAGTCTTATCCACCGGTTCACTACATGAACCCAGAACATGGCCTTCTAGCCCCGTCGACTTCAGGATGAGAAGCACCCTCCTGGACCAACTGAGGTAATTCTTCGTCCCTTCCAATTTCACATCATTGGGCATCAACTCCAGCTTCTGCACTGGTCGTGAAGGCGTCGATCCACTCGAGGATCCCAACTCCTTCGAAGCAAGCAGCTTCGTTATCTCCCCAATGAAGGCCTTCATGTCAGCTGAGGTGTAAGATTGTCCCACATCTCTCCAGATCCGCAGATCTCTCATTTCTCCCTCCTTAGATCCGCAGATCTACTTCTCTTCTTCCTCTTCTAAGTCATACCCTAACCGTAAATCTATGGAGTCCTTTTCATGACTCTACCATAGATCTAGGGTTAGGGTTTTTGGGGTTCTCTTTTGTGGCTAGTTAGGGCTTTGTGGCGGCTAGAAGAGGACGTGGAAGGGAAGAGGGATCAGCAGCGGCGGCGGCGCGCGCAGCGGGTGGCTGCGGGTGGCGGCGCGCGCAGCGGGTGGCGGCGCGCGTGGGTGGCGGCGCGCAGCGGGTGGCGGCGCGCGCGGTTGGCGGCGGCGCGTGGGAGGGCGGCGCGGCGGGGAGGGTAGGGTTTTGGTGTTTTAGGGTTTTTTTGGGGTAGGGTTTAGGTTTGGCTCTGATACCATGTTAGATTTGGGTGAAAATGGTGATTAGCCTCTAATGATGGCTATCACTTCTTATTTATATCAACCCGCTCTTTTCTTTACACACCCACAATAACACACAATATCACGTCACTTTAGGAACCTCACCGTTGCATGCAAGATCAGGCCCAACGTGGTTATGGTCATGCGGCAAGCTATTTAGCTTATTCCAAGGATCTACTCTAATAACACAGACTATCATGCTGTTTTCGGTAGCCAGCATTCATCTGAACGCCATTAATAATAATCAAGTACATGCCAATGAATTACTAATGTACGCTAACTTAGCTTAGCTCGAGTTGGTTAAATCCAAATACACTACATCTTATTAACATCAAGAATATCACAAATAATTAACATGGAAGAGAGTCTCATAGCTGAAATGTCTACAGCACTCTGCAATTCAAAAAGGATCCAAAAGGATCGGTGTACAGAATATTCAGGGGGGGTCACATAGTATCTTTGTTCACCCACATGGTGTGAGCTTCTTGTTACCCGCCCCGCGTGGATTGTCGTCTTTCCAATCATCCCATCGTCTTGCCTTCTCTTGAGCAGCATCTTCTTCTTCATCCTCAGAGTCCCGTCCACGGCCCTCGTTGTGCCAAGACGAGTTGGCTTCCTGAGCAAGTTTTGCATTTCTCTCCTGCCGTTTGTTCATCTCCATTTCTTGCAAGCCGGCTGCTTCTATGCTCATCGTCGGCATTCTACAATTCAGAAACCCCAAACAATCAGTCTTAGTGTTCTAGTTGCAAACAGTGTAGCTCCCAGTACTTAGTACCATAATTTCTCTGAAAGTAAACATGCATCCTACTGTCTACAGGGGGAAGTACCATATTTGTAGCAAGTTGTCGTGTTGGATCCCGAAGACTCGCTTATTAGGACATACAGCAGACATTACATGCATTACTATGAAAGCAAACAAGCATCATAAATTGATATGTAAGAAAGTTATTGAGAGAATAAGTCTCGTAGAGGGAGGATTTCCTTCTGTTCATTTTTGGTTGTCTGAAGGTTGGTCAAATATTTTAGTAATAAGGCAAGATTCCCCTACAATCTTTATTTTGTTGTGATTACGTTTATTTTAATCCTATCAAGCAAAGTCAATTTAGATGCTGAAAATCAACCAAAAAAGACAGCAAGTGATCATTTGGAGTGTACTCAGTTAAAGCATAGCAGTCTTCTGCACGAACAATGCAAGTGAAATACAAAATTGGAATGTGATGGAGAAAAAACTTTAAGATAAAGGATATAGAAATCTCGAATTTCCTTATCTTTATATTACATCATGGCCCGTTTTTAATGTCTTTTTTATGGTGTATATACATACAATAGATTATACCTAGACATCTTAAAATTGTAGATATTAAATCGTATGGACATGTAGACGAATGATAGTACACTGTGTACAAATTACTTAAAACATTTGAGTGTAAGTGTGCAAAATACTTTCAAGCATTAATTGATGTAATTATACATGAAGAATAATGTGTTGACATTGAAAAATATAGTTTCTGAAAATTAGAGCTTATATGTAGAATTATAAGCTGGTTAAGTTCAATTTAGAATTTTTAAAGTGCAATACAAAAAGAATGTTTTGTTGTCAAATTAGATGCGCAAAATATATATTATCAAGGGCTATCTGTAACGCTTTATGTCCAATTCATATGGAGAGCTTAAACGAACGGTCCCACCTATGTATGATTATGTTAACCGGCTAGCAGGTTCAGTTTTGTGCGGGTACTTAAATAACAGTAGCTTACATGAGGAGAATTTCCTCCTCTCCTTTTGTAATTGTAAATTGGCCTGCTATGCATAAATCTCTTTCCGCATGAAGCCACCAAACCATCTCTAGTTATATATATAGAAAGATAAACATTTCTCCTCTTTTCTCTATCATCTCTGTCTCCATCTTTTTCCCTCCTATGTTATTAATTCTCAACAGCAGAAAAAAAGAGAGAGAGAAAGAGGCTCCGCGATTAGAATTTCCATTCAGAAATGGCCAGTGCGCTTTCCCACGATAATTTGGTAACTTCCTATGTCACACAAATAAGTAAAATGGCACAAACTACTAAAAATTTCTATAATTAAAATGGCATCCACAACACAAGAACATTAATCCAAAGATTTCTAAAATATATAACGCAAATTTTTATTGCAATGATCTACAAGAACTGGAAGTCAGACACACCTGTGACTTGGTTGAAAGACTTGTGCTGCAATTCTATCTCTCTCGCTGGTTAATCTTCCACCAACAAGACCCGTGGGTCCAAATATCAGGGGGTGATGTTTATGTTCATGTGCATCGGAAGCATTGGCTCTCCCTTCAATAACATCTTGAGCAAATGTGGCACATGTAATTGGTGGCACAGGTTTAAGAAACGGAGCTTGAGATGCAGCACTCTTGTGCCAAGATTCAGCTCTCATTGTCCGCTCATCAAGTAATTCACGAGCAAGTTCACTGTCTCCTTCCTAGATTGTAGCAAAACAAATTTTAAATTCAACACCATAAACAGAAAAAATGATGGGAAAGAGGCATCATCCTTACAAAACTGTGCAAATAACAAAATCATCATAACCAGATGACAAAGAACACGATGTTTGGAATACAATAGGAGTAAAAAAAGATATTCTCATGTTCATAGTGTTGTTCATACCCTGTCAACACTGCAGGAAAGCATTCAAAATATGTTCCGTAAGTGGTGTAGGTCAAGTAATACGAGGTTATAGGCATAATCATTAAACAAGTAGTTGTTATGTTTAACCTCAATTATCGAACAAAACATTAATACATTGACAGATTCACAAGCAAAATCAGATGCCATTAATTATCTGTACTTATTTAATGTGAAAGGGACGGCATAGCTAATGTGAAAGGGACGGCATAGCTAGACGGTACGAACATGGACAGCCTGACGTCGTCGTTGTTGTTCCTTAGGGCCTGTTCTTTTGTGTTGATGTTGGTGTTTGTTGAAATGAGTGAATAGTGTTGTGAAAGTAGAGTATTGTGTTTTTTTGGGTGAAAGTGGGGTTGTGAATGTGGATGTTGGAATTTTTTGTGGGGGCCCACTCAACTTTATTGTGTTTTTTTTGTGAAAGTGGGTTGTGAATGTTGTTGTGAATGTTAGAGGGTGAAAGTGGTGAGTGGGATGTGGTGAGAATAGGGGAACAATGACCCCCCTTGAATTTCTTGTGTAATTCCTATAAAAACCCAAAAAATTACAAGGTAAAGTGATTTGCAATGTGAAACCGTATGCATAGGGATGACAGATATAGCATGCCAAGATCCAGAACAAAATGAAACGCAAAAAAATGCAATGCCATTCCGTAAGCATTTTGAAAAAAAATTGCATTGACATTCCGTCTTCTGTTTTCCACAATCCAAATTGAAACATGAAAACTTGGTTTGCAATGGCAATCAATCTGCGTAGGGGTGACAGATAGAGAATGCCAGGACCCAAAACAAAATGAAACTGAAAAAAAAGTTTGCATTGCCATGAAGTCTGCAGTGTGACACTGGAAAAAGAGTGCATTGCCATTCAGTTTGCAGATTGACACATAAAAAAACTTGCATTGCCATTCAAGCTGCAGTTTGCCACTTGCCAAAATGATACAAGAAAAATCCAACTTCAGAATGCCATACTCCAACTCAATACCATCAATTAACACAACCCAACGATAAACAAATAGAACTAAAAATCCCACCATCCACATGCTGATACAACAAATAATCCATAACATTGTTAAACATCAACTAACATTGTTATACATCAACATTACATAAAAACCTATTACAACTAATAGAGATAGCAGTCTGGCCTTAATGGAACGGTAATCGGATACTATACTCTCCAAATGCACATTGGTCCTCTCAAGTAGACCGACAACAGTATCCAGCCGTCCCTCCATCTCTAACATCCTACTCTCGATCAAAGGCGTCGTCGAACTTACAGTAGTGGGCATTCGTTCAATCTCATCCATGTAATGCATGATCACCATTCTGGATAACTCAGTGTGGGTGGATCCTTCCATAGGAAGAATGTGCATCTATGCTCTCGAGCTGTACAACTCCAAAATCTACGCCCTGGGTTTGCTCTTGTCCATGGCGTCCTCCTCGGCACCTGAATCACACAATTGCATATCTTGTCGGCATCGAAATCGGCATCAAAGTCGCCACGTGTCGCATCTCTCTGTCGAGATCGGCAAGTAGAGCTTGACTGTTGACTCATATGTACCTGGCAAACAAAAAAATCACCATTAACATATAACATTTTACATATAAAAAGTGATAATTTTAAATGAATGAGGGAACATCATACCTACGAAAAGTATTGATCATTGGCATGGTAGGGTGGCGGCAGCGTTCAGAACTCAGAACGAACAATCAAACAAAAAGAGCATATAATACAAGAAGCAGAATGCCAATGGAAATAGTCAGCAGAATGCCACAGTCCTAGCCAACGTCCACACCCCCTTCATATAGATTATCATACATAAGCCCTCAGATATTTTTTTCCCATTTCCCTATCTGTTTGCTTGGCAATGTATCCTTCATTATATCACCACACATTAACATTCCCATTCTAAATTCCTTTAAAAATCCATATCAAGACCATTTCATTGCCAGCTAGCCAACTCATAAAAGCCATTGCATAAAGAATATGAAACAACTTGGGGAAAGAAGGATCCTGAGTGCCAGCCTTCCAGCATGAGGTATATTCAATAAGCCCCATTATCATCACAGGGCTATTTGATAAAATTTCACATAAAATGTGATATCCACCATTCATATCATTAGGGGTGACAGATCTGAATGAATTTACATTCCATTTACATTCAGTCTGCAGTGTGCCACATAACAACCCAGAAATCCATAGGCATAGGGGGTGACAGATAGAGCATGTCAAGAACCAAAATAAAATGAAACTCATACAAAATTTCATTGCCATTCACTCTGAAGTTTGGACCATAAAACCCCAGAAATCCAGTCATAGGGTGTGACATATACATCATGCCAAGACACCAAAAAAAAAATTTGAACCTCAAAAAAGATTGCTTCTCCATTGAGTATGCAGTATGCAACAAAAAACCCAGAAATCCATATTCATATGTGGTGACAGTTACAGCATGTCAAGAACCCAAACACACTGACACTCTTAAAAATTGCATAGCAATTCAGTCTGCATATTGCAACATAACCCCCAAAAATACATATGCCTATGGGGTGACAGATATAGCATGCCAAGACCCAAAACAAAAGGAAACTCAAAAAAATTTGCATTGCCATTCAGTCTGCATTTTGCCACATTCCTCCCCAACTGTCACGCCAACTTCATATAGATTGATTATCAAACATAAGCCCTCAGATTTTTTTTCCATTTCCCCATCTGGTTGCTTGGCACTGGATCCTTCATTATCTACCCACACTGTCACATAAATCCCACTGCAAACATTCTTTACAATGCCAAATTCATATAAATATCCATATCAAACCATTTCGATGCCTACCAACCAACTCATAAAAGCCATTGCATTCATATTCTGAACCAACTTGGGGAATGAAGGATCCTGAGAGCCAGCCATCCAGTATGAGGTATATTCAATAAGCCACATTGTCATCATAGGGCTATTTGATATAATTTCACAAAAATTGTGATATCCACCAATCATATCATTATGGGGTGACAGATACAGCATACCAATAACCAAAACAAAATGAAACTCATAAAAAATTGCATTGCCATTCAGTCTGAAGAATGCTATATAAAAACCAAGAAATCCATATTCATAGGGTGTGACAGATACAGCATGCACAAACACCAAAAAAATTGAAACTCAAAAAATATTGCATTAATAATGAGTCTGCAGTATGCCAAAAAAAACCCCAAAATCCATTGGCCTAGGTGGTATCAGATACAGAATGCCAAGACACAATAAAATTTGACTATCCTAAAAATGAAATGTCATTCAGTCTGCATTTTTCAACATAAAACCCCAAAAATCCATAGGCCTTGGGGGTGACAGATAATGCATGCCAAGATAAAAAAAATTGAAACTCAACAAAGATTGCTTTTCCATTCAGTCTGATGTATGCCACATAAAACCCCAGAAATCCAAAGGCATAGATGGTGACAAGTACTGCATGCCAATAACCAAAACACAATGACACTCCTAACAAATTGCATTGACATTCAGTCAGAATTTTGCAACATAAAAACCAAGATATCCATAGGCATTGGGGATGACAGATACATCATGCCAAGACCCCAAAAAAATGAAACTCATAAATGATTGCATTTACATTCAGTCTGCAGTAAGCCACATAAAACCCGAGAAATCCATAGGCCTTGGGGGTGACAGATACAGCATGCCAAGACCCAAAAAAAATTATGATACTCAAATAAGATTGCATTTCCATTCAGTCTGCAGTATGCCACATAAAAACACATAAATCCATATGCCTAGGTGATGACAGATACAGCATGCCAAGAACCAAAAAATGACAATCCTAAAAAATTGAATTGCCATTCAGTCTGCATTTTGCAATGTCTTCATTTTGCAACATAAAATCCCAGAAATCCATAGGCCTTGTGGGGTGACAGATAAAGCATGCCAAGCTCCAAAAAATTTGAACCTCAAAAAAGATTGCTTCTCCATTGAGTCTGCAGTATGCAAAAAAACCCAGAAATCCATATTCATATGTGGTTACAGATACAGCATGCCAAGAACCCAAACACATTAACACTCCGAAAAAATTGACCAGCCATTCAGTCTGCATTTTGCAACATAAAACCCCAGCAATCCATAGGCCTTGGGGGTAACAGATAAAGCATGCCAAGACCCAAAAAAATATGATACTCAAATAAGATTGCATTTACATTCAGTCTGCAGTATGCCACATAAAAACACATAAATCCATATGCCTAGATGGTGACATATACAGCATGCCAAGCCCCAACACAAAATGAAACTCAAACACAACTGCATAGACATTCAGTCTACATTTTGCAACATAACCCAGAAATCCATAGGCCTTGGGGGTGGCATATACAGCATGCCAAGATTATTAACACAAAATGAAATTTGTTGTGACAGATACTTCAAGCCAAGACCATAATTAAATTACGATACAACCTTATAGTGAATTAGACTACTTAGTCATGGAGGAAGCCTATACATAAACATGCATTACACCATACATAAACTACGATACAACAATATACTGATTTACAACAGAAGGTACCACAAATCATACATCATCAATACCATAGTCTTAAGCTTACCATTGTTTGCAAATAACAAAACATGCTATTAGAATACCCCACCACAGCTTTTCCACTCACCATATAGCCCAACCTTCCATTGCTCCCAAGAAGTTACATATTCCATTCTTCTTCGTCCCCATCGGATCCGGACTCAAACATAGCCCTCTCCATAGCTTCAACCTTCTTGGCGACGAATTGCTTCCTAGCCTCCTCGGGCATATTGACAAATCTACGCCCATTTTTCTCATTATCACTCAATTGCAGATACAACTTATCCAACATACGTGTCGGATACTCTGTTAGTGCATACAGATGTTGCGAAAGAAGTCTCAGTGTGTTGGGTAGGCTCCATCTATAGCTAAGGCGACCTTATTGACATTGTCCACCATCTCTTTCATGAGGTCGGTATCATCCCTCAATGCACGTCGACGGATTTTCTTTTTACTCACGGCGGGTGGGTTTGCATGGCTGATCCCCTCCGGAATTGGCACCGTCGACGAAGGAGTGGGGATGTCGGCATAAGCATCAAAGTCGGTTGATGCTTGCGAGAAGGGTGGGGGACTAGCATGATCGCCGTCACCGTCATTATAAGAGCCCCCAAAATCGTGATACACACTCTTGCTATAATCACCCTTTGCGGCGGCGGCTCCGATAACAAGCCGAAGATCGTCAAGCCACGGAAGGGGGCGGTTGACATAATCTTTCAATTTACCGTTTGCCTGCATTAATAATGAACAAACCATTATTTCACATAAAATTACGTACTCCAATTTATTGTCAAATTTGGTTAATGGAGAAGTCAATATCGCGGCCTATGTGGCATAGTATCATCATCGAGTACTATCATCTGCAAATCATCTGACCAACCAGCCCCACTAATTTCCAAGCACTTTTCAACATCCTTAAGCCGCCACTGAAATCCTTTCATATGATTCTTCACATTCAACCAGCTGTAATCTGTACCAAACTTGCTGTTTATATGTACAGCAGAAGCGGTGAAGGCGGTATTCTTGAAGGTCTTGTCGGCTCTAAGGCTTTGACGAGCTTGGGACGCCAGGAATGAAAGTAAGGCAATGTCATGCTCCAGAAGCCATATTTTATTCGTCGTCCCCTTCTTGGAAGGGTTCTTACTCGTTTTCCTGGGACTCGACACAGATACATCAATGTCATCGTCTCGACGTCCAGACTTCCTCGACGAGTCATTGCCACCTGTTGTGCCATGCCCGCTGTGTGGTGAAGGCATGGCGAAAACACTTGGTGATGCTTGGCTACCAAAGGGTGGTATAGACCCACCACCTTATAGCATTTGTATGAAGCTAGGTGGAGTCAGCATGTGCATGGGCATTGGCATGTTGTACGCAGAGTATTGTGGAAACGACATGGTTGATCCACCTACTTGGTAGCTAGGCGTAGGAAATTGAAAATCACTTGGCCTACGCAGCATTGGCCTACGCAGCAATGGATCATTTCGCCTTGCTTCCTCTGCCCACTGTGTACAGTATGCCGGGTCATAGTATGGAGGCATAGGATCACTCCCTTGCCCTTGTTGAGATGACCCGTCCATGCCTACAAAAATATTATTTACTTAATAAAACAATATTTGACACAATGACATGTACCCACGAGTAGTAAATGAAATAAACTTCAATGTACGTAATATTGACTACCACACATATAATCAGAATCAAACTCAATAGACATAAAGTAAACAGATGAAGGCATTATATTGTCAGCACATCTCAGGCATAACATAGCATATCCAACATTTAGATCCCATTGTTATACAATTCATTCAACTTAACATAATACATTAAGATTATTCATTAAACTCTTCCCTCAAAGCCCATGTTCATTGGTGTTCCCATTGTTATGTATGTTACAATAGTCCACCCACATATCCCACGCTAACTGTTCCCTACGACTTTTCCACTGATACCTTTGTGAAGTCTGTTCACGTATGGGCAACTGTTGGGAAAGATCCATAATCGAGTCATCCAGCTCATCCATCGCATCCCCATCCTCATTAATCACAGACACATCCTCAAGTAACTAGGGATCATGCTGATCTACTATCTGGATATAATTATGCAACACTATGCAAGCAATGACGATATCGACCTGAGATTTGAATGGATAGTGAGGCTTTCACGACAAAATTTTAAACTTGTTCTTTGGAATGCCAAAAGTCGACACGATCTTTGTTCTTAATGAAGAATGTCTAAGGTTGAACAGCTCTCTGCGATTTCGAGACACTCTATCGGTATGATCCTTCAGATGGTATCTAACGCCCCAATATGAAGATATGAAACCTGGCATGGTTGTATATCCAGTATCGCATAGTTAATATTTCCCTACAACCGAAAATGCAACCCGATTTAGAATCAGACGGTTTCATACAGACATATACATTATATTTACGAAAGAGTTTGCATATTACCCTTATACACACGCAGCCCGTGGGGTGGGGGTAAAGACAACGCATCTTTCAGGACCGTGAAATCATTTGTTGATCCTCACCACCCAGCCATTACGTACGTGAATCTTTTGTTAGGTGTTACAGCTGCAAGCACATTTTGTGTAACCACTTTACGTCCTCTAAATCTTGGTACGAGTTTGGCAGGTATCATGGTATCGATGTGTGTCCCATCAATTAGACCATTGCAATCTTACATCGTAATCATTAAAGGTCACATTGATTTCACCATAAATCATATAACGCTAATGACTGATATTCATAACTACACTAACCTTGAAATATGGGAACCAATTAGGGTTATTGATTATCTCGGGTGGTGTCTCATTTGAGGCTTGCTTTATGAACCTATCATGAAGGAAACATACTGCAAACATAACTTTGTTAAAGTAATTGCTAACAGTCGTCCCGGTCCTTATAAAATCAACTTGCATCACTTTGTTCCTCGTCTTGTGCCCTACGATGTGCAGAAACATTGCCAACTGCTCCTCGATTGATACATGATTATTGTCTTACAGAATCCCGCTTTCTCGCATTAACGTAGAAAGATTCATGAAAGCATTTCTCCGCATTCTTAAGTAGTGTAAACAATTACTATCAGAACCAAATAGAATTCGACGCATGTGTGATTTTCTATGAATATCACGCATCGTTGACAGCTCCCTAGGTAGAGGGGGAGCACTATCGTCATCGTATAACTCCATGAATATGACGGTAAAAATGATAGCCGCCGCGAAAAATGCACACAATGATAACCCCGAACTTTCTTCACTTTCATCCATCTAACCCTTATTTGCATCAAACATATATTCAATCATTCGATGAACAAGGCATTTACTTTTATTATAAAATCGTGCAATTTACATATAAACATAAAAACTTGCAATTTGATATGGCATCACAAAATTCAGAAACATCAACCCACATGAATCATATACATTCCTAACAAAATTCAGAAACTTCAACAGAAAAAAATTTCTGGAAAATTCTCAACATTTATAATACATTTAAACATATACAATCCTTTTTAAAATCCACCTTAACAAGCCATTACATATCATTGCATACCTCATGAAACATCAACCCACCAATCATGTCCAAGCCTATCATGAATCCATATAGACTTGCCCTCAGATTATTGATCATTTAATTATCATTGCTGGTTTCTTGACATACTTCAAGCATACCCTAGCAATGTCCCAACGTTGCATCATCATTCCAAAACCTGCACTCTATAATCATTGTACTTGTCTCATCATTGGGCTTTATTATGTATGTGTCATAACTTTAGGGACATCGTAATACTGATGCGACTTTATGAAAAGTCACCCAATATAAAGTAAAGCATATAATTTATCCTCCTCACCTATACAACTTTCACAAATTTCATGAGTCTTTACAAACGAGCCCTCCGAAGTCCAAAATACAACAATGCATTTTATAAAATCAAACATATCAGCAACAAGTTGGGTGTATCATCATTGGGCATTAATAGTAATGGACCCGAAATATTTACTGATTCGTGGGGCTTGTAATTGATTGGTGAGCTGTGTTACATTGTTGCAATTAATTTCATTCGCCGTACACAACTTATATGGCATGTGGAAGTATGGTTGGAATGGTGCAAAAATGCAGACTGATTGACAATGCAATTTTTTTTTGTTTCATATAGTTTTGGGTCTTGGCATGTTGTATTTATCACCCACTTGGCCTATGGATTTCATGGTTTTTATGTGGCAAACTGCAGACTGAATTGAAATGCAATTTTTTTAGTTTCATTTTCTTTTGTGTTTCATGGTTTTTATATTCATGCCTTCCCTTATGGGATGTGGACAAAAATTCCTCCCACCCATAGGTTGCAAGAATCCTTCTTCATTCATATTATACCAACATAGTATCGAAATCCAAGCATGCCCTATTGCTGAAATTAATCCCAAGCTTGACATATTGTCAATCAGAAATCGCATACGGAAAGAACAGCAAATATCACATATAGCAAATATTATATGAGAAATTATACCTCAGTTTGCAGAACCAACAACCAAGCAAAGAGGAATCAAAGCCCCAAGTATACCTCAGTTCCGGCAGCAGATCAACTCCGCGCACAGCCCCAACTTTGTCACCCCCAAATAATCCCAACACAGCAACCCTAGATTCAGATCAAGAACACCGTCGAGCACAAATAACCAACCCTAGCTGCAGATCTAGAGAGAGACGCCTTCTAGTGTAGCAAGAACCCCAAAACCCCAATTTTTCCGGCGTCTAGGGTTGCAAAAACTCAAAAAATCGCACCGTTGAAGGAGCCGTTGGGGGAGAGGGGAGATCTGAAGCAACAGCAGTGGGGAGAGAGAGGTGATGAGAGCATGTGGGACCCACAAATGGAGATTCTCAGCTGTAATCGCCGGAATTTACAGCTTCTTCGAACGATGGAAGCTCGTTGCCACGGCGACGAGAGCAACACAAAAATAAGCCAACCCAAAAGAACATGCAACGTTGAAGTGTGGTGAAGTGAGTGAATAGTGCCGTAAATAGTGGAATCTGCCCACTTTAACACACACTTACACACAAAAGAACAGGCCCTTAGGGATGTCGGACCCACATCAAATAGAGGTTTAGGGGCTTTTTGTTCACTGGAAAATTGGAGGAAAGGGGGGTGAGTGTAAATTTGTGGGCCCATAAACACTGTTCATGGGCCCAGGCAAAAATTTTCTGAAAGCATCCAAACCAACCCTGTTTGGTTGCGTGAATATAAAAACCTGTTTGGTTCTGATGTGACGCTGATGTGGCAGCAAAAATTATCTGCCACAATCCGTGGAAATTTCATAGATTATAGCCACTTCCTTCGGCGTAGAACACAGTTTCATAATTTGCAACAGAATCTCTCCCTCGCTATTCTTCATCTCGTCGCCACCGTTGACGATGCTCGACGCCTCTCGACCACATACGATGCTCGACACCACCCAACAACGATGACGGTCCACGGCAACAACACCGATGCCACTCGAGATCACCCATCCTCGCTCGATGCCACCCGACCTCATCATAGTTGCACTTGACGTCGTCGTCATTGCTGTCCTCCGCCGTAGATGTTGCACTCATCGTTACACTTACAGTCACCGCCTTTATTTACGGATCTAAACATTCTATCATGCCATGGATAATATTTTATCCGTTATTATTCATAACTTATCTTGTTAATAACACGTGCATTTGCATGTGCCAAAGGACTAGTAGAATAATACATGACGATAGAAAATCAGTAAAATCTATGGTCGCAAAAAATGTATGCACCAATTGATTACCTCAGAAAAGAACGTGGAGATGACTAGATTTTAGAGATGTGCCAAGCATTGTCATCCAGAATCTGAATCTTCAGGGACCTCATATTTTTTTGTCATGTTAGAATAAGCATGCTAAGAATTCAGCATGATAATTGCGGATCTGAGTAGAAACCAAAGATTCTTTTTCTTTTTCTTTTTTTGGGTGGTGGTTTGGGGGAGAGGGAGAAGAAATAACAAAGTATTGTGTATGACAAGAACTGCTTTCCCACAGAAAACACATTTAAAAGGAGCTTCTCTATAAACATGGAATCTGAGAAAATGCATGGATATTATATACAGTTGAAATAAAATAATTGGATGGCTTAAAGAATCGATATTATATAAAAGGGAATTGAAACATCAAAGCAGATTGAAACTGAAATGAGTTTGAGCACAAATCCCTGTTAACACAGACTGCAATTAGTAGCACATCATGCCAAGGTTGCCAGATCATTAAAGTGATGACAAAAAGACTCACTTCAGTAGGGCAGTCTGTAAGGATGAAGTGCATATGGAATATAAAGAAACTGAGAATATAAAAATAATTTACAAAATAGTAAATAGGACATATATGGTTTAGAATGCTTTAGCAATAAAGATGATCAGTTTCAGGAGAGTAAGGGGAAAATGTGAAATACAAGTAGACGTGGAGGATAATGCGAGAAATGAGATCATAACTAAACATGCAGCAGTAATTGCATCCACCAAGAAGTTGATGACGAGAACTAAATGAACAGCATAAAAACTTCATGATACACAACAAGCTTGCTTTTGTATGTAAGCCACCAGACAGATGTAATGACGGAGGTCTGAAAACAAATTTTGCAAATCTAGCAACATCAACCAGTTGTCCCCAGCATTTGTGATCAAATGAATTCCTAAATCTGGCAGCAGTTGGGAACTGGGCTTAGATCCGATATGGAAATGTTGAGTCAATCGACTTGATGGTTATGCTGAAATAATATTCCAGAGGGGGGAATCATTTTATACTTTGACCACTCCTTTTCTCATGAGAAACAAAATAACCTTTATGCTTATGACAGAAACAAAATCAGCTTTATCTTCAGATGCCGAAGAAGAAAACTATCAGTTTCCGTTACCGTCAACATATTAAAGAAAGCATTCCAAGCTTGAAACTTGGCCTTAAAGACAGCAAATGAGATAACCCAACTTCTAACACCTCAACCACTAAACTAAAGTTGAACAAGCGGAGGAGCCAATGTGTTGGTTTTTGAGTCTCCATCCCGTGGTTATTTTGATGATGAACAACATAATATGGTACTAATATCGCTATTGAGTATTGTGTATAGGTATTGTGCCATTCAAGCTATCCTATGGAACATGGAAGATCAACTTATGATAGCAAAGCCTTTGGAGTGCTCACAAGCTTAAGAGAAACCAACACATGCACTCAAGGATGGTGTGATGAGCTAGCAAGGGTATGAACCATTGGAGCTAAAGCAAGAATGAAGAAGAAGATGGACTTCAATGTATTTATTTTACGTAATTTTCTTCATTTTATTTAGCTTTGTAACGCCTTGGAAGAAGCTCTCTCTCTCTCACATTAGAATAACACCAAAACATTTTCAAATGTCTTTAAGTTATATTTCTAAAGTACAATATTATTTTGAAATAATTTCGCAAAGTTTTCCATCTTAAAACGTCATTTCAGAAAAGTAGTCGACTGATTTTTGATTTTAGTCGACTGATTTAAATGGGAGAAGAACTTTGCTCTCTAGACCCCAAAGTAGTCGACATTCATTATAAGAGTAGTCAACTAATTCTTACACTGCGGTCGACTAATTCTTACACAACGGTCGACTAATTTATAAAAGTAACTGACTAATTTGACTTGACATATTCACAGCCCAGAACATTTTCATTTTTACTCTCATTTTCTAGCCGTTTCAAGGGTATTTTGGGAACAGTTTTGTGCATAATTTGGGCTCTATAAATAAGGGTGTGGTGCAGAATTTGTTCAAACATTAATAGCTAATATTTTTAAGAGAAAAGGAGCATTTCTTTAGCCCAAAAGCTTTTAAGCACAAAATTCCTTCAAGACCAACATTCTTCATTGTTTTCAAATCATTGGCCTAAAGTTTAGATCTCCATAAAGCTCTCAATTTCTTCATTCTTAGGAGATCCTCACCATAGCCTACACACACTCTAAAGCTTCAAGCAATGCTATATGAAAAAAGCATTCTTTCTTCATCAAGTGTAAGTAGAACATCCTGAAAGGGTTGAGCTGGTAAGTCTTATTTTCTTGGGAAGAAAATTCATAGTAAGCAAGACCTCTTGGAAAGAGGCATTTGTAACTATTTGGGAAATAGTAGATTTGACCCAAGTGGGACTCGGGTGTTGCTGGAGTGGAATACAGTAGGCAAGTGAGACTTGCGTATCCGAATCAGGGTACATTCTCGTGTTTGCGCTAGATTATCTTTGTGTTGTTTTATCTCTTACAGATCTCATTTCCATTGCATGTGTATTATTTGCTTGAGATATTGTTGATTATAGTTAAATTTGGGTAACACCAATTGTAACTCTATGTAGATTTATTAGAGAGAAGTTTTAAGTTTTATTGAGATACTAATCATCCCCTCTAGTATCTACTTGACGATCCACAGAATCCCAACACGTGGTATCAGAGCCAATGTGATTAGATGGCATCAACAAGCTTCAACAACAATGACAGGTGCCCCGAAGGCTGTTCTACCAACCGTCTACCCATGCTCACCGGAACCAACTACAAAACATGGAAAAACCACATCCGGATATATTACAAATCTACATCTTTTGATATGTGGAACTTGATAGAGGAGGAGTATGTGCCACCATCAAAGCCCGAGAGTAAATGGACCAAGGCCGAAAATGATAGAGACATGTTGAGCTACAAGGCAATCAACACTCTTCTTTGTGCCATCAACAATGCGGAGACAAATTGAGTAGCAAAAGCCACCTCCGCTCATGAGATTTGGAAAATCTTAGAGGTGACATATAAAGGAAACTCTAAGGTTAAATCTTCTAAAGTTTCTCTTTATGTTAGTAGGTACCAAAATTTTGAAATGAAGTCGGGAGAATCAATTGCCGAGATATTTGTCTGTTTCACGGTGATCATCAACACCCTCTAAGCCTAAACAAGAAGTACACCCAAGAAGACCATGTGACCAAGTTACTTGATAGTGTCACACCGGAATGGGAGAGGAAGGTCACCGCCATTGAAGAAGGAGATGACACTTCCAACCTCACCTTAGAAGAGTTGGTAGCAAATCTCACAGCCTATGAGAACAAGATCCAACAAAAGAAAGATAAAGAGGAGAAATAGAACAAGGAGACCCAAGCCCTCAAAGCTACATCGGAAACGGAGAAGTCCGAAGATGATATCGAGGAGCAACTTGCTCTCATATCCAAGGGTTTTAAGAAATCCTTAAGGTACATAACTCTCACAGAATGAATAGATTATCTAATGAGCCTATTTGTTTTGAGTGCAATAGACCGGGCCATTTAAAGAGAGAATGCACATTGCTAAAAAGAAAGGGAAAGGACAAGAAGGAGAAGCTCAAAAAGCCGAAGAGAAGCTTCCAATACTTGGGATATGAGTCACAGGAGAACAGATGTATCTTCATCATCATCCGAAAGCGAAAAGGAAGAAAGAAAAGAGAAAGCATAGATGTGCTTCATGGCCAAAACCGACAATGAGATAAATTCATATTACTCACACACTAGTGATAGCACTTCTAGTGATGATGAGAAGGATTGGGAAAATGAGTATAGCAAGCTTTATGCCGAATATGAGAACAATTTGAGAGAACTTTTGACTCTCAAGAAAAGACAAAAAATGCAATGCTACTTCATCCAATCTTGAATTAGAGAAGATTAGGAAAGAAAATGAAATTTTGATTAGTAAGAACAAAGAATTAGAGGAATTGAATAGAAAGCTTAGTATAGATTACAAGTACCTTAGTGATAGGTTTAGTTCCTTAGAAAATACCATGACCGCCATTAAGGCCAAACATGAACAATTGGTTAGTAATGTTTGCTAAGTTTAACAAATGCAAAGAAAAATTAGATGATATCATTAGCTCACAAAGACCCTCATCTAGCAAACATGGCTTAGGATATGTGACCCATCAATATGCTAATGATACCCATCATCATAGGGTCCCAAAGACTAAAAATATGTCAAAGTTTGGATCCCCAAGAGAGGAACAATCCAAATGTAAGACAACTACATTTCTAGTTTTATGGACAATATTCATTTTTTAATGATTATAGATTTCCATATGATAAGAAATAAGACCCCGATGGGTTTGGTTCCTTAATTTTTTATTACTAATCACATGGACTCAAAAGAAACGAGTACCCAAATTTCATGATTTTCTTAACGTACTCGAGCACACTTGGGAAGAAAAGAAATTTTGCTTGGCCTCCAAATGAAAATGAAATTTGCATATTTGCACGGGGGCTATATAGTAAAAATTGTTTTTATTCAGGGCATATCATATTCTTTATGCACCAATGTTGTTTTTAGAGTCACACATTTTAGACTCATGGACATTTGTATGGGAAGAGAGTTTATGTATGTTATATCTTTTTGAGATGTTAAAGGGGGAGAGATATGTGTGGTGATATTATGATGCGTATGACACATTCACACACATACCAGGCATTGCATAAAATTTTAAGTTTCTAAATGATTTTATATGCATTATGTTGTCAACATCAAAAAGGTGAGTGTTGGTTTTTTAGTCTCCATCCTTTGGTTATTTTGATGATGAACAACATAATATGGTACTATTATCTATATTGAGTATTATGTATAGGTATTGTTTATAGATATTGTGTCATTCAAGCTATCATATGGAACATGGAAGATCAACTTATGATAGCAAAGCCTTTGGAGTGCTCACAAGCTTAGGAGAAACCAAGACATGCACTAAAGGATGGTGTGATGAGCTAGCAAGGGCATGAACCATTGGAGCTAAAGCAAGAATGAAGATGATGATGATTTGGACTTTAATGTATTTATTTTATGTATTTTTCTTCATTTTATTTAGCATTGTAAAGTCTTGCAAGAAGCTCTCTCTCTCTCTCTCATTAGAATAACACCAAAATGTATTCAAACGTCTTTAAATTATATTTTAAAGTACAATATTATTTTGAAATAATTTCGCAAAGTTTTACCGCTTAAACCCCCATTCAGAAAAGTAATCGACTGATTTTTGATTTTAGTCAACTGATTTAAACGGGAGAAGAACTTTGCTCTTTGGACCCCAAAGCAGTCGACCTCCATTATAAGAGTGGTCGACTAATTCTTACATTGCGGTCGACTAATTCTTACACAATGGTCGACTAATTTATAAAAGTAGCAGACTAATTTGACTTGACGACAAATTCACAGCCCAGAATATTTGCATTTTACCCTCGTTTTCTAGCCGTTTTTTAACCGTTTGAAGGGTATTTTGGAGACAATTTTGTGCATAGTTTGGATTCTATAAATAAGGGTTTGGTGCAGAATTTATTCTAACATTAATATCTAATATTTTCAGGAGAAAATGAGCATTTCTTAGCCCAAAAACTTTCAAGCACAAAATTCCTTCAAGGCCAAAATTCTTTATTGTTTTCAAATCATTGACCTAAAATTTTAGATCTCCACAAAGCTCTCAATTTCTTTATTCTTAGGAGATCATCACCATAGCCTTCACACACTCTAAAGCTTTAAGCAAGGTTATATGAAAAGAGCATTCTTTCTTCATCAATCGTAAGTAGAAAAATCCTCAAAGTGTTGAGGTGGTAAGTCTTATTTTCTTGGGAAGAAAAATCATTATAAGCACGACTTCTTGGGAAGATGCATTTGTAACTATTTGAAAAATAGTGGATTTGACCCGAGTGGGACTCGGGTGTTGCTTGAGTAGGATACAGTGAGCAAGTGGGACCTGTGTATCCGAATTAGGATACATTCTCGTGTTTGCGCTTGGTTATCTGTGTTGTTTTATCTCTTGCAAATCTCATATCCGTTGCATACTTATTATTTGTTTGAGATATTGTTGATTAGAGTTAAATTTGGATAACACCAATTGTAACTCTATGTAGATTTATTAGAGAGAAATTTTAAGTTTTGTTGAGATACTAATCACACCCCTTTAGTATCTACTTGACCATCCACAAGATCCCAACACAATGTTCTTACTTGCTATAGATTTCTCTCCTCTTTGTGTGATTGCATTACAGGTTACAAGGAGGAACGGTATGAGATGGCACAATGAAAAGAATAATTAAAACCACATATCATTACATTACAAACTTGATGAATAGTATCCAACCAGAATCATTTAAGTTGTAATGCTCTCCTCAATCATTAATCTCTGCAATTAATCAGCCACTGACTGATGCACCAAACTAATAATTTTGAGTTAGTCAATCACCCCTGATATTTGATAAAATGAAGCATTTACCACTGATGCATCACCTTGCATGCTTCAAACCCCTAACTTTGGTGAACGGTACCTACATGGAGGATATCAAGTAATCATCACATGTTTCTCCTGCTTCTTTCCACATACTTTGGGCACGAAAATGGCACCACTTCAAAGAGTTGTCATCAAGCTGACCTACCTCTTTTTTTAAATATTATTGTTTTAAATTGGTGAGTTGTAGGAATGTTGAGGCCCGCGATTGCGAGAAAATCACTTGAACGTTTGAGGCATTCTTTCGGATTAATCACTATTTGACTATTATGAATTTTGTTCTAATAAATAAATTGATCTAAATTCTTAATTTTATAAAATGCAACCTTGAAAACTGAGGTCATCTTAATCAAAGTTCTTATCTTAACAAAGCCCAAGAGGATAGTGATATGATCCGGTAGATCGTATAAGTAAATCAATAAATTTAAAAGTGGAAAATATGAAAAAGAGGAATTTTTTATAGAAATTTCAGCGAAGAACAAAAGATAAATTGGGCCTCTTTCGAGACGAAACCCTATCTCCTAGCTTTGGATGAACGGACCAAAGCCTAAGCACTTTCACAATTGATACCTAGTTGTTCTTCACAAATAAGCATATCCTAATCATAGCCCACGCCCTCACTTATATAATGTTTAGGCGTGGTACGTACAGCAAAACTAGCAAAACTTATTGTGCATAAAGAAACTTCGCCCAAACAGTCGGTGCGCATAGCAATTACTCCTTCGGCCTCCTCTCGTACGTAATGATCGCATCATTACTCCGTCCCTAAAAGAGCCACCTTGTCCTCAAGGTGGTGCATGAAGTCTGCGAAAGCCGTACTCCAAGTGCGTGCAAGCCTCCTCCCAGATCAAAAGGATGAAAATGATCTCCACCGCTTTCACTGTCGTTCTGAAGAAATCCAGATCTGAAAACTTGAAGATCTGGATCTGAGACTTTCAGATCTGAATCTGAGACTTTCAGATCTGGATGTGAAAATTTCAGATCTGAGAGTTTCAGATCTGAGACTTTCAGATCTGGATCTGAAAATTTCAGATCTGAGAGTTTCAGATCTGGATCTGAAAGATCTGAGGCACCGCTATCCTCTTTCTCCACCTCATCCTCAGAGAAGTACCCATGAGACTTTATCAGATCGGAGTCCGCAGCTTCATCAAGACCCAATGATCTATAAGCTTGCTCCCTGTAAAAGAAGACATAAAAATTTCTCGGATCATAATCCAAGATTTCTGACCCCAAATCTATGCATTTCCAATATCGTCCAATCATCAGGTAACACCCCATCAAATTGGCTAAACATTGCAAGTGTTGAGCGTTCCCTTTGGCTGCGGAAATGCAATCGTAATAAGATTTAGCAATTTCATATTGGCTAGCTGCATCATGAAATCTTCCATATCGAAAGAGCTTGTTCCCTTGCCGCAGTGCCCGTGCTTGTTGTAGCAAATCACCCATGGATCGTAGATGCTCTGATACCAATTTGATACGATCCGGTAGATCGTATAAGTAAATCAATAAATTTAAAAGTGGAAAATATGAAAACGAGGAATTTTTTATAGAAATTTCAGCGAAGAACAAAAGATAAATTGGGCCTCTTTCGAGACGAAACCATATCTCCTAGCTTTGGATGAACGGACCAAAGCCTAAGCACCTTCACAATTGATACCTAGTTGTTCTTCACAAATAAGCATATCATAATCCTAGCCCACGCCCTCACTTATATAATGTTTAGGCGTTGTACGTACAGCAAAACTAGCAAAACTTATTGTGCATAAAGAAACTTCGCCCAAACAGTCGGTGCGCATGGCAATTACTCCTTCGGCCTCTTCTCGTACGTAATGATCGCATCAGATAGTCTCATTCCATAGCCTATTTTCCTTGGATGATGTTGGGGTTTCCCCAACTACTTAATCTGAAATTGCATCTCTAATTTACAGAAGAACATTACAGGTAAAGTGCATCTCTAATTTACAGAAGAACATAACAAGTAAAGTGTTGGATCTTGACACAATATTGTAACCCAAACTTAATTAAACATGCATATTAGAATAACTGCATGCGTATATGATCATTGACCTTTCCTAAGCCAAAAAAGAACTTCATAGGAAAATGACAATCTATCTATTAACTAAATACTTGGTTAAACTTTTGCTAGAGAGTCATCTATTGGGCTACCACAGTTTCTAAAAAAAGAAAATAACCACTGAAAGACGTAAATGAGCAACAGCGAGAAAAATAAAAAACATTAGCAATGTAACAGGAAGTGTTCTAATTTTTGGATTTACGGAATTCTACATTCTTTCATTACTTCTCTCTTTCCTTTTTCTGAAATATGAGTGAGAATGTTTTCCCTCTGATTTTTCGTGATTCTTTTTTTGGGTGTAGGTGGATATTCTTTTCCTTATAATCATGCTTTTCTTATCCTTTTTTTCCCTTATTATGATGCTTCTCTCGTTATCTTTTTTTATATCTATCCCCCCAACACACACACACCCACCCCCCCCCCCCCCCCCCCAACAAAAAAAAAACTTTTGTGTGAGCATGCAAGCACCACCTGCAAAACAACCCTCTTCTTGTTGGATTGTGTGGGTGTGTGGATGGGGACTGTTTTCCTTTTTTTTCGCTTTTGTCTGTGTTGAAGACTTGGTTGCTGCCGAGAAAAGATAAAAGTGACCATCCAAACCTTTAAGATGTTAAAAAACAAACACCACCGCCCATCAAGCAGATATGCAATATGAAAACCCCAGCACCAGTGACACCGACTATTAACAACATATGTGAAGAAACTGAATGTTGTTGATACCTGTGATCGTTTCTCTTTCACAGCAAGAAGCATATCTTCCTCTTTCTTTAGCATTTCCAGGAGATCAAAAGCCTGCAAGTGAAATAAAAAGATATTAGCTTCCCCAGACTGTGGCATAAGTTAAGATCATATTTAGTTCCTTGAGCCTCACAAAAACAACCTTATAAATGGCCAAGGAGGCCGTAGTTAGCCATGCCTGCAATAGAACATAATTGGAAATTGTGAGAAATACACCTATAAATAGTGAATATTAAATACATGATGTCTGTATGTTAGGTGAGTGGCTCTGAGTGTCACTATGTGGATTTATGTGAGTGTGTTTATTTATTTCTAAAGAAAATATGAATTACGTGAAATATAGTTACTTAAATTGTTCCTTGGGAGATGGAACTTAAAATGTTCGAAACCGGCATAAGGTAATAACAGTAAAATAAATAATGTCTACTCCAGAGACAACTAAACTTCTTGATCTAAACATATGTACTCTGATGCAGCACCACTGGCTGTGCGTGGACAAGGTTACAGCTATCACCGAAAGGCCAGAGTTAGCAGCATTTACCTTTCACTTAGCAGGTAGAAGCAAGCATGTGTGCTGCATGTGGTGGTGGTGTTGATGATGATGAGGATTGTGATGCGGACGCCCCCTAGCCGCCGCCCCGCTTGCCGCAAGCCGCACCAGGGTCCCACTTGATGTTTAGGCTTTGGTGATTTAGTTATCTGGGGGTATTCTAGTCTTTTCAGACTAGATTAGTAAATCCCCTCTTTTTCTATTTATTAGGGCTAGCCGTCATTTTATTTTCTTATGCTTGATTTGTGAAGAACTTTTTAGGCATCATTGAGAGGGTTCTTAAGCTTTGATCCGACAGTCAAAGCTAGGAGATAGGGTTTCGTCTCGAAAGAAACCCAACTATTGTAGTTCTTCGCATTTCTTATCTATCATAAAAATCCTCTTTTTATATTTTTTCCTCTTTAAAACATATCGATTTGATTGATTCGATCCCGGATCGTATTAAATTGGTATCAGAGCACTAGATCCCAATGACGGCAAGCACTCGATCGAAGGCGGATTTGATCGATGAGAAGATTCAAGGGCTGCGTGAGGATCTCAATCGGGAGATCGAAGAACGGTTCGAAGGATTGAAGAAAACGGTGGGGGATTCACTCAAGGATCACGCCCATTCGCAAGAAGACATCCAGATCGAACTTCGGGGGATGAGGACGGAGGCCGCGCAACAAGGACGAGATCTCCGAGAATTGAAAGAGATGATACAAGCCCTCGCGGTGGCGAAAGGAGGAGATCGAGGCAAGGGGATCCAAGAGGGGGGGGAGATTCTACCCTAGAATCGGCCTCCCTAGGGCAAACGCAGACGACGGCGGAATTTCCACATCAAGGCGACGACGCGGAAGAGGCGAGGAGGACGGCGCGGCTAACCCTAGACCCGCGCGGGCCTGTTTCATAAAAAACAGACCCTCGCGGGTCTGTTCAGACCACGGCAGGCCCTATCGGGCCTGCCTAAGGGCCGGCGGCCCAACCCAGGCCTTCCCAGGCCTGGGCGAGGCCGCCCGGCCAACCGGGGGTCTCAGCACCCCCGGCGAGCTCTCCCAGGCCCTCCCAGACCTGGGCGAGCCCGTCGGGGCCACCAGAGCCTTCGGCCGACCGGGGGTCTCAGCGCCCCGGCGAGCTCTCCCAGGCCCTCCCAGGCCTGGGCGAGCCCGCCGGGGCCACCAGAGCCTTCGGCCTACCCCAACGGGCTCTGGGTGCAGGCGGCACCCCCCGCCAGGGCCGCGGGTGGTGCGGCACCCCCATCCGGGGGTGCGGGAGGACCGATGGGCCCATTTGAGGGCCCGACGAGCTGGGCTGGGCCTTTCGAGGGACCGGCGGGCTGGGCCGCCCCTCCTGGGGGCCCGGCGACTTCGTCTCGACCTTTTGGGGGTGTGGCTGGGTTCGTACCCCATCATGAGGGAACCTCGGGGACAGTAGGAGGCGGATGGGCTTCGGGGGCGGCTATTGGGGCCCCAGCGGGCCAGTTTTGGAGAGCAGAGACCATTCCGACGGGGCCGAGACCCGTTTTCGCACGACCACCGGAGTTTCCAGGGCACCACTATCAGCCCGAGGCATGGGAGAGGCCCGCGTGGCCGGAGGAGTTATACGGGATTGACGGGGGAGGTCCGGTTGAGGCAGTCGGCGGAGGATTCGACCGTGGGGGTGATCGCGGTAGAGACGGGGGACCACAGGGGGACATCAATGCAGATCGCCGCCTTATGAAGCTAAAGATGCCGATTTTTGACGGCACGGATCCGGACGGGTGGATTTATCAGGCGGAGCGCTACTTCCAGGTGATGAGGTTGACTGAGGAGGAGGTTCTGAGGGCCATCGGAATCTATTTCGAGGGCAAGGCGTTGGCGTGGTATAGATGGAAGGTGGCACGGACCCCCTTTCGCACTTGGGAGGAGCTGTCGGCGTTGATACTAGACCGATTCCAGGAGACCCCGTGTGGAGACTTCTATGAGCAGTTATCGCCTTTGAGGCAGGAGGGGACGGTGAGAGATTATGTGGAGAGGTTCGAGATGTTGAACAGTAGGGTGAAGGGGGTGACCGATGAGGTGATGATTGGGAATTTCATGAGGGTGTTGAAGCCCTCTATACGGCGGAGCTGAGGATGCAGAGCCCAGGAACATTGGAGGATGTCCTTCGCCTGGCCCACAAGGCGGAGGAGAAGCATGCAGAGGAGAGACGTATTCGGGGGACTTGGGGAGCCCAGGGCCAACGTAGTCAGACAGCACCGGCCCCACTTCCGGGGGTTACAGTAGCACCAGTGGACACGGAAATGAAGAGAGAGGAAACCCGACCAGTGATCCCTGATAAACGGATGACTGAGGCTGATATGAGGGCGAGGCGTGCTGTAGGCCTCTGTTTCAAATGCGATGAGAAGTTCAGTCCCGGACATCGATGTGCGAGCAGGCTGATGCAGATTGTGCTAGTACCGGACGAGGAGGAGTATGCATATGATGTGGAGCCAGTGATGACGGAAGAGAGCGAGGTTTAGCATGCACATCTGGATGTAGCGGAGGTGTCTCTGAACTCCTTGGTAGGGGTAACCACGAACCATACCATAAAGTTGTCAGGGCGATTGGATGACTCGCCGGTGACGGTACTCGTAGACAGTGGGGCTACCCACAACTTCATCTCTCGACATTTGGTGAATCGTCATAGGTTGCAGGTGAGCACTTTGGAGATGTTTACGGTCCTCTCAGGGACAGGAAGGAGGGAGGAGAGCAGTGGGATGTGCAAGGGGCTGAGTCTGACCTTACAAGGGGTGCAGATCATGGAGGACTTCTTGCCCCTAGAGTTGGACAATATCGATGTGATTTTGGGCGTGCAGTGGCTGAGAGGGTTGGACGAGGTGAAGATGAATTGGAAGCAGCTTAGGATGGAATTCCAGGAGGGGGGTCGCACGGTGGTTCTGACAGGTGACCCTAGCCTCTGTTATCCCTCGGGGGCCTTCAAAGCCAGATCTCCGCCTTGAGGACAAGGTGGCTCTTTTTGGGGGAGGTATTGATGCGGACGCCCCCTAGCCGCCGTCCCGCTTGCCGCAAGCCGCACCCGGGTCCCACTTGATGCTTAGGCTTTGGTGATTTAGTTATCTAGGGGTATTCTAGTCTTTTCAGACTAGATTAGTACATCCCCTCTTTTTCTATGTATTAGGGCTAGCCGTCATTTTATTTCCTTATGCTTGATTTGTGAAGAACTTGTTAGGCATCGTTGAGAGGGTTCTTAGGCTTTGATCCACATTCAAAGCTAGGAGATAGGGTTTCGTCTCGAAAGAAACCCAACTATTGTAGTTCTTTGCATTTCTTATCTATCATAAAAATCCTCTTTTTATATTTTTCCTCTTTAAAATATATCGATTTGATTGATTCGATCCCGGATCGTATCAGATTGTCAATGAGGCCACAAAGGGGAAAGGGTGGTTAGGTTTAACAAAATGCCTAAGGAAAATTTTTTAGGGTTGATACATGGCTAAAAACCACTAAGAGGAACGGAAACCCGAAGGCTTCAGGGTAGACAAAAAAGGGCTAACAAAAGATCTGAAAAATCTAAATGAGGTAAGAAAGATGAAAAACAGAAGAAGGCCAACATAATTACTCACTGACAAATCTGAGGAAATAAAAGGCACCCCTGAAAGAACTATATATAAAAGCAATACAACTGCATGCTTGGTACACCAAGTGACATAAGTTTTTATGCTAAAAATGATCTTGACTATTTATTGCATTAAAGCAGACCTCCCTTTCTTCTTCGCCCTCTTCAGCCAGCGCATCCTCATCCCCACGCTCGTCAGGGGTAGACAAAGCCGCCGCTCTCGACGACCGTCTTCGCCTCTCTGTTCTTTCTCTGATTTCTTGCAGCTTTGCTTCTGCAGCTCTCTGGTGTCTTAACCGAGAAATCTAATTTGTGAATTAGAAAGTAAGAACTGATTTTTTTATGGAATATTAAGAAGAATTTAAATTGAAATTGCATGCGGGAATAAGTCACAATTGCACATACAGTTTTTCACATGATAGAAGTAAATGTGTAACAATATTTGGGTTTGCAAAAATTATGTTAGTGAAGTGTACAATCAATCCAACCTCGGAATTCAGCCAAAAATTCTGCATAACAAGATCTGCCAAGAATTGTTGACTTGACTATATCGTTACTACAGACTCCCAGTCAATATCCCTCATTATTTGAGAGAAGTTTAGAGAGGACAAGTGTACAAGATTCCATGAATGCACCATAACAGATCTAACTGATTGCAATTGCGTTTAAAGTGCAAGTTGGCCCAAATACACAACCCAAACTCAAATCAATACAGTTGAATCTGACATAGTAGACCCCTAGTTGAGGCAGGCTATGTAGGACATTTTATTGCGAACATATCCCAAAAAACGCTACTTATCATGTATCCCTAATCTTGTAAGTATAGTAGAATTTACTTCGCAATATTTCCCGTTATATTTGTGCCATCATGTTTGCAAATCCATATACATGCTTTTTAGGAGGTAAATTTTAGATAATCTGCCGATTCTGATAGACCTGCACAAAGATGTAATTGCCATACCCCGGCCTGCATTTTTGAACTATTTTCCACGGGAGCTTGAAGTTCTAATTCAATGCCATCAACCGATATTTTCACGGATATAAAACTCAAAATTGCTATCCAGGATTGTGTCTGCGGCCCTTAGATAAGCATAAAGTCAGAGTTACTGTGATTGAAAGTTATTTGAATTCAAGTTATGTCCATGTTTATTATTTGAGAATCTGAAATCAACATGTGTCTGCAATTCACATATGTAGAATTACTTTTGCGATCGCAACTGCCCTTATGTTGCGCAGACATAGACATCTTGACAGTGGGATGACAAAAGCAACACCAACACTCAAGAAAAGTCTCACAATTATACTTAAAAATAGAAGTGTCATGTCTGACATACATGTTCGACACAACATGATTCCATGTTTGAAGCGCTACTCACATGATCAGAATCTAACCATGAACAAGAGGAAATTGGTAGATTAAGGTCATACAATCAGCAAGTTATAATGATCGGTGGCAATCTAGGACCTGTATTAAATTGTTCACAATACATAATAAATAAAGGTGTCAGAAGCAAAATTTTCAATAATTTACAGTAGCTTTCCATTTCCAGGTATAATTCCAAGATAGATACATGTGTACTTATTCCCACTAACTCAGGTTGTCTACATACAAAATGCAGACATTTCCTTTGTAGGTTGTGAAAGTCAAGCCCAAGTCCCCATGGATACGAAATGAGGACCAAGTGGCACATCAGAGCCAATAATAATTAGCCAGTGATGGGTGGTTGATAGTGGCAGATCATTTGCCTGTCATATATGTTGAAAGGCTAACAGATGATGATGATACTCTTCGATAATGTCGCAAATTGGTGAGGTCGGGATGAGAAATTAAAATTCATCTATTTTCATTCAATAGAAATCTATATTACAAAAGAGGGAGGTTTTTGAATCTTTGTCCTGTGTGGCAATGTCACATCGCCACATGAGACAACCTTCTTAAACCCAAAACCCAAAAAACACAAAACTCTACCCAACCCCCAAAAACACAACAAAACCCAAACACCCAAAATCACACCCCCAAGCAAAAAAACCAAAAACCACAAGATACTACACACACTCAAACCCACCATTCTCATTTTCACCCGTTTTTGCACTCATCGAACACCCGTCCAAAAAAATTGAAACGCAAAAAAAACACAGGGAATGTGCATTCAAAGAGGCCGGCTGAGCTTTTTGGTCGTCCGTTTCAATTAACCCCTCAAGCAGAGCACATGGGATTGCATTCAAAGAGGCGGGCTGAGCTTTTTGGTCGTCCGTTTCAATTAACTCCTCAAGCAGATGTCCGAAGGCGCCCGCTAAATTTTTATACGCTAATTTGTTGTTCTGCGCCGAAGGCGCCCACACCGAATTTATTGTTCCACGCCGAAGGCGGCCGTGCCTCTAAATTTTTTAAGCTAATTTGTTGTTCTTTTAAATTTTGGCTGTAAAAATATTTTTTTGGGGACACGGATTTTGCGGGGAAAAATCTTGAATGCACCGTGCCCGCGGGCACGGGTTATGACTAGTATTTCCATCATAAAAAACTTTAACTACAATGCTAACTACAGATATAGTAAAGGCACCCCAACATCAATTATTATTGAACCATTGGTCAAAAGATATTGTCAAGGAATTGTCAAAAATACCAATGATAGATGCATAAGATCAGTATTGTCAAGATGCTATGGGTAGTAACCGATTGAGCAACAAATTTATGAAGCACCGGCATTTGAGATGACATCATTGTTTCATGTGCAGCATCTTAGAATGGGATGTGTTTACAGTTTAAACGTCACGTCGCACTCATCTTGACGTATCTATGTTTCTTAGATGAAAGATAATCAAACACGAGCCTCTAATTGATCCCGTTACAATTCTAGCACAGAACTGCCTCACATTTCAGAAGTAACCATGTTTTTACTCGATACTCAAGACGAAAAAATGCATGGATCTTCCAAAATTATGCAAATGTCAAAATAGAGATTTTTATGAAGATGTTAGTCGCCATAGCACCAACCAAATGAGCCATGTAGAGCCTAGAGCCCAACTGCACATAGGCGCCAAGATTAGAAAGAAAATAGAAACAAAGAGATAGAAAGGGAAAAGGTTACATGGAAAAAAAAATCGGTTCACTGCTTTCTCAATTATGTTATTTCTGTTGAGTGCTGCAGGTCGCCAACTCTGCAGCAAAAAATATGCATATAACCCAAGTGCTAATTTTTAGCACTTGGGTTATATGGGTATTTTGCGGTTGTTGTTTCCCAATGCATTAAAGGCCAAATTGAAAGTGGGTCATGGATCATAGTGCCATAAACTACTTCCTCCTCCTGTGCAACTGGAAAGTCTATGTGATAACATATGTAACAGCTGCAGTGGCAGCAAGTGGTAGTGAAGCAGTGCACAAGGAAGCTAGCAATGGCATGTGAAGGTCAGTGTCCTTTAATTATCCCAGCCTTTTCTTTCTTTTCTTCCATTGCCCACATCCCAGGAACACACCATTTAGGCATGCTGATAGGATTTCCTAGGGTTTTGTGTAATAAAAATAGGGGTTTTGATAGATTTTGGGGAAAAGATGGGATTTTAAGGGATTTGGGGGGAATGTGGGATTTTTATTGATAAAAGAAGGAAATACAAGATAAATTTATTTTTTCGAGAGGAGGACCGTTCTACCAAGTTTCAATTCGAGAGGAAACCGACCTCTCCCATTAATCTAAGTGATCTAACCCAATTCTTAATCGATTCTTCACCAAATTCAATGTATCCCTCCTCTAATCTTCCTCCTTTATTTATAACAAAACTATTAATGAGCTGATGCCCCTAAAATATCAAAATACCCCTAATCTAGGGGTTTCAGCCTAAATTACAGTTTTGTCCTAGAACCCTCAAATTTACAGTTTTTCCCATGTTCCCAAAAATTACAGATCTGCCATTACCCCCAAGTCTATTATTACTCTGCTCCCAAATAACCACTTTATCCTCAAGGTGGTGCATGAAGTCCGTGAGCCACACTACTCCGAACGAGAATGCATGTCTCCTCCTAGATCAAAGCTCGGAATACCTCCACCGTCATCGCCATTGCCCTTGAACAAACCGTCGCCTCTCCGTGGGCCTCCTTTGGCCGCGCCAAAGCCTTGCGGGTCTCTCACACTGTAATTGTCCCACCCAGATTTTCACCACCCTCCTTGAATCCTGGATGGATGCCACGGTGATCATCAAGCTCACCTGAAGATCCGACACGCCCAAAACGATGTCGCCGAGGCTCAAGATGGGCTATGTCCGTCAACCACGACCAGCGGGCCCTCTGGAAAATTCCACGGGGTTGCCAGGCCCCAAATTGATCCGCTTGTCGGTTGGCCTGACCTGGGCGACCTGCCAGGAGGCCGGAAACTTCATAGCGGCCCGCCCAGGTGCCACCTTTCTCTTGGGGGCCGCCGGGGATTCCCCCTTGTTCTTCTGTCTCGTCTGCGTCTCACGTGGATGTATGGGAGAATTTAAGCCCCTCGCACGCGACCCGTCGCTGATTTGTTGAAGATCTCGTCCAAGGTGACATATTTCTTCTGTTCCTTTGTCAAATGCGTCACTTTTGCCCCCGATCTATGATGTTGGCTTCGTCTTTCTTCAAATCTAGATTCAAGCGGGTTCGATAAAAGATCTTTGAAATTTCCTCCGATAGTTGGCGGCTCATATCCATGAAGAGTTGCTTCATCATGGCTTTCCACTCCCTCAATATGGCTTTCTTCAATTTTTCCACTTCGTCAACGAATTTTTCTTCCAAAGCTTCCACCTTTCTCATCATCGCCCTCAAGATCTAGCTCCGATATCGATTTAATAGGATTTCCTAGGGTTTTGTACAATAAAAATAGGGTTTTTAATAGATTTTGGGGAAAATATAGGATTTTAGGGATTTAGGGAAAAGGGATGGATTTTTATTGATAAAAGAAGGAAATACAAGGATAATTTGGCTTCTTTTGAGAGGTGGATCGCTCTCCCAAACTTCAATTCGAGAAGAAGTCAAACTCTCTCACTAATCTAAGTGATCTAGCCCCATTCTCAATCGATTCTTCTCCAAATTCAATGTATCCCTCCTCTAATCTTCCTCCTTTATTTATAATAAAACTCTTAATGAGCCGATGCCCCTAAATTATCAAAGTACCACTAACCTAGGGTTTTCAGCCTAAATTACAGTTCTATCCCATGGGCCCTCAAAAATATAGTTTTGCACATGTATCCAGAAATTACAGATCTACCAATATCCACAATTCTATCACACTTCCACATGCAGAGATGCTAGAGTACACCTCTTCTTTGGGTTGGTAAACTAGACCTCCTAAAGAAAGCATTAAACTTCCTTAATTTACAAGATAATTAAAACCTAAAATGCAGTCTTCTAGAAACATTCAAACCATAATATGGTACAAGATACAATTATTCCCGTAGATCATTTAAAAAACAAGTGAATCGTAGCTAACCAAAAAAAAATTGGGCAAACTGCTTCAAACCATAATATGGTACCAAGATACAATTATTCCCGTAGGTCATTTAAAAACAAGTGACTCGTAACTAACCCAAAAAAATTGGGCAAATTGCACAAAACATCCATGTAGTTTCATGGGTTCTACACTAACACCCATTACTTTTTTATATGTGATCAAAACGTCGAAATACATCGCTGGCCAGTATGATTCGTATCGGCTAATTTTAGTCGGAGTCAAATCAAGGCCAATACTTCACCTCCCCTTAATCCTCCTAAGGTTGGAGCTTCCCCAACTCTCGACGACAAACAATGGGTCGTTCTATTAACAAATTTTTAAATTACAAATTATACAACCCGCCACCTTATGTAAGGTCAATAAGGAACCCTGTTTCTACTTCCCCTTGGTAGTATTTAACCATAAAAGTGTGGATCAAGTTTTCCTAGAATTGAGAATGGTGTATATCTTATGTGAATCAAAAGTAGGATTTATCTAATGTCAAAGGTATTCTATTACAATCATCTTTAGGCGTACAGTTTACTACATGTAGATATCATTAGGCCATAAAGTTTGTGTTTCAAGTTTTACATTTAAATGAGCCTAATGCTGTTACGATCTCTTTGAAGAGAACATAAATGAACCTTCCATGGTTCTAGAGTTATATCTTGATACAAAGTTATATTATCAAGATACACGCACGCACGCACGCATACATATATTGCATAATATTTTTGTTAATTATCATTTTTGCGATAAATCTATATGTGCAAAAAATAAGCTAATCACACAAATCACTAAATACATAACCTAAATGTTGAGAGATTGAAATAGAACAAGCAATAAATAAGGAGAAAGGGTAAAAGTGTGAGAACAAGCAATAAAAAGTAAAAAGGGAGAAAAGGCAAAAGTGTGAATAACACAATTTCGTAAAATTCAATACTACATGTAATTATACGAGCACTTCAATTTTGAACATAAACATAATATCTTCAGTATCAATCATTGTAAACTTGAATATAAGTATTAATACTTTAAACATACAAATTCAAGTTCGCTAATCAATAATCACAAATTAAAATTCAGTTCAGTTCACTAATCACTAACACATTTGAATAATTAAATATCTATGTACCAAAGAATTTAACAAATAAATAAATATCTAATTGATAAAGAATTTACTATATAATTAAGATAAATGTTTCCAGATGCCTCAAGACCTCTCAACTAAATATTTATTTAGATACTATTTGAGAGAGAAAATGGAAGAGAGAGAGTGGACACACACACACACACACACACACACACACACACACACACACAGAGAGAGAGAGAGAGAGAGAGAGATTTTGAGAGAGAAGCAAATAGACAAAGATAAGGAAGAGAGAGACAGATGGAGAGAAAGCAATAAGAAGAGAGGAAACAACATGGGAGAAAGAGACATAGAAGAGGAGAATGGGGAGAACTGTAAGCGAGAGGGCTCAGATAAGAGGGAGACTACATCAACAAAAGCATCGACGGTCGGAGCAATATCATCGACGGTCAGCAAGTAGTTGACAAGGTCTGGAGGCGTCAGCAAGCTTTGACTACTCAAGGCAAGACTCAAGACAAGGCAAGACTCAAGATATGGGGACAGAAAGAAGGTAAGAATTGAGTCTAATGTACCTTCACATAAGACTTGGGTCGGGTTTTATGTCCAACATGTTAACCTATGTTCAAAACCCCAAAAATTCCCGAAAAACTTTATCAGTCTGGTACCTGTATCAGACCAATATGTATTGTATCATCCGATATCCAGAGTATATCATACAATGAAAGGTAGAGTGTCATATCGGAGGCCAATTCATACCCAACTGTGTTGTGAATAGTATCATAACGTACAATATGATTTGCATATCACACAATATGATTTGCATATCGCATGATTCTAACAGCATTGTTCGCATAAAATGGATTCATTCTTTTTCTTCTGCCATCCATGTAGGTGTCTAGTACTCATCATTAGATTGTTGCGAGTTTATTTTTGAAGGTTGCGTGAAGCTTTTATCCTGAAGTTTTATCCAGCTATCAAGCAATTTCTAAACTTCATCAAAGAACCAACATTTTACATCTAACACATGGAGGGCAGTGATTAAACCATATGATAATGAACCAGTTGCTCGTCATCACATATAAAATATAATTCACTCTTTCTCGATATCTTTAGGCAGTGTATAATATCTAACCTTCTTCGCTCGTCGAGCTGCAGCTGAATCTGTGCCACCTTGCACTGAAGCTTCTATCTCCTCGTCAGGTACAAGCTCCAGTGCTTCACAAATTGAAATGAACTCCTAAGAGGCCAAATTCATGAAAGAAATATATACGATCAAAGATTTGAAATGGAAGAAGAAAGCTGGCAACTTAATTGTAACTATAAAAATCAGCCGCTGCATACCATCACAAGATGTTGGCCTAACCTTCAATTTATCATGGGATATCTTAATAACTTGTATCCTGTCACCTTGTACAACTTTTTCAGTCAATTCTCCAAGAAAAAATGGGACCTGAAAATTATAGAAATTTTATTTATTATCATTTAGATGCCAAATAATGATTCAAATATGCAAATAACATATCCAAACAATATGATAGCACATCTGTCATACCTGCCAAGTTGATTTCAGCAAGAAAGAATGTGATTTGTGGATGTTTTGCTTGAAAAAAATTTATGGTTAAGCATCAGAGAAAATGCGACGGTGACCAACCTTGTTGGGTCAAATCTTCACATGCAAGAAAGAAAGAAGTAATGCGGGTTTAAGAATATTATATTTTTTATTGTAATCTGTTCTTCAATTTTAGGGTTTACTTTGTTGAAATTTTGGAATTTAAAACAATGCCAAATAATGGGGGATGTCTACATCAATCTTTGATTAATTGATTAATCAAATGTTCAATGGCCACCAATGATATATGATTTTATCCATTATATTGGAGGTTGTTAGATAGTTATTGGTGAGAAGTTGGGCCTAAACTAGGCTTTATATCACATTTAATTTTGTATCTTTCAATTCAAAATGAAAATATAAAATAGAGCATAAGTCACATCTTCAGGCGTGTGACTGCAGTAGCAAGACACTCCAGCATCACTGTCGCAGCTAACTGAATGTAGAGATGTGGCTCAAGATTAGGTACTGTCAATGATCATGGCTTTTCTTTATTTTCTCTTGGCACTATTTTTGATAATTTTTTAAAAAAAATGTGAAAAAAGTTGTTAAAGTTGTTACATTTCCAACGAAGCTACAATAAACGCATCATATTACCATCTTAAAACAAATATCAGTTAATTTAGCATAGACAGGCAACTCATCTATAAGGTTCAGATCTGAACATACGCAAATTATAATTGAAGTTTATTTTCAACTAAATTGTATAAATATAATATAACCAAAAAAATCAACACATTAAAATAATACAAAAAATCAATTTTGACCACGTATATGGATGAGAAAATCATGTCGAAATCCTTCCACATTTGGTTTCTAGATAGTTGTTAGCTGCAAGATCACATCTAATATGTGAATTTTCTATTTGGTAAGTATATGATCAAAAACAAATAGAGAGCATCGACATTCTTAATGTTTTTGAGAGTAATCCAATTCAACTCAACTGAACACGTCGGAGCTGCTGGACGGGGCTCTGTTCTGCGAAACAGGGTTGGAGGGAAGGCATCCGGAGGGGGAGCGTCTAAGGGAGTAGCGGGATCTAGCCATAGCGCTCGTATGGGCGACCGTACTAGTGGAGTTGGTGTCTCCAAAGACAGCGTAGGTGGAGGCACCGTTCTCCATGCGAGCAAAGGAAGCAATCGAAGCTGACAGGCAACATACACTGCTGACCAAGGTACAATCCCCATATCTAATAACTTTCAATCTCTTTTTGGGCTGAGCGAGGGTAACCCAGTTGACGGAAAAGGAGTGGCCGTCGGTCTGAAATCGTCGGCATCCAAATATACCTCTGTTACAGAGGTTAGCAACATATGTGGCAACGCTGAGCCTTTTGGACCGAGATCTTTTGATGCGAATGCGAGCTTTGGCTCGCAGAATGTAGCAAGGAGCTCTTATGATGCAAAGAGTAAAGCTATAACAGGGGGAATGTGCAGAGTAGGCAGGGCACTACTCTAGGTGAAAAGTCTCCAGAATTGGAATGGACTGTGGTATCGAATAGTAAGGGTCGGATCAGAAACAGTGGGTGCAAGTTAATGAGAGTAACAATAGTGGCCAAGTGAATGTTGTTGGTGTAAGCCTACCCATGTGGGTAGTCCCAATTTTTCTAGTACCACTGCTCGAAATCCCAAGCTCCCTTTACTCCAAAGTTCACTGTTGGAGTTATGCCGATGCGTTGGAAAGATATTTGTGCTATGGGTAAAGGCAAAGATGAGGATTGTAGTTTGGACTACATAGCCCCTAGGATTGACCCTGGGGATGTCTGGTTGTCAGTATTACCAAGGAGGAGATTGCTACCAATATTGGTCAATGTGAAAACTCCCTCGTTGGCTGTCCTGGGGAGCAGACCTTATTTATTGCAATTGAAAGCATGTGTTATTCGAATGTGGAAACCTACTGGTGGTCTCGAGGTTTACCCTCGAGAAAATGGGTTCTTTTTTAAATTGGTCTCAAGGTTTACCCTGGAGAAAATGGGTTCTCCGTTGAAGACCGTAATAGAATCCTACAGGAGAGGCCGTGGTTATTTGATGGTTGTTTAATTGTCCTTCGAACGTGAAGTGCTGATATTGGAATGGGTCGTGATCTACTATCTTCTAATTGTCCTTCGAAAGTGGAGTGCTGATATTAGTATGGGTCGTAATCTCTTATCTTCTGTTCCTATTTGGGTTCGGTTTCTTGCCTTACATCTAAAACTTTGGTCCAAAAGTATTATCAGCAAAGCGGCCAGCATTATTGGTAGGCCGTTATATATGGACAGAGCCACAGCTAGCGAAGAATGACTTGCATATGCAAGAAGCTTTGTAGAAATTGACGCGGCTCATTCTCTGCCTCAGAATATTTGTCTGGATATAGAAGGTGAACAATGTGTGGAGCTAGATGTTATATATGAGTGGATCCCTTCTAGATGTACGAAGTGTTGTGGCTTTAGTCATGTGGATGCTCAATGCCCTTCAACCTCCATGTGGAAGATTAAACATACACTTCCTCCATCAACTTCTTCTCATATGCCTCCAGTGAGCTCAAATAACCATATTAACCTTTCCCGTGTTCCTTCAGCTATTCATATAGGTGATGATAATATCATGGAAGACATGTGCACCCCATATATTGTTACTAAGCCTCTTATAGAGATTTCTACTGAGGAGACTGAGGAGACTATGGAGATGAATATGCCCCCAGAAGACTGTGAATTTGATGTCTACCCCAGTGTCTCCCCCTCTAGTGAATGTCCTCCTGGAAATATTGAAGTTTCTGTAGCCATTATACCCCCTCCTGAGAGGCACTCAGGCATATTCCTTCCACTGCTACTGATGATACGCCACCTGACCCTGTTGCTGAGGTTACTATGGAGTGACAGGTGCAAGTTCATAAAAGACTTAAGAAGCACCTTGCTAATATTCGACCTCAACAGAAAGCTAAGCCAAAGAAATCTATAAATCCAATGAGGGTTACTAGCCTAAAGAAAGCCTCCTCTGGCAGGCCCGAGGAGGAATGAGAGTGGATGAAGGGCTCCCCACTGCTTTAAATGTCTATCTTCACCTGGAACGTCCGTGGTTTGAATAAAGCAGCCCAGCGTCAGGATCTATAGGGACTTTTAAGCACCATTCTCCTTCCATGGTTGGTCTATTGGAAACCAAAATTAAATAGTCGAGCTCTCCATGTATCTTCTCTTGCTTCCAAAATGAATGGTCTTCTCTAAATAATTATGCGAGTTCGGATGGAGGCAGAATTTGGATCTTATGGGGCATCAGGATCTGGTCTTGCATGCTTATTTACTCCTATGATCAGGCAATATCTATCTCTGCTTCTAATAAGGGTGGCTTCAAATGCATAATCACTTTTGTTTATGGTGCAAATCATTTGACATCTTGTACCACTCTCTGGTCAAATTTACTCCACACTCAGTCCTCTATTGGTAGTTCCCCTTGGGCAGTCATGGGTGACTTTAATTCTGTCAGATTTGTTGAGAAAAAGCTTGGTGGCAGGCCTATATCCCAATCCATCTTGGATCCTATCAATAATTGCATTGAGACTTGTGGCCCATGGATCTTAAATGTGTTAGTAGCACTTGGAGCTGGGATAACCATTCTGAAGAAGAGCAGCATATTTCTGCTCGACTGGACAGGTTTCTCTGTAACTCATGTTGGATTAACTCTCTTCCATCCTTACATTATTGTTATCTATCTCCTTCTACCAGTGACCATTCCCCCATGCTGCTACAATTGGGCGATAATGCTATGACAGGCCCTAAACCTTTCGGGTTCATTAACTACAGGTCTCGTCATCCAAATTTTCACGCAGTCTTACTTAGAGCTTGGAGTACCTCAATTTCTGGAGTTTCAGATAGTCTACAAACTTAAGAAACTTAAGAGGCTGAAGTATATTCTTAAATCTTGGTCACATGGCTTAATTGATGACCATGCCTCTCACATCAAAGATTTAAGGAGACAGATTGATATACTTGCACATGATAATGAATATCCGAACTCAGCTAACAAAAATTATTTATGTCAACTAAGTGGTAAACTAGATCATTGGCTGCAGCTGAAGGAGTCTAGGTGACGGCAAGAGAGTAGAATAACTTGGCTCTCTGAAGGCGATAAAACCACGGCTTTCTTTTTCTCTGCTACTAAGACCTGGTATTCCAAGAACTCTCTATCACATTTATTTAATTTTGATGGATCCTCTTCTGATCACAGTGTAGACATTCAGAACACAGCCCCCTCCTTTTATGAAAATCTCTTTAATAAGTCAGATTATTGGAATGTGTTTCCGTATTTCCCTGTTAAAAAGCCGTTAACAACTTCTCGTGCAGCTTGGCTTATTCGCCATATCTCTTCTGCGGAGATTAAGAATGTTGTCTTTCAATTGGGTGCTGATAAGGCACCAGGTCCGGACAGCTATAATGCTTACTTCTATCAGATGAATTGGGATACAGTAGGCTGTGACGTCATAAGTATAGTGACATCTGTTTTCTCCTCTGGCAGACTTCTCAAAGAACTCAACCATACTTTTCTATGTCTAGTGCCTACGTCTGATTCAGCTTCCACACTCAATGACTATATATCTATTTCATGTTGCAATGTGCACTATAAGTTTATCTCTAAAGTTCTCTGTAACAGGTTGCAAAATGTTATTTTTGATATTATTTCTCCTCACCAATCTGCCTTTCTGAAGGGTCGCCTTGTCAGTAACTGCTCCCTATTAGCCCACGAACTGGTTAGCGACTTCAATAAGCCCATGGGTAGCCGGCTTATGCATCAAGGTAGATCTAAAGAAAGCTTTTGATTGAGTCAACAGGGAGTTTATGTACTTCATGATGCATCGCATGGGTTTTCTTCCTCACTGGATTGTCTGGATTAGGGAGTGCATATCCAGCCCTATATTTTTTGTGCTCATTAATAGGTCCCCATCTGGTTACTTTGCTAGTAATCGAGGCATAAGACAAGACGACCTGCTATCTCCTTACATGTTTGTCTTGGTTATGTAATTTTTCTCAGTCACGATGAATCTTGTTGTACTAGATGTCTTAGTTAAACACATGAAAAGGTACCCCATTCTGACACCCTCGCATCTACTATTTGTTGATGATCTTGTTTTCTGTCTTGGAAATGTGAGCTCTGCTGGAAATCTGTCTCATATTTTTAATTCCTTAAGTAATGTTGTGGAGTGAAATATTAATAAAGGTAAAAGTAAATTGTTCTGTAGCAAGGGGTGCCAGAACCCTCGTGAGATTGCAGCAATTATTGGTGTGCCCCTTGGTCTCCTACCAATCCGCTATCTTGGTCTGCTACTATCTATCTCATACCCCAAGACGAGGCATTATTCTGGCCTTAATGATAAATGTAGGAAATACGTGGCAGGCTAGTCTTCCAAGCTTTTATCTTTGGCTGTCAGAGTTGAACTTATACGCTCCATGATATATAACTTATCTTTTTACAGAGTCTCCCCTTTAAACTGCCTAGCTCTGTCATCCGTATTATTGAGCAGCTCTGCGCATATTTTCTCTGGAATAACAAGTTGGAGTTGGTCTAGTATCTGCAAGCCTAAAAGAGAAGGTGGGCTTGGACTCCATAAACTTGTTGATATTAACAAAGCTGCTGGGATTCGACTCTTCTGGAGGTTTATGCACTCTGATTCTCTATGTGCTGATTTTATAAGGAGCGCCTACACCATGGATGGTAATGATCTACCGTTATCCCCATCTCATTCAAGTACCTGGAAATTTATATTGGTATCTAAGCAGTTAGCAGCACCCTTCTATGAAGTTAATAATGATCATATGTCACCTCTTTGTTGGACACCTTCCCCTAAGTTTTCACTTAATTCAGCTTGGGAAGTAATTCGTCATGCGTCTCCTGAGGTCCCTTATTATGATGTGATCTGGTTCTCTAACTTCTGCCCTAAAATGCCTACGTGTCTTCTTAAGGCGCTGAATGATAAGTTGCTGATATTTGACAATCTTGTAAAACAAAACGTTCCAGTTACTAATATCTCATGTCTTCTATGTCAGCATCCTATGGAATCTATTAAACACCTCGTTTTTGAATGCCCTTTTACATCATATCTATGGGTGTTATGTAGATTGAAGCTTGGTCTCTCTCTTGTGCCTATTGGGACTTTATTGGACGAAGTGACTCTTATACATGATCGCTTCAGGAGCAAGACAAAAATTTCTGGTATAGCCCACCTGGCTATCTGTTCAGTGATATGGCATTCATGGCATGAAAGGAATAGAAGGGTGTTCAACAACTCTAGCAAGCATAAAGTCCTCATTTTCAGATATATTTATGAAGATATTAGTGTTCTCAGTGCTTCTATCAATTGGTAGGAAGGAAAACAAAATTTTCGTATTGCACTTGGAAATTGGTCCTAACTTGTATGTATTTGATGTCTCAGTAGATTAGATGATATTCTAGGATTGGCTAGTTGGGGATGACGACGCATGTGTCCTCTCTCCCCTCTATGTCCAATATTAGATTAGATGTCTATGATTTTACTGAGGTGTATATTGTACATTATTTCTTAGTTAATGAAGCATTATTATCTTTCATATATATATAACGCAAAAACTTTCCTTCGCTCGGTGTTTAGGGGTGATCAATGGTGATCTCTTGGGCTACTTCTTGATTTCCATCGAGGCTCCGGCGCCTCTGCCCGGCGCCTCTTTTTGTTCTGATTTTGGTCTTCTTCTCCTTCATATGTTCCCTTGTGATGAGCTCCTCTAGCTCCGGCATCGGTGAAATCTTCGACATGGGCAATGATGACAAATTGGTGGCTGACGGCGGCTGAGGCTGGCGGGACAAAGGCGGAGACAGCTCACACCTGGATTCCAGTCCCTCCTAGGCGTAAACAGCGTAAGGGTAAGTTGGGTGGTTCTTCCATCTTTGGGGCTGATCACAATTCTAGGGCTCCGGTGGCGGTCTGGCGGGACTCTGCGCTGGGCCTGATGACTACAAACCAGATGGTTCCTCCCTCTCCCTCTCCTTCTGTGACTCATGATTGTCCTTCGAAGGGGGGATTTTCTGACTCCTTGCTTGGACTTCCCACTGCCCACCGGGTGTTCAGCAAAATGCCTACTCACAGACCACCATTAATCCCTCGCTCTTCATATTCTTCGACATCTTCCTATAAGGAAATCTGCTCCAGTAAAAGACAAGTGCCCCTAGTAATGAACTATCATTTATCCATCCCTCCTCCGTTGAGGGTGCTATCTTAGTTGAAGTCCCACGGGACAAAGTTGTGTCGGCGTTGAGTAGGTGCGCAAATATCTTGGTTGATTACGATGTGGGGGCTCGACCATTCTTTGGTCATCTGCGCTCGTGGGTCGACAGGGTGTGGAAGGTGAAGGGGGCTGTCTGTATCCACTCTCGCGAGAACGGCTTCTTTTTCTTTCAATTTGACGTCGCAGCAGACTGTGTCGATATTTTGCACCGAGTGCCACAGCTGTTCGACAGTAGACTTGTGCTACGAAATTGTTCCGCGGGTGTGGGGCTAGACCGTGACCTCTTATCTGTTGTTCCCCTCTCGATTTGCTTTGCCCAACTTACCATCCAATTATGGTCATCAGCTATTATTAGCACGATTGCGAGCACCATCGACAAGCCACTCTATACTGACGATGCTATGGCCAATGCATCCCGGTTGTTGTACGCTCGATACTTCGTTGAGATCGATTCCAGTACACCTTCCCTGAATCTGTGGTATATGATGATACCCGCATTGGTGTTCCTGTTGTTTATGAACGTTGGCCCCCACTGTGCTCCCACTATATGTCCTTCGGACATGACCTGACGCAATGCGCCTCTCCCACGAAACCCCCCAACTTGCATCTAGATCCTCCTCCTGCTGTTGGTTCCATGCATGCTACTCCCTGTGGAGATGGTTCTGTGCCAGTTTGTCCTGTTGGGGGCCCTGGCCCTGTCACCCCCTGCATGGTTAAGCACCCTGTTGGTGGTTCTGTGCCAATTATCTCCGGTGTAGTTGTGTCATATGCGTCTCACATGACAAACCTGGATTCTGTGTCACGCCCCGCTGGAGGTCCCCTGCTTGTTCCTGTTGTAGCTGCAGTTCAAACCGCTTTCCTGGCGCACATTTCAATCCCTATGTCCCCTTATTCTCACCCAGTGACACCCAGCTCTCCCCTGTAGTCTCCGTAACGATCTCCCAAGCAGCTGCCTGTCACGCCTCATAAAAGCTCTGAGCCCGCCCCTCCATCCCTCTATTCCAGCAATCAAGAATCTAGTTATGTTGATGGGAATATGGCTACAGGCGCTGCTCCTCCGTTCAGGTCTGGTTTGCTGGAAGATGTACGTAATATTGCCGGTCCTTCCTCTCTTTATACTTCAGAATGGGAGTCCCCTCCTCCCTGTGAGGTGGCCCATGGTGCAGCAGCAACTGCTGTCGGTCGTAAGTACCCCTCCCATTCCTTCTGAGCCCCATGTTTCCCATTGTGTGGATTTCTCCCCTGTTAGTGGTCATGTATCTACTATTCCCTGTGTGGGCGATGTTTCTGGTGTTGGCTCTGTGTTGGTTGTGCCCGGTGTGTCCTTGCCCCCTGTTGGGGGCTCTTTTGGTAGCTCTGTTGGCGCCGGTTATGTCGGTTGTGTTTCTATTGAGGGCTTTATGCTGGTTGTACTTGGTGTGGCTGTGTCTGATGTTGGTCCCGATTACCATGAGGCGCCAAAGGCTTGCCCGCCTGTGGGGATGAGTTCGATGCAGAGTTTCCCCACATCTTCCTACTCGGAAGGCCCTTCTGCCTCCCCACGCATGTCCCCCCTGGTGGTGGATTGCCCCGATGTCAAGGTCCTGGATAATCCGGAGTGGGTCTCCACTTTAGGTGCCCCCGGAGTAATGGCCTGAGTCATAGCAATGTCCCCGATGTACCTGCTGGCTGCTGATACTAGGGTGACGAGAAGTAGAACGGCCCATCGTCCATCCTAGTTATGTCGGCACTTGTATGGAATGCTAAGGGTCTAAACTCTAATACTCGCCGCCACGACGTTAGGCACCACTTGAGAAAATTCTCACCCTCCTTTGTTGGTTTGCTTGAGACTAATGTCTGGGACCCTACTGTGGATAGGGTTACCTCGTGTTTCCCCAGAACTGGCTGGCTTTCCATAATTATGATCACATTGCGAAGGGGCAGATTTGGGTTCTTGTTGATTCTTCTGTCTGGGATTGTACCCATCACTCATCATCGGCTCAGCATATCACCTTGTTGTGTATCACCAAAGGGGGGTTTTCGCTTTTATAATTGTGGTCTATGCATCTAACTTTTCTGCTGAGAGTGTCGACCGCTGGTTTGCGCTAAGATCTGACTGTAGTAGTATAGTAGGAAAGCCATGGATTGCCCTCGGGGATTTCAACCTTACTCGGTATGTTAATGAAAAGGTGGGTAGCCGTGTGCTTACGCCCCTCATCCTAGAGGAGTTCAATGAGTGCATCGAGTATTGTGGATTTGACGACCTCAGAAGCCAGGGCAGTATCTTTAGCTGGAGCAACAACACCTCTGATATTGGACACATTGCTTGTAGACTTGACCGTGTCCTAAGTAATTCTGCATGGGTAGACATCTTACGACTCCTCCTGCTATCTCCCACCGGGCACTAGTGACCATTCCCTCATCCTACTACACATTGTCCTCCCCATCAACTCAGGGCCCAAGCCCTTCAGATTCTTCAGTTACTATCTCGAACTTGCTGGGTTCCACCCTCTCTTCAGTCTAGGATACACACTTTGTTGGCTCTCATACCTTTCGCTTGGTTTCTAAGCTTAAGGCCCTTAAGCAATCTCTCATGTCTTAGGCTCCTTTGAGAGGTGGGCCAAATGACTCTGATTTTCTCAAGGAGGAGATTGACCTGATTCGTGGACTCCCGGATTTCGACACTAACCCGGGTCTCCAATCATAGGAGCGGGGCCTTACCACTAAACTTGTTCATATCCTCAGCATGGAGGAAAGTCAGGTCAGGCAGAAGAGCAGACACTTTTGGCTTAATTTGGGGAACCGAAATTCTAAGTTTTTCTATGCTGATATGAAGGAAAGAGCATCCCGGAATAGTCTTCTCCACTTGATCTCCCCTCGTAGGGACCCAGCTACCAACCTCTCCAACCACTGTACTAGTGTGGTTGACTTCTACCCTAACCTCTTCTGCCAGAATGATTACTGGAATGTCCTCCATAAAGTCAATGCCAAGCGTATTATTTCGGCCGATGTGGCCTCTTGGATTGGGAGCATGGTATATATTAAGGACATCAAGGACGCCTTATTCTCTCTTGATAAGGATAAGTGCCCGGGGCCCGATGGTTTTGGACTGCAGTTTTTTTCAAGACCTTTGGGGGATTGTTGGTGGTGATGTTCTTGCGGTGGTTCCCTCCTTCTCCCCAAGTCCCACATTGCCTCCTTGCTCTCTAATTACATGCACATCTCCTACTGCAACGTCATCTATAAGGTCATCTACAAAGTCCTGAACCGCCGCTTGGCCGTTGTTATTCACGATCTTATTTCTTGGATTCAGTCTACATTCATCAAAGACAGCCTTATCTCGGACTCGTCCCTCCTTGCCCATGAGATCATCAGAGATTTTTTTGATTCTATGGGGCCCAGAGCCTGCATCCAGCTCGATCTTCGCAAAGCCTTTGATAGCATTAATCGAGAATTTGTCTATTACTTCACGAATCGGATGGGGTTCCCTCCTATCTTCATCCATTGAGTCCGTGAGTGTTTCCTCCCCCCACTTTCTCCGTCCTCATCAATGGCTCACCTGCAGGACATTTTTGGGGTAACAGGGGGTCCGCCAGGGTGATCCTAGCTCTCCCTTTATCTTCGTCATTGTAATGGAGCTCTTTACCTCGCTTATGGATCTAGCCTCCCATTCTAAAGCAATCCTCCCCATAAGAGGAGCGTTAAGGTTATCCCTTCACATCTTCTTTTTGCTGATGATGTTCTGGTTTTCTACACGGTGGATCTACACTCATTTGATGGGCTCAACCACCTTCTTATCACCTTCCGGCTATTCACGGGCCTAGCTGTTAATAAGGGCAAGAGCAGAATTATCCTTAGTGAAGGTTGTGTTATAGGGGAGGAGTTGGCCAAAAGCTTGAATAACCCTCTTGCCGTCCCTCCTGTCAAGTACATTGGTCTCCCACTCTCTCCTAATTACCCACGGCGAAGTTGTATTCTAGTCTGCTGGATAAGTGCAAGGCCAAGCTTGCTAGTTGGTCCTTCAGACTTCTTTCTATCTCGGGAAGGGTGGAGCTTGTTCGCACTGTTACTCATGGGTGTGTCTCCTACTGGATCCAGGCCTTCCGCGTCCCGGCTTCTGCCCTGGCTTTAATTGATCGACTCTGTAGGGATTTCATCTGGGACTCCAAGGTTCACTGTTGGAAGTGGACAGACATGTGCAAGCCCAAATTGGAGGGGGTGTCGGCCTCCGCAATCTCCGGGAGGTTGGGGTGGCGGCAGAAATTAGGCTACTTTGGCGTCTTCTCCATTCCTCTTCCCCGGGGGTTGTTTACATGCGGGCCACCTACCTGAAGCATACTCCCATTTTCCAGTGTAGCGCTAATCCCCTTGACTCTGGTACCTGGAAACATATCCTCAGCTGTCGAGACGCTGCTGCCGCCAGCCTTCATCGCATCGTTGGGGATGGCACGTCGACATCCCTTTGGTTTGATCCATGGCTACCATGTGGTCCCCTGTCTCGCCTCTTCCCTCCTCCAAATCACATGCACCATCTTTGCGCCGCTGCCTGTTGGAATGGTTCTGATTGGTGCCAGTCAGACGTTTTGATGCCTCACATTGATCTCTTCCTGACGTTCTCCCTGGGTCCCGGTCTTGACTCCTGGGCCTAGGATTCCAGTGAGGGGTGCACCCTCCGCTCTGCCTAGTCTTCCACCATGGCTTCCGTTGCTCTCTACCGTCTCCATGGCGATGTCTGGTTCCCTAGCCACGTCCCCATGTTTACCATCGTCCTCCTTCGTGCCCTCAGCGACAAGTTGCCTACCACCCACCATCTCATCCGTAAATGGGTCCAAGTCCCCCCACATGCGTGTTGTATTCTTCGCACTCGGAAACTGCTCGCCATCTCTTCTTCCGATGTGAGTTTAGCGGCTACATTTGATCTGCTGCTAAACTCAAGCTGGGTCTTCCATCTCGCACCAGATCGCTCCATGTGGATGTCTCCCTCCTTCGACGGTTCAAATCGAAAGGGACGGCCCGTGCTACTAGCTGGCTCTGCAGGATTGTCCTTTTCGCCGTTGTCTGGCACATTTGGAAGGAGATGAACAGCCGTATTTTCCTCTCCAATGCGCTCTCCAAGATTCAGATCCTTGCAAGAGTTGTCTCAGATGTGGCTTCTTCTCCCCCTTGATCTTGAGGATCTCGACCTGGCTGTCTCCTCCCTTTTTGATAATTGGAGACTAGTCTAGCTTTTGTTTGCTCTTTTATTTCGGTTAGGTCTTGCTTCTAGGCTTTTCTTGTACTTGGTGACTACTTTCCTGCCTATCCTGTGTTTGTTTTGCCTATCGCTTGACCTTACGGGGCTTTTACTTATACATTTTTTACACTCATCAAAATACATACTCTCGTACCTTTTAATATATGTATGTATATCTATCGAGGATGCAGTAGGTGAGCTCACGACACACAAAATTTTGCTTTGTCGGCCCAAAACCTCCTTTTAGTGATTTTTCAATTAACAAAAACCATTAATGTTAATCTACACATGCTAACCATCAAACCAAAAAATCTAGTGAACCATGAGCCATTCACTTGATGATTGGGTCATTGAAAAGGTTTGGTTATCGTAAAATTATTAAATTTTTAATGATCCAATCAATAAGCAAAAGGCATCTAGTTATTAAAGTTTGATAAACTAAACTTTTAGCATGTGAAACGGTACCAATCAAGAGGAAAATAGAAGGATTGGGTTTTTTAAGTTGACACCAAATGAAATTTCATGGTGTATTAGATTATTTTTCATTTACTTTTATATATGAGATTTAATAGACCTTGTATTGACACATGAGATATCTATCTTTTATATACAATGATGTAACATATTGTTTCTATATAAAAGACATTGAGTGGACTAAAAATACATCTAATGCAATCTCCTGTACTAGCAAATGGGTTGGTTGGGTTAGGTTCGAAACAGGTCAAGTTTGACCCGACACAGATATTGGTAAGCCTGAACCCGATCTGGATTGAATCCAGGTCAATATTACGAACCCGAACTTAACCCATGTATAATCTAAAGCGCACGTACCAGAACCATTTTAGTTGACGGGTCAAGTTCAGCCGGGTTCAAGTTGAAATGGGAAACAGAAATTAAATTACGGCAAACGAGAATTGAACCATCAACACCTATTTGTTAACAAAATCACTAACCAACATAGCTAATATCACGTGATGAGTATAATTGTGTATTATGTATATAATATTATTATATTTTGTAAAAAGAAAACCAAGTCTCCAGCGGGAATCAAACCCACGCCACCTCCAGTAAAACCGCATTGGCTGAGCAAAATTGTGTATAACATGCATATATAATTATATTTATATATATCTATATATTATATTTATAGATATATAAGCGAGTGGGATTCAGATCAAATCGACATGGCAGATTAAATTTGTACCAAATCCATTATCTGGATTTTACGAATTAACCCAAATCCTACATGTCCCGAATAATCCCCTACCCATATCCAGCCTGAAAGACCAGGTTCGGTTCGGTTCGGGTTTACTTTGACGTTCCTCCCGTACACTACGTGAAGAAGAATACACAACATCATTGTATATAAGAAAGATATCTTATATGTCATATAAGGCCTATTAATCTATCTTTATGTGTATATATTCATTTTGATTTTACTGTATTCAACAATCAGAGATGATAAAAGGAACTAAAGTTAGGCCTTATGAAACCTCAAAGCTTAGCGTTGGTTCACTAATCAGAAGCAACTTTGTGTTTGTTCGATAACTAAACAATTTAAGTTTGACAACAAAATAATGTTCAATAATATAAATGAATAAACATGAACACATCATGTTTGAGATAGGATGGGTTCAAGCTCAACTCATATAGGGCTCGACATAATCGGCTTCAGTTTATGTTCGAGACTCAACTCAACGAATGGGTGATCACTTCATCATAAATTATTATGTTGGGTTATAAATTAGGTGAGAAGCTCAAGCTTATATAGGCTTAGATAAGGTCGGTTCAAGCTCAAGTCATATAGAGCTTGGCATAATCTTCTTCATGTTATGTTCAAGCTCGATTCATTTATACAAATCAGTGATCAATTCATCATAAATTATTATGTTGGACTATAAATTAGGCGGGAAGCTCAAGCTTGGCTTGAATCGACTCGGTAAAATCTTGCTCAAACTCATTTAATAACCTAAATTAGCCAAGGGAACAACATTTTAATCTCAATTAGATAAATAGTCATAACTAAATAAGTCTCGTGTATATAAGACAAATAACATAATTTTTTGGTTTTAAAATCATTCTTGTGACTCAACTAGTATAAGGCTTGAAAAGGCTCAACGCTCTCAGGCTCTTTGCAATCTTGTTCAAACCCATTCATTTATTAAAAGAACCAAACTTGACGATTACATAAAAGAACAAACATGAAAAATCTAAAGCATGGCTTGTTAAGCTCGATTTACTGCCCTAAGTTTGAGACATTCGAGACAAGTGTCTTGGGTATTTGTTTTCTTTCGAATGTGTCCCACCTGGTTTGTGATCTCATTCTTCTAAACCACCCTCTAAAACCCCCACAAATCAATCTTCCATATCATTGAGTCTATCGTTTATAGAGTCTAATCTGGACACCTAAGTGTTAGAATTGGCCTGAGCTTCTTCAAGAAATAAATTCTTTGGTGCATATTCTTTGGCTCCACTTTCAAGATTAATGACCTCGATGCACGTGTGAATATGACACATTCTTAAATGCCTTAAGGATGTTAATATGAACTACACATGGCAAAAAAGTACACAGACAAACATATCTATATATTAAAACACAACCTTTTTTGAATCCTAGGGCTGACTGGGACAAGTCCCGGTCACCAACAACGATCAGAATGCATCCACATCCTTTGCATTCAAGGGTCAAGATTTAATTCAAAACCCCCCACAATCACTACATTTGCACAGAATACCGCCCATTTTCCCTTTTTGCTAAAAACCCCTCTCATTTCACTTTTTACCCTAATACCATACACACACCCACACTTTGCACTTCCCCTATTCATTTTCGAGTGTTTCTCTTTTGGCCCGGGTTAAATTTTTTGGAGAACAAACATTTCGCGAAGGAAAATCTTAAAAGAACCGTGCTCACGGGCATGGGTTATGACTAGTCTATATATTAAAACACAACTGTTTTTGAATTCTAGGGCTAACTAGGACAAGATAAAGAGTGACTATGATTTGTTCTTGAACAATGGAAGGTTGAGATGAGTTTTGAGAAAGTTTTAGGGGGATTCAATTTGGTTTAAAAAACTCAAAATTTTGAAATTTTTATGGAAAATACAGCTCACTTTTTGGAGAGTAATTATTCCAACTTCTTCGTAACTCTAACTCTGTCCCGAAAGCTCACTTTTTCGTGCTTCACGTGGCAATCTCCATCCATTTGCCCATTTGACCATGTAGTTATTTAAATGGGGTTCCAATTAATTTTGAGTGGCGTAGCTACGTAATCCAATTGTGAAGACTAAAGATACATGTCAATATAGTTGGGGTAGCCCCTCTAGAAACGTTACCCATGGTTGCTTTAATAAGCATCCATCTTCTTAAATAAGTATAAATTTTGTGTTAATTGTCTAAGGTAAGGTCCCAGTGAGGTGGCCAATAAGTCCAATTAAACTAACCTTGAGGGGGAGAATGGAATCCTTGGTTTGACTCACATGGGTTTAGTGATATCTTGCTATGGCTTTTTCCACCGATATACCAAAGGTTCGGCGCTCGCGCCAAAGGCTCGGCACCCGCTGAATTTTTTTACGCTAATTTATTATTCCACGTCGAATTTGTTGTTCTACGTCAATTTGTTGTTCTACGCCTAAGGCGCCTGGGCCGAATTTGTTGTTCCACACCAAAGGCAGTCGCGTCAAATTTGTTGTTCTGTGTCGAAGGCGCATGTGCCAAATTTGTTGTTCCACGCCGAAGGCACCCACGCCAAAAGCGCCCGTGTCGCTAAAAATTTTTACGCCAATTTGTTGTTTTTTTTAATTTTGGTTGTAGAAATAATTTTTTGGGAACAAAAATTTCACAGAGAAAAATGTTAAATGAACCGTGCCCAAGGACACATGTTATGACTAGTATACATATAAATAGCAAGAGAAAGAGTTAGGGATATGTATGTGAACAAGGCAGTGTACTACTAAAAACTATTGGAACAGAACATGGCAAGTACACTCTAAATAAGGAAACATTTTTTACCATAAAACAGAGTGGGTTTCATTGGTTCAACAAAATATAAGTCCACATAAGCAGATTGAAAGGAATTGACATTTTGTGTCACGAACTTAGTAGTTCATATAGAATGAAAGCACCGCCATTGCATCTTTAATCTACATCTTCCATAAACAGCCAAAAAATTATCCCTATCCATGTTGAAATTTTAAAACATACTTCAAAAGTTTACTATAATTTCGAACACTGTAATTATTAAAAATCCTTATCCATGTTGAAAGTTTTAAACATGCTTCAAAAGTTTACTATAAGTTTGAACACAATATTAATTAGGGCCTGTTCTTTTGTTCGATTATTGGGAGGGAATCTCGATTTTGTTACTGTTTAAGCACTATTGCAAAGAATCCCACTTGATTTTCTTCCGGCCCGTTCTTTTGTGTGTTGATGTTTTTGTTGTTTTTTGCCTACGTGTCCCATGTCAGGTGGATTCTTGCGGGGGAATTGCTTTCCGATACATTTGCTCGGATTACACAAGAAAACGAAGCCAGGTGGGGCCCTTCTTTCCCCTCCCACCAATCAAAACAGCGCAGGCTTGGTTTTGTATTTTTTTTTGCTTTTGATTTGCTGCCGCATGAATTCAAATGGGCCCCCTGCTTTGATTTGCACCCACTTAATGATTTTAATTATTAATTAGTTAATATATTAATTAATTAATTTAGTTTTTAGTTTTTAGTTTAGATATAAATAAAACAAATTAAATTTGGGTGGACCCCACATCACTTTCCACCTCCAACTTTCTTCAACCAAAAGAACACACTACACGGAGTGGGACCCACCTTAACTTTCCAACTCCACAATCCAACCCCACTTTCCAACAAAAGAACACACTACACACCAATTTCTCTCTCATCAGATTCCACACTTCTCAACTTTCCTCATTATACTTTCCTACAAAAGAACAGGCCCTTAACGTCCACGGCTCTTTCATTGCTGCTTATCTCTGTTCCCTAGTGGGCAATTAAGCTTCAGCTATAGACTAAAATGTCTAGCTAATTCCACATGTTTTTGACATCAAAAGAAACTTACTAGTAGATATTTCAGATTGCCGGTGCTGACGTCATCTGTCGTTTCATTGGAGGAGAACAACCCTAGCTTGCTTACCATCTCATCGCAGCGGCGAAGGGCCTTGAGCCCCTTATTCAGTGTCTCCTGATAGAGAGAGAGAGAGAGAATCTTCTTTAAAACATGAACTTGAACAAAGCAAACAAACTTTTTCATTAAAAAGAACCGATATAGAGCAAGCGAGTACTTGATCGACGGTGGATTCGGATGCCATGGAGTGAATCTTCTTCGCCTGCTCAAAGAGCGAGGGCAGAGGGAGCTCGTCCATCTTCGGTTCCCCCATTAGAACTGTATTGATCTAATGAAACCCTAGCAACCAGAGATCAGATATTGATGGGAACAGGAAGTCAACGTATGGCGCTGATCACAAGAGATATAATAACTGATCGATATGGAGAATAAAATTCGAGGGTTCTGCTGTGGGAAATGCTTTCGCAGCCTCCGTTTTACTCTGCGCACTCCCAGGCGCTGCCAGTTATTTCCAAGTTTGCTAGTGAAATTAGTCACCGTGCACTCAAGGTGGCCAAATGGCCCGCCGGCCCGGAGCCCGGCCCGTCCGGCCCGGCCCGGTCAACCCGGGCCGGGCCGTTGACCAAGCCCGACGGGCCCCCCCCCCCCCCCCCCCCCCCCCCCCCCGCGGCCCGCCCGCCTCCCAACAGCCATTTTATGGCTGTTGGGGGGGGGTTTTTTGGGCTTTTTGACCAAAATACCCCCCCAACAGCCATAAACAGCTATATTGGGGGGTATTTTGGTCAATTTCTGCCAAAATGACCAAAAAAACCGTCCCAACAGCGATAAACGGTCATATTGGAGGGTTATTTTGGTCTTTTGGGCCTTAAAATCCTATAAATACCGCACACATTCATACTAATTTCTTCACAACTCTAAAATTCTCTACTCTCAAATTTTACTACAATCTCAGGTTATTGCTCTCATCTCTCGGCGCTCTCAAGATACGGCTGCTACCTCTACACTTCCGCATCTCAAATTCAAGCTCCGACTCAGGGATCCGATCAGCTGCTAGACTGCTACCTCACTGCGGCTCTATCTGCAATCAGGTTCCTACTTCCTATTATTATTAAATTAGCATAATGGCCGGATCAAACAACCCACGTAGATCTGTTACCGCTAATTTTAACACTAAAGAATATGGTTTTTTTCAAAATTTGCTGAACAACCCTCTTGAAACACCGGACTTTCCGGAAATGACTCCAACTGAACAACATGAATGGCACGATAGTAATAGCCCCATAGTGGGTACACATGGATTTTCTGGTTCTGCACACAATTCAACCCCTTCTACTACTGCTGTCCCCACTGCTTCACAAGCAACCCAAGGTAGAAAACAGAAATCTGCTGTTTGGGATAACTATTCACTAGAAACAGTGCCTGGAAAAGGACTTAGGGCTTTTTGCAAAATCTGTAGATCAGATTTCAATTGCGCAGCCAAAGATGGCACAACACATCTAAAAAGACACACAGAAGCACATAAAAAAAGAGAGGCTAGACAGACAACGTTAAACTTAACAGCTAATTCTAGCTCTCTGTCTGCTTTTTCGTATTCTGCTGAAACAATGCGAAAGGAGATGGCTAGACTAGTTCTTTGCCAAGAATTACCTTTAAGTTATGGGGAAAGCTCCTCAGTAGAACGTTTTAACCAAGTAGCCCTGAACCCCGCATTTAAAAAGGTGCCTAGAACCACACTTAGAAGAGATGTTATGGCAGCTTTTGAAGCTGGCAAAGCCAAATTGATTCAAACTTTTGCGGCCTTAAAATCTAGGATAGCTTTAACGTCCGACATATGGACAACAAAATGGGGTTTATCCTACATTTGTGTTACGGCCCATTATGTAGACAACGACTATATTATTCATAAGATGATTATTGGATTTAAATTGTTACCCTTTGGTCATACTGGTGTTGTTATTGCTAATGCGCTTATGCCTGTTATTCGTGAGTATGGCATTTCTGATAAAATCATTTCATTTACACTTGATAATGCCTCTAACAATACAACTGCAATATCATTTTTGAAAACACATCTGAACCCTGATCTGGATGGTCTTTTATTTCATCAGCGATGTGCTTGTCACATCTTAAACTTGATAGTACAGGATGTGCTTAAATATGCTGCCGATTGGGTAGAAAAGGGTAGAAACCTTATGTTATACATACAATCTTCTAGCAATAAGAGAGCTTTATATAAAGAAGTACGTAGAAATTGCCAACTTCCTTACCGGAAGTTTACATTAAGTGTTCCACATAGGTGGAACTCAACGTATCTTATGATGCGTTGCTTGCTTAAAAACAAGATGCAACTGACTTATTTTGCTAGCACCCACATTCCGTATGAGACGGATTTCAACCTTACTGAATTAGAGTGGAAAACAATTGAGCAGCTTTGTGATTTTTTGAGGGTTTTTATTATGCTACAAACAAATTTTCGGGTATGTATTACTCAACATCCTTTTTAGGGCTTGGTCAATTAGTTATAATTTCTGACACTTTAGCTAGGTATAGAGACACTACAGACACTACCCTCATTCTTCAACCTATGATCGAAGAAATGGGTACTAAACTAGCAAAATATTGGAATCCTATTCCTTTGCTTTATTCATTAGCTAAGGTTTTTGATCCACGATATAAAGAGGATTGAGTAGCTGGATTATTAGAAACGTTTTATGAAAACATGCAATTTGAAGTTGACGATCATATAATGCATTTTAAAACTAGCTTAAGAGCTCTGTTTGCAACGTATGAGCTAGATATGGAACTTCATCAAACACTTCTTCTGTTCCTGCTAGTTCTAATATTACATGCAAAATGAGGCAGATTTTGGGGAAGAAAAAACAAAAAACCGTAGCTTCAGAAAGTTCGTCAAATGAGTTGTCCAAATATTTAGAAATTTCTTATCCGTTCACTGAGGAAGAATTGGATGATCCAAATTTTGACAGTTTGGGATGGTGGAAAATGTATGAACCTAGGTTTCCAATTCTTACCATTATGGCTCGTGATCTGTTATCAATCCATATTTCTACTATTGAGTCCGAGTCTGCTTTTAGTGCAAGTGGCAGGGTTCTGAGTGACAGGAGATCAAGGCTTAAAGAAGATGTAGTTGAAGCTGCGGTATGTGCAAAGGACTGGTTTCATGCTGAAGACCGCTCGCAAGACAAACAGGACCTTTCAGAAGATTCTGAGGACGAATGGACTGACGCTGAATGATTTTCTTTTTTCCATGTATTGTTATTTTCTATCTTGTATTAGCTTGTAGAAGTCCTATGTGTTGGCCATTGTATGAGGGGTAAGGCTGGCCAATGTAAGTCCCCCCCTCAAAAAATTTTAATTAATGAAATTTAAAGGTTCAACCCGGGACCTTCGTGAATTCCGGGCTAAATTATCTAACTTAGGTTTATAAATAATATAAGTAATTTTAAATTTTTTTAAACTTTGTAAAATATTTTATATAGGTCTTATAAATTTTTTAAAAATTTAATATCATTCTAAACTTATTTTTACTTCTTTAGAACAAGTTATAATTAATAAAAAATTGTTCTAACTAAGAAAACATTAGCTAACAAGTATTTTAAATTTTTAAAAAATATATATGACATGTAAAATATTTTACAAATGTTAAAATAATTTATAATGATTTAATATTGTTTTTACATATTTTTAAAAAAATTTCAAATTTTTTTTTAAGTCTAAAAAACAACAACTAAAACCGGGCCGGCCCGGGCCCGGCCCGCTTGGCCCGCTGCCCGCCGGGCCGCGGGCTGCGGGCCGGGCTTGGGGGGGTTTTCACCCCCCCCCCCCCCGGGGCCGGGCCGGCCCGTGGCCCGGCCAGTCCCGGCGGGCTTCGGGCCGGGCCGGCCCGACGGCCACCATGACCGTGCACCATCAACGGCAAATGTTCGAAAATTTCACTGGGTGCGTGGTGAGTAAAACGGTCGAACGACAACGGAGCGTCCTTCTCCAACCTCCTCAACCACACCTTCCCCTCCTACGACCTCCTCAGTCCTGCCCCCTTCGACCTCCCCAACCCTTTCGCCGGCATTTTGCACTATACGATGCCATGCCCTATTTTGTACTATACGTGCATTCTACTGAACACACGTGGTATTTCTACCTACGGTGCATACGTAGGCATGAAATAAACGTGGATATCGATGTATGTAACGTAGTGCAAGGGGTATTTGGCCGTAATGCATGGCTAAGAGTCGAGAAAGCGAGATTGAGTGCGGGAGAAGTGTGAAAGACGTTCTGGGTGCGAAACAACAGGAATGTGTTGGATGTGTGTGCATGGTGCATGTATGCATGTGTAGACATGCATGGGTATGTGTGGAGAAGCCATGCAAGTGTGAAAGGGGTTAGGGGTCAATGGTAACCCCGTAAAATTTTAGAAAGGCGATGGACAAAATGGTCATTTGGACCAAAAGTGGCGTGTGTACATACTTTAGTTTTCGGTGCATAAAGTAATGGCAAACTTGTAAATAAGTGAAAGTTGAGGGGTATTTTTGGGATGGTATGTTGGTCATTTAACATGTGGCATGGTTATCCTAATGAGTTTCTAGCGGGAGATATTTCCTAGGAATTTTCTTCCATCTTCTTTATCTTTCTTTTCTTTTCTTTCTTTCATTCCCTTTCCCCTCTCCCTCTCCCCTCTGGGCCGGCCACCCCTCCCCTATTTCCTCCTTATTCTTCAACTCAAAACCCTAAATATTTCTCCCAAAAATCAAGTAGTACAAGTGGTTGCAAGTGGGAAGAAGTTGGAGAAGAATGAAAGAGAAGAGAAGATAAATCAAAGTTTTGATGTAGGAATCCAACTTGGTTTTGGGAAATCTAATTATGGTTAATTCCATCATGTTTTTTTATCATGTTTGCTTAATATGTATTAGGGGTGGTGAAAATTCACATGTCATATTGCAATTTCATGAATTCCCCCTTGAAAATTCTTAGTAACACCATCCCCTTGAAATTCTGAAAATTGGTTGTGTGTTGTTGCTGGAACCCTGGTTACTGTAGCTTGAATTAGGTTTCGAAAAAATTATGTTTGTGTAGATCTTAAAGTTCTACCCCAAAATCATATAAATTTTGATGTATGTTCAATTCAGGAATTAGGAGCAAAAATTCCATTTTTACAACATGCTTGTTTGATCTTCAGTCTTGACGCAGTTCAGCAAAATTGATCTAAATATCTGCACACACAATGGAATTTGATGTTCTTGGTCTCGTTGGAAACTTAACAAGTTTATCTATAATTCCATCAGAGTGCTTAAATTCTGAAACGCTGGCTACAACATGCCCAAAAACAGCAATCTTTATAGACTCTGAAATCTGTCTGGAAAACAGACTTGATACACTTCACCAAATAATTCACCATAAATCACCTACTTAATATTTTTACATGACATTTTATCTGTGAATCCAGGACTAGTATATATATAACCTTCATTTGGGACAATTGGTCAAATTCTCACTGAAAACTGATGATGTATGGTCATTTGTAGTGATTGTTTACAATTTCCAGCAAGCTGAAATGTTTAAGAGATGTTATAACTATGACTTGATGTTAAATGTTCATCTACTATGCATGTGCATTGTTATTGCTTGAAGTAGGGGTTCATTGTGATATTTGCTCTTGGATTTACTCACGTTATAATGGCTATGTTAATGATGTCTGTCATGTATTCGATGAAATGCCTCAATGAAGGCAATATCAGGTAATTTGAGTGACATACATGTGGTAGTGTTGGCCTTGAGTCACATTGATAATCGGTGAAGTTAGAGGCCTGAATGGCATGGATACATTGTATTTGTGAATAGATGATGTGTTGTGATAGAGTGCATGTCACGTGAGTGCATGACCATATGTTTAACGATGGACGGCTAAGGTGATATGTCCACCATGCCATCATGACCCCTAACGTGTTACGTATGGTGTTAAATTATAAAATTGGATATATCTCAACCTCCCTAATGAGGGTGAGTTAGTAAAACCCGGGTTTATGTGGGATTTGAGTAAATTGTGGATATGAGGCTTGGACTGAGAAGTTGGAGGAAATGATTATGTGATATGTGATATTTATACCCACTCGCATTTACCGGGAGTGGAGAGGATAATTATACCCATTCGCCTTTACCGGGAGTGAAGGGGACATACGGAGGTTATGTTATTATGTGGAGATTTTCACTCCTACCAGTGACGGGGGAGCTCAGAGGCCCGGTGTCGTACAGTGCCCGTGTCTACTGCGCCGGGTGATATATTCACTCCAAATTTGGGGTGATGTCCAGGTCCTAGTATCCTACAGTTTACCCAATTTCCAATTAATTCAATAATAAAATAATAAAATAAGAATTTGGCAAGTTACTCCTTCTGCTAGCAGCACTTTCTCTTCCCTTTGCCTGCTTCTTTGTGACTCTGTGTCATACCTCAGGGACTTGTACTTATCTTATTAGATAATGTTTGCGTGCACACTTGTGTTATTATTATTATTCGTGCTAACCCTTTTGTTGCAGTAACTCGACGTTGGACCGCAGGTATGATCCTCTTGTTTAGCTATTTAATTTTCATTATGTTACTTAGTTCCATGCCCTACTCATCTTGTCTTGCCTTATAGTTTGATAACATTAGAACGGTGTTCCAAATTCAAGTTGGTTCCTACTGGGGCACGCATTGACGTGCTCCTCCCCACTTTTCAGGTAACATGGACAGCATGGTTGGCGGCAGCTTGGAGTTGGGTTTCAGGGGTAGTCTTGGTGTGGGTTGTAGCTGTGTAGTGTGACATGGTTGTCATGGGAGGTGGAGAGTGGCGGTGTATATGTAGTGGTGCATTTGGACTATGTATATAAATGAAAGTTGTTATATAAATTTGTTGTTGTTGTTCTATGTTATTTATGAGTTATTTGATGTTTTAATAAAGCTGCACTTGTACTATCCCGGCATGTGCGCAGTGGCCTGCTTATTTAGTTTCTTCTTTCTCTCTCTTTTCCTCTCTCATCACCCTCACTCTTTGGGATATTTGGGAACAAAAAAATTAAATGCCGGGTATTCTGGGAACGGGGCGTGACATGGAGACTCGTCGATATGCATCACAGTGACATGTCAGGGGGGTCGGATATGGGTTCCGACCCAAATCCCCTCCGATGCTTAAGTTAGTTTGGGAACTTAAGGAAGAGATGGAGCTTGGTGCAGTTAAGATCAACCCACGGAGGTGTGTCCCATGACTGGCGGCGCAAGCTCTAAAGTGTAAGAAATATCAACTGAGAAAAGTGGAGTTCTATGTATTAGACCCAGTGCCTTGAAGATGGGACCATTCTTCCTGTTTATAGGCGTTACTGGTCTTTTTGGAGACGTTGGATAGATAGGCCACCCATAACGGGGCCATGATATTTCCCCTTTAATAGGAATAAATGTTGTGCACGTTCCCATGAGTTACGAGCCTGCCTTGAATTCCACGTTCGAGTGAAGTGGACTCAACGGTCGACTGGCCATTGGGCTTTGATTGAGTCGATATTGGGCTTCTCTCATGGGCCTCGTGGGCTTCAGTCATCTATCGGTCGAGTTATCTCGAATGCCGGCCCAATGACTCAACAATGGCCTTCGTCGCATGACCTCAAAGGGTTTGCACGTTGAAGTCAAGCGATGTTACATCGCATTAATGGGGGCACGTCAGTCGAGAAAATAACATTCAAGTTACATGCACCAAAACACCCGCCTCGTCAATTCAGATGTTTTGCTGGTTTGAAATCAAATATACTTAGAGCCTTGGGATCTTCGACGAGTGTTTCATCATACGGTTGTCTCACTACTTATATAGGATGGCTCCAGAGGTTGAATGCGAAGGTACCGTCTTCATTCTCTTGATTCAGATTTTCCTTCTCTTTAAAGTAGTGGCTTCGTTCTCCATCCCTGCCTCTGAAAGGAGATTGGTCACGGCCATGCAAAAGAATCAGGAAGGGATCATGGAGCCGGGTTTGCTTGCGAATCAGAGGTCCAACGTCAAGGATGGCCAGATCGCTGAGCTTCAGAGGAGTTATATGTCCGTCTCGATTACCAAATCCGGTTGTCGGGGAAAGATGAGAGGTATCAATGTCTCGGCGATCGGGAAGCAGGGGTTTATGTCAAAGCCTTCGAACAAGGCCTTCGATTTCCCATGCACCCCTTCATGCGGTACTTTCTATGTACCCTGAACATTTCCATCTACCAGTTGATGCCGAACGGCATTGGCATGGTGATGGGATTCATAGCTCTGTGTGTGATGAAGGGGATTGAACAATCTCTGAATCTGTTCAATCACTTTTCTCGATTCCTCCCCTTAAGACCCTGGGCTAGTATACGATAATGGCTCGTCGAGGCAAGATGCTGCTGGAAGATCTTCCCAAATGGAAAGACAAGTTTGTGTTTGTGGTTTGCCAAGGGGAGGCGAGCTTCTGCACCGGTTGGGGTGCCTCTGATTTGGGCCCTACCGAGGATAAGTCGCTGACTAGCGAGTAGAAGAAAACAGCCGATACCCTGATGAGCCTGCCAGAGGATATGAGGTCGGTCAAGTGGGTGTGGTCTGACGACGTGCTGTGTCGGACCGTGTGAACGAAAGGTTGGTTCGATTGTGCCCGCCAACTGTTCGACCTTCGTTCTTCGACCTAACTCATTTATTGCTTTCGCATGCATGACTGGTGTGGATTATCATATGGATACCGCATTGAGGGAAGCAGTCTAGGCTCCATCAAAGAGGCGGAGGTGAGCATGTTGTCTCCCCGGGTGCCAACTGTGTTGGAGAGGAGTGCCCCCACCGTTGGAGGATCGACCCATCGTTGTTAAGAGTGTTTCTCAAGTGGCCCACCTTCAGAAGAAGAAGGAGAGGCCCGCCTCTGAATTCGAAGTAGCAGCGCTTGATGGGAATAAGAAGAGGCGACGACTCATTCCCAGTAAATCAGAGCCATCTGGGTTGAATGTAGCTATGGAGCAGGTCTCCCGGCTGGAGAGGGGTACTTTTCATGAGGGAGATTCGGAGAAGACTCAGGTCCGGAGCTTCTTCTGCACGAGGATTCCTGGCCTTGGGGGGTTTGTTCCATCCCATTGGTTTGTCTAAACACATCTGTGATGAATTCAGGCCGATTTTGCTGGAAGGCCGATCTCCCCATGCCCTATTCGACTGCTCCGAGGGGAGAGCTCATTCAGACGGGAATTCCGATGAGGCAAGGAGATTATGTCCTTCTTGATTGCGGGGCTGCCTCCCGCGCTGCTAAGAATGCGTACCTTCCACGGGACAGAGCTGTCGTGGAGAGGGTCGACTATAAGCGGCTTGCGTTGATAGTCGTTTATGCCAGCGCTCAGGTAATTATTGCTCCAGCTTTCCTTGTAGGTGATGCCAGCATGCATGTTGACCATCATGTGTTCTGTGTAGGCTCTTGTGGCCACCGCGGCATTGCGTCGTCGCGCTCTGGTGGTGGCCAATCATGGTGTCACACTAGAGGCCGTTAGGTCGGGCATGGAGAGATCCTAGGCCGAGCTAACTAGAATCAGCCTTCTCTCTGAGACAAGATTGGATCGCATTCGGAAACTCAAGCATGAGTTAAGAAATTCTCGTAGGATGGAGGCTGAACAAACCGCCTTGAGAAAGTGAGCGGAGGACGCTCTGTTAGGGGGAGAGAGTCGAAGCCGAGGTCATAGCAGAGAGGGCGGTTCAGGAGTTCACGGATTCATTTCCTGATTTCGACGAGCTATATGTAACGCCCCGCTCCCCGGAACACCCGAAGAGCGAGTGTTATGAAAGGAGAAATAAGAAATACAATACAATGATACTAGCAGGTCCACTGTGCACGTGCTGTGAAGTACACATAATGCTCCACTAATAAAATACAACAACAGATAACAATAATTAAAGACAAAATACAACAAGGAATATTTCATTCACACATAAGGAAATCAATTATATTATTATGAATACACCATTATGAATACATCAATTACACCCACGAGAACAACTCAACACTCTAAACTACCCAAAGCATCCAGCTCCACTCCCAATGAACTCCAACTGCCAATTACCTATAAAAAATCAACAAGGGCACGTCAACGCGTGACCCAGTAGGAATTGCCCATCTCCATGTAGCATATTATTCAATGCATGAATGCAACTATCATATGCCATCTGATTCAATGCTATAATGAAGGCATCAATAAATGGCATGTCATGACGATATGAAATGAAACATAAAAATGATCATAAAGCTTCCATGTTTAGCATGACATGTCATCTCACAAAATGACATAAGGGTGAACATGAAGCAAAAATGTAATGGCAACTACAAAGTGACATGTTGCATTAAAAGCATAAGGATTCACATGCTAAAAAAGAACTACAACAAACCAACATTTCATACATTGCTTTAGATTATTACAATTAGCATTAAGCATGGTGATAGGCTAATAGTGTCATACATAAGTGGACAATGTGGTCATTATGGCATGGCTTCACTTATGAGCCTTCTCTTCATTTCATAACTCTCACATAAGGGTCATGCACCTTGTGCCATGCCCATCACCATAACCACATCATTTCAACATAACAATTAACCACATAAATATAACAACTCCCACACAAATCCATGCCATATATGCCACCATCCTCCAACTATGCATGGCACTAGAATCCCACTTCCATGTTACATAATTTCAAGCCAATGTCCACAAATTTACATCTTTGTAATAATTATCACTCCCACTTTTTCTCTTTTCAACACATATAATTTCAACATGGTTCTCTTTTCAACACATATAATTGCACAACCATAGCTTTCAACACATAGCACTCTTTTCATACTTAACTACATGTAGACATTTTCTCAATACTTGGATGACACAATGAGCATAATCATTTATTCAATGGATTCAACAAAAACTAAAAGCAAGATGACAACTTTCATCACATAATCATTTCTACATACACGTGGATGGCATCACAACATATTCATTAGTTCAATTGAAATCAACATAAACCAATAGCAAAATAACAACTTGATAAGGTGTTGAGTAATTTCATAGCATGAATAAACCAATAGCATGAAAAGAAATGCATCTCCATAATTAAAGATAAACTCTTAGCATGCTTGGATGATATTTTTGAATAACAAACTAGATGGAGAGGGTTTCCTACATCGAAGGATGAGCTTTCACCAAGAAATCCTCCAAGAACCCACCTAGATCCAAGAATCCCGTATTTGAGCATCACCACTCCAAAATTCATCATCCTAGGCCTTGAAATCACCTCCTTCTAACTCCAAACGCCCCATATACATCTAGCAAACATTAGGACTCAAGATAAGCATGACAAAAAGGAATTTGGGCTAGAAATTGAAGGAAACGGGCATGGACAGAAACTCTCCAGATCTGGACAGTTTTTGGGGGTGGTTTTGGCCATGGAGATGAAGAGACAGAGGGGGGAATGAAAGGGTAGATGGTGGGAATAGGTTAGGGCTTCATCTCCTCTCTTTTTCCTCTTATTTTCTCCTTCTTTTCCCATTTTTTTCTCCATTCCTCACAAAAATTTCGGCTGCCCCCAAGCTTGGCTGGTTCGGTTTCATTTGGGAAGGGGTAAGGGAGTTCTAAAGAAGGAGAGAGAGAGAGAGATGTGGAAAGGAAAAGAATAAGCCTCCCTTTTACACAAAACACCACATACTCTACAAAATTGCAAAATAATTACAAAAACTCTCATACTTCCCATTAAACATACACTAAAGTATACAATACCAATAATACTCACTACCGTACATATCCATTCATCCAAATATACATCAAGATACAATCATTTTAACATTCATTCATATCTCTACATATAAATTGACTATAAACATACAACTAATATGTTCATGCAAAATATTGCTAATAATATTTCTTACATAATAATCCTTCGCATAATTTAACACTTATGCATCCATATACACATAAAAATATCCATTACCATACAAATATCCATAGCATACAATACAAATATCCAATACACATATTCACTACCAATCTTCAATGCAAATATCCAATACAAAACAACTAACCAGTACACTTCATATATATCCAATACCAAGCTCATTTCATAAAGCAAAACATACACACCAGATAAGAATCAAAATACTTCACTGCTATACTCACATACATGTAACTACACACACAATATAATATATCACGGATAGGGCATTACAATCTACCCACCTTAAAAATAAAGTCCGTCCTCGAACTTTCTACAACTAGGGGGTCGAGGCAAAGGGTGTCTACTTCTACTTCTGGACTCTACGGTCTCCTACCCACCTTAGGACACATCTACTCCTATGGAACATTACTTGCACTATCCTTACGCACATCATAGTGCGGTGACCTGCATGGGCCACCAAATGTAACGCCCCGCTCCCCGGAACACCCGAAGAGCGAGTGTTACGAAAGGAGAAATAAGAAATACAATACAATGATACTAGCAGGTCCACTGTGCACGTGCTGGGAAGTACACGTAATGCTCCACTAATAAAATACAACACCAGATAACAATAATTAAAGACAAAATACAACAAGGAATATTTCATTCACACATAAGGAAATCAATTACATTATTATGAATACATCAATTACACCCACGAGAACAACTCAACACTCTAAACTACCCAAAGCATCCAGCTCCACTCCCAATGAACTCCAACTGCCAATTACCTATAAAAAATCAACGAGGGCACGTCAACGCGTGACCCAGTAGGAATTGCCCATCTCCATGTAGCATATTATTCAATGCATGAATGCAACTATCATATGCCATCTGATTCAATGCTGTAATGCAGGCATCAATAAATGGCATGTCATGACGATATGAAATGAAACATAAAAATGATCATAAAGCTTCCATGTTTAGCATGACATGGCATCTCACAAAATGACATAAGGGTGAACATGAAGCAAAAATGTAATGGCAACTACAAAGTGACATGTTGCATTAAAAGCATAAGGATTCACATGCTAAAAAAGAACTACAACAAACCAACATTTCATACATTGCTTTAGATTATTACAATTAGCATTAAGCATGGTGATAGGCTAATAGTGTCATACATAAGTGGACAATGTGGTCATTATGGCATGGCTTCACTTATGAGCCTTCTCTTCATTTCATAACTCTCACATAAGGGTCATGCACCTTGTGCTATGCCCATCACCATAACCACATCATTTCAACATAACAATTAACCACATAAATATAACAACTCCCACACAAATCCATGCCATATATGCCACCATCCTCCAACATCACTCCCACTTTTTCACATGTAGACATTTTCTCAAAACTTGGATGACACAATGAGCATAATCATTTATTCAATGGATTCAACAAAAACTAAAAGCAAGATGACAACTTTCATCACATAATCATTTCTACATACACGTGGATAGCATCACAACATATTCATTAGTTCAATTGAAATCAACATAAACCAATAGCAAAATAACAACTTGATAAGGTGTTGAGTAATTTCATAGCATGAATAAACCAATAGCATGAAAAGAAATGCATCTCCATAATTAAAGATAAACTCTTAGCATGCTTGGATGATATTTTTGAATAACAAACTAGATGGAGAGGGTTTCCTACATCAAAAGGATGAGCTTTCACCAAGAAATCCTCCAAGAACCCACCTAGATCCAAGAATCCCGTATTTGAGCATCACCACTCCAAAATTCATCATCCTAGGCCTTGAAATCACCTCCTTCTAACTCCAAACGCCCCATATACATCTAGCAAACATTAGGACTCAAGATAAGCATGAAAAAAAGGAATTTGGGCTAGAAATTGAAGGAAACGGGCATGGACAGAAACTCTCCAGATCTGGACAGTTTTTGGGGGTGGTTTTGGCCATGGAGATGAAGAGACAGAGGGGGGAATGAAAGGGTAGATGGTGGGAATAGGTTAGGGCTTCATCTCCTCTCTCTTTTCCTCTTATTTTCTCCTTCTTTTCCCATTTTTTTCTCCATTCCTCACAAAAATTTCGGCTGCCCCCAAGCTTGGCTGGTTCGGTTTCATTTGGGAAGGGGTAAGGGAGTTCTAAAGAAGGAGAGAGAGAGAGAGATGTGGAAAGGAAAAGAATAAGCCTCCCTTTTACACAAAACACCACATACTCTACAAAATTGCAAAATAATTACAAAAACTCTCATACTTCCCATTAAACATACACTAAAGTATACACTACCAATAATACTCACTACCGTAAAATATCCATTATCCATAGCATACAATACAAATATCCAATACACATATTCACTACCAATCTTCAATGCAAATATCCAATACAAAACAACTAACCAGTACACTTCATATATATCCAATACCAAGCTCATTTCATAAAGCAAAACATACACACCAGATAAGAATCAAAATACTTCACTGCTATACTCACATACATGTAACTACACACACAATATAATATATCACGGATAGGGCATTACAATCTACCCACCTTAAAAATAAAGTCCGTCCTCGAACTTTCTACAACTAGGGGGTCGAGGCAAAGGGTGTCTACTTCTACTTCTGGACTCTACGGTCTCCTACCCACCTTAGGACACATCTACTCCTATGGAACATTACTTGCACTATCCTTACGCACATCATAGTGCGGTGACCTGCATGGGCCACCAAATGTAACGCCCCGCTCCCCGGAACACCCGAAGAGCGAGTGTTACGAAAGGAGAAATAAGAAATACAATACAATGATACTAGCAGGTCCACTGTGCACGTGCTGGGAAGTACACGTAATGCTCCACTAATAAAATACAACACCAGATAACAATAATTAAAGACAAAATACAACAAGGAATATTTCATTCACACATAAGGAAATCAATTACATTATTATGAATACATCAATTACACCCACGAGAACAACTCAACACTCTAAACTACCCAAAGCATCCAGCTCCACTCCCAATGAACTCCAACTGCCAATTACCTATAAAAAATCAACGAGGGCACGTCAACGCGTGACCCAGTAGGAATTGCCCATCTCCATGTAGCATATTATTCAATGCATGAATGCAACTATCATATGCCATCTGATTCAATGCTGTAATGCAGGCATCAATAAATGGCATGTCATGACGATATGAAATGAAACATAAAAATGATCATAAAGCTTCCATGTTTAGCATGACATGGCATCTCACAAAATGACATAAGGGTGAACATGAAGCAAAAATGTAATGGCAACTACAAAGTGACATGTTGCATTAAAAGCATAAGGATTCACATGCTAAAAAAGAACTACAACAAACCAACATTTCATACATTGCTTTAGATTATTACAATTAGCATTAAGCATGGTGATAGGCTAATAGTGTCATACATAAGTGGACAATGTGGTCATTATGGCATGGCTTCACTTATGAGCCTTCTCTTCATTTCATAACTCTCACATAAGGGTCATGCACCTTGTGCTATGCCCATCACCATAACCACATCATTTCAACATAACAATTAACCACATAAATATAACAACTCCCACACAAATCCATGCCATATATGCCACCATCCTCCAACTATGCATGGCACTAGAATCCCACTTCCATGTTACATAATTTCAAGCCAATGTCCACAAATTTACATCTTTGTAATAATTATCACTCCCACTTTTTCTCTTTTCAACACATATAATTTCAACATGGTTCTCTTTTCAACACATATAATTGCACAACCATAGCTTTCAACACATAGCACTCTTTTCATACTTAACTACATGTAGACATTTTCTCAAAACTTGGATGACACAATGAGCATAATCATTTATTCAATGGATTCAACAAAAACTAAAAGCAAGATGACAACTTTCATCACATAATCATTTCTACATACACGTGGATAGCATCACAACATATTCATTAGTTCAATTGAAATCAACATAAACCAATAGCAAAATAACAACTTGATAAGGTGTTGAGTAATTTCATAGCATGAATAAACCAATAGCATGAAAAGAAATGCATCTCCATAATTAAAGATAAACTCTTAGCATGCTTGGATGATATTTTTGAATAACAAACTAGATGGAGAGGGTTTCCTACATCAAAAGGATGAGCTTTCACCAAGAAATCCTCCAAGAACCCACCTAGATCCAAGAATCCCGTATTTGAGCATCACCACTCCAAAATTCATCATCCTAGGCCTTGAAATCACCTCCTTCTAACTCCAAACGCCCCATATACATCTAGCAAACATTAGGACTCAAGATAAGCATGAAAAAAAGGAATTTGGGCTAGAAATTGAAGGAAACGGGCATGGACAGAAACTCTCCAGATCTGGACAGTTTTTGGGGGTGGTTTTGGCCATGGAGATGAAGAGACAGAGGGGGGAATGAAAGGGTAGATGGTGGGAATAGGTTAGGGCTTCATCTCCTCTCTCTTTTCCTCTTATTTTCTCCTTCTTTTCCCATTTTTTTCTCCATTCCTCACAAAAATTTCGGCTGCCCCCAAGCTTGGCTGGTTCGGTTTCATTTGGGAAGGGGTAAGGGAGTTCTAAAGAAGGAGAGAGAGAGAGATGTGGAAAGGAAAAGAATAAGCCTCCCTTTTACACAAAACACCACATACTCTACAAAATTGCAAAATAATTACAAAAACTCTCATACTTCCCATTAAACATACACTAAAGTATACACTACCAATAATACTCACTACCGTACATATCCATTCATCCAAATATACATCAAGATACAATCATTTTAACATTCATTCATATCTCTACATATAAATTGACTATAAACATACAACTAATATGTTCATGCAAAATATTGCTAATAATATTTCTTACATAATAATCCTTCGCATAATTTAACACTTATGCATCCATATACACATAAAAATATCCATTACCATACAAATATCCATAGCATACAATACAAATATCCAATACACATATTCACTACCAATCTTCAATGCAAATATCCAATACAAAACAACTAACCAGTACACTTCATATATATCCAATACCAAGCTCATTTCATAAAGCAAAACATACACACCAGATAAGAATCAAAATACTTCACTGCTATACTCACATACATGTAACTACACACACAATATAATATATCACGGATAGGGCATTACAATCTACCCACCTTAAAAATAAAGTCCGTCCTCGAACTTTCTACAACTAGGGGGTCGAGGCAAAGGGTGTCTACTTCTACTTCTGGACTCTACGGTCTCCTACCCACCTTAGGACACATCTACTCCTATGGAACATTACTTGCACTATCCTTACGCACATCATAGTGCGGTGACCTGCATGGGCCACCAAATGTAACGCCCCGCTCCCCGGAACACCCGAAGAGCGAGTGTTACGAAAGGAGAAATAAGAAATACAATACAATGATACTAGCAGGTCCACTGTGCACGTGCTGGGAAGTACACGTAATGCTCCACTAATAAAATACAACACCAGATAACAATAATTAAAGACAAAATACAACAAGGAATATTTCATTCACACATAAGGAAATCAATTACATTATTATGAATACATCAATTACACCCACGAGAACAACTCAACACTCTAAACTACCCAAAGCATCCAGCTCCACTCCCAATGAACTCCAACTGCCAATTACCTATAAAAAATCAACGAGGGCACGTCAACGCGTAACCCAGTAGGAATTGCCCATCTCCATGTAGCATATTATTCAATGCATGAATGAAACTATCATATGCCATCTGATTCAATGCTGTAATGCAGGCATCAATAAATGGCATGTCATGACGATATGAAATGAAACATAAAAATGATCATAAAGCTTCCATGTTTAGCATGACATGGCATCTCACAAAATGACATAAGGGTGAACATGAAGCAAAAATGTAATGGCAATTACAAAGTGACATGTTGCATTAAAAGCATAAGGATTCACATGCTAAAAAAGAACTACAACAAACCAACATTTCATACATTGCTTTAGATTATTACAATTAGCATTAAGCATGGTGATAGGCTAATAGTGTCATACATAAGTGGACAATGTGGTCATTATGGCATGGCTTCACTTATGAGCCTTCTCTTCATTTCATAACTCTCACATAAGGGTCATGCACCTTGTGCCATGTCCATCACCATAACCACATCATTTCAACATAACAATTAACCACATAAATATAACAACTCCCATACAAATCCATGCCATATATGCCACCATCCTCCAAATATGCATGGCACTAGAATCCCACTTCCATGTTACATAATTTCAAGCCAATGTCCATAACTTTACATCTTTGTAATAATTATCACTCCCACCTTTTCTCTTTTCAACACATATAATTTCAACATGGTTCTCTTTTCAACACATATAATTGCACAACCATAGCTTTCAACACATAGCACTCTTTTCATACTTAACTACATGTAGACATTTTCTCAAAACTTGGATGACACAATGAGCATAATCATTTATTCAATGGATTCAACAAAAACTAAAAGCAAGATGACAACTTTCATCACATAATCATTTTTACATACACGTGGATGGCATCACAACATATTCATTAGTTCAATTGAAATCAACATAAACCAATAGCAAAATAACAACTTGATAAGGTGTTGAGTAATTTCATAGCATGAATAAACCAATAGCATGAAAAGAAATGCATCTCCATAATTAAAGATAAACTCTTAGCATGCTTGGATGATATTTTTGAATAACAAACTAGATGGAGAGGGTTTCCTACATCAAAGGATGAGCTTTCACCAAGAAATCCTCCAAGAACCCACCTAGATCCAAGAATCCCGTATTTGAGCATCACCACTCCAAAATTCATCATCCTAGGCCTTGAAATCACCTCCTTCTAACTCCAAACGCCCCATATACATCTAGCAAACATTAGGACTCAAGATAAGCATGAAAAAAAGGAATTTGGGCTAGAAATTGAAGGAAACGGGCATGGACAGAAACTCTCCAGATCTGGACAGTTTTTGGGGGTGGTTTTGGCCATGGAGATGAAGAGACAGAGGGGGGAATGAAAGGGTAGATGGTGGGAATAGGTTAGGGCTTCATCTCCTCTTATGCAATCATTTCAACATTCATTCATATCTCTACATATAAATTGACTATAAACATACAACTAATATGTTCATGCAAAATATTGCTAATAATATTTCTTACATAATAATCCTTCGCATAATTTAACACTTATGCATCCATATACACATAAAAATATCCATTACCATACAAATATCCATAGCATACGATACAAATATCCAATACACATATTCACTACCAATCTTCAATGCAAATATCCAATACAAAACAACTAACCAGTACACTTCATATATATCCAATACCAAGCTCATTTCATAAAGCAAAACATACACACCAAATAGGAATCCAAATACTTTACTGCTATACTCACATACATGTAACTACACACACAATATAGTATATCACGCATATGGCATTACACTATACAAGGATGGCTTCGAGCGACGTCGATTGGAGATGAAGAACCGATTCCCTGACCTATCCGTGGAGATCGACAAGATCCCGGTGATTTTCCCGGACCTTGGTGACAATGAAACGAGCCAAGGCATGTAGGAAGCTGCTCTCCCCGATGTTGCTACCACCGTCGCTGACGATGACGCATGAGAGGATGCTACAAGGGACCCAAAGTCCATGGTCGTGCTGGATGGAGACCAAGGGCCTATCCAGCCGTTGTAGGGTCTCCACGTTCTTTTTACGACTGTCTTAGAAATTGTTGAATGTATAGAGGTGATGTGAACAAAAACAATTTTTTTGTAATAGGAGTGCCAGAAAGTTGGCCTGCATATCCATGTTTGTCGTTACATCTCTTTGTTTGCTATCGTGCATGTCGTGTGGTGGTCGTAACACCTGATGGCCCCTCGATGGGTTAGGCACTGCTTCAGGATGATTGATAATAAACCATCGAACCATGTTTAGAAGTTAATCACCACGTTCCATGGTGAGGCAGCGATCTCCTCGATTCATGACTGATGGCACGAGGGTCGTTCAGTGACGAAGATGTGGCCCTTCGATTTTCAGCTGATGACATTTAGGAGAGTCATTCAGTAGCGAAGGAGTGTCCCCTTCGACTTGCGGCTGACGCTCGATTAGGAGAGTCGTTCAGTAGCGAAGGGGTGGCCCCTTCGACTTGCGGCTTACGATCGATTAGGAGAGTCGTTCAGTAGCGAAGGGGTGTCCCCTTCGACTTACGGCTGACGCTTGTTTATGAGAGTCATTCAATAGCTAATGGGTGGCCCCTTTGACTTATGGCTGACACTCGTTTATGAGAGTCGTTCAGTATCGAAGGGGTGGCACCTTCGACTTACGGCTGATGCTTGTTTAGGAGAGTCGTTCAGTAGCGAAGAGGTGGCCCCTTCGACTTACGGCTGACGCTCGTTTATGAGAGTCGTTTAGTAGCCAAGTGGTGGCCCCTTCTACTTACGACTGACGCTCGTTTAGGAGAGTCGTACAGTAGCGAAGAGGTGGCCCCTTCGACTTATGGCTGACGCTCCTTTATGAGAGTCATTCAGTAACGAAGGGGTGGCCCATTCGACTTACGGCTGCCGCTCGATTAGGAGAGTCATTCAGTAGCGAATGGGTGGCCCCTTTGACTTACGGCTAACACTCGTTTAGGATAGTCGTTCAGTAGCGAAGGGGTGGCCCCTTCGACATACGGCTGACACTTGTTTATGAGAGTCATTCAGTAGCGAAGGGGTGGCCCCTTCGACTTACGCCTGATGCTCGTTTAGGAGAGTCGTTTAGAAGTGAAGGGGTGGCCCCTTCGACTTACGGCTGACGCTCGTTTTAGTAGGTGTCAATCGCACGGATTTTCATCATGTAAAACCTCCCGATGATAGGATCCTTTTCAAGGGGAGTTTTGATGGGATAGTTTCCGTTGATTTTATGAAGCTTTAAGAAGGCAAAACTGAAAAAACATGCTTTATTGAAAAGAGTGACAAAGAAAAACAAAAATCATACACGTGTTTCCGAACTTCGTCGAAACTGTTGTTGTCTAACGCCTCTTTATTCGCCTCAAGTTTAGACGGCTTGCTAGTCGATCATCTTGGTGACAGGTGACCCTATATCTTGCCTTTCTGCTTTGAGGATCCCTTCTTGCTAGGTTGATAGTTATCCGGGTTCTTGGGATGTCCTTGCTTGACTAGCGCATCGATCTCTTTTTTGAGAGTCCAACAGTCGTTGGTATCGTGCCCATAGTCGTTGTGGTACTTGCAGAATTTGAGGTCGTCACTCTTCTCATATTTTTCCTTCTTCGCTGTCTCTTGGATCTTCTCCTCTCGCGGGCGTAAACGAGGACTTCCATCTTTGAAGTGACTGGTTTAGCATAGGTAGGGCGCTCCTTGCTTCGATGGCTCCTTTCCATGTGTCTCTTGTCTCGAGACTCCTGGCGGGGGGCTCCCGAGGTTGGGTTTTCTCGCCTCGTGTCTTCGCAGTGGAAGGGGGTGCCCTTCACATTAGCTCCGACTGGTTCTTCCTCCTCCTCGGATGAAGTAAACCGATCCGTTATGTTGAGCATTTCTACGACGGTATTAGGGGGAACTGGTGGAGGGCCCTTCTCATGTGCTTATTCCGGAATCCGGACTGCCTGGGTGAGCGTCGTTATGACGGTCACGTCTGGTGTCTCCTTTATATCGAGCCTCTCGTCGTTGAATCTCTGGACAAAGGTTCGGATCGACTCATTCTCATTCTGTTTGATCGAAAAGAGGTAGGATGACTTCTTCTTACGATGTCATCCTGCGACGATTTGTTTGCAAAATATTTCTGTCAATTCATCGAACGAGCTGATGCAGCCGTGGGGTATCCCTTCCTACCAGCTCTCTGCCCTCTTGAACAAGGTAGCGTGGAAGGCTCTACAAAGGTACGACTCGTCGGCCCCGTGAAGCAGCATGACATTCAGATACTTATGAATGTGCGACCATGTGTCGCCTCTGCCATCATAAGTTGGTAGGGCCGGGAGTTTTAACTTGGGGAGAGAATGAGCAGAGATGATATTGTCTCTCAGTGGGGTCCTCCGAATCGTGGATCGGATGAGTAGGGATCCTCCTTTGCCAGGTTGCACGTAGTTGGCTCCCGATGATTGGTTTGGGATTTCCTCCCTCCTTCCAAATCCACCTGTAGGGTTCAGAGGGTTATAACCTGGGGGAGCCCCGTACATTACCTGATCTAGGGTGTTGTGAGTTGCTTCTCGGTAATTGGAGGGGGTGTGTTCCCCTTGGAGAACGAAGTCTCGATTGTCGCCCCCCGTTCTGCCGTATTGGTGAGTTTGGGGGTCGTGCTGTGGGGGTTAATCTCCAGTTGATCTACCATTGGGTCCCCTAGATCTCGAAGGAAGGCTGTGCCCCTGGTTGGAATCAGGTTCAGCAATGGCTCATTTAAGGGCGAATGACTCCATATGTTTTGGCGTATCAAGGTCGCCAATGCGCCAAGACTCCTGTCGACCCATTCGGTGAACTGGGTGAATTCCTTCCGGGTGGCCCTATGTTCCTTCGTGGTGTCTACCGGTCGTTGTGACGGTGATGTGGAGTCCACAGCATCCTCCAACAGGACGTTTTTCGCTTTCTGTTTCTCCTTCGGACATTTGGTCGGTCCGACCTTGCTAGGTCAAGCTGTCATAACTATTGATTACTTTGGGATGTCAAGCTGGTTAATAGATTCCCACAGACTGTGCCAAACTGTTAAGGCCAAAATTGGCCGAGTCAGTTGTCAGGCTGACGTAGACTCTTGGTGCTGAGTTGGAGCCTCGTCAGTAGATGGAGTGGGACCATATGTTGGAAGGACCTGGGTCGAGTGATGGATGTAGGTGATAATGCGATGCTCGATCGACCCTCGGGCGGCTGATGCGTCGATCGTTCGAGGCTGGGGCGCTCGATAATAACCTTCGATGTTGGATGGAGACTCGTCGATCTGCACCACAGGGACTCGTTAGGGGGGTCGGATCTGAGTTCCGACCCAAATCCCATCCGATGCTTAAGTTAGTTTGGAAACTCAAGTAATAAAAGGAGCTTGGCGCAGCTGAGATCGGCACACGGAGGTTCATCCCAGGACTGGCGGCACAAGCTCTAAAGTGTAAGAAATATCAGGTGAGAAAAGTTGTAACAACCCTAGTGTGCAAATACTAAGTAATCGTTAAATTCATCCAAGTTTCTCGTACATGTGCACACCAATCCCGGGGAGTGGAGAGATTTGCAAATTGCCCCTCGATTTTTCATTTATACCCAAATGAGGGTATCATTGTAAGATTGGGCTTAATGCAAATTTCTTCAAGTGAAGGGTTATTGTGAAAAAGGGAAATGAGATATTTGCAATGGCAAACTTGTAATAAAATCAAGCTTTTGGATGGCTAATTTTAAAAAAAAGAAAGAAAAAAAAGAAATGAAAATTAAAATAGAGTATGGCAATAAGTTTGCCATACCAAGTACACCTAACCCCCCCATCTCTCCCCTCACCCTACACCATAACCCCCCACCCCACTCCCTTCTCCTAAATCCCTTTTCTCTCCCCCTCTCTCCATTATTTTCAGCCCATGACTGAAATTAGCTAGGAAAAAAAGGAAAGAAAAAGAAGAAGAAGAAGAAGAAGAATAGGAAGATGAGAAGGAGAAGGAGAATGAGAGGGCTACTACTCAAACCATCAACCATTCTTAAAGCTCCAAAGAGGTAGGAACTCTTCACTCTCCTACTCTAATTATAGATGATGGAAAGCACCTTATATGTATGAGTTTTCTCTGAAATTTTGGGAAGAATGTTGTAGAACTAGGAATCTTGATGCATGCCTGAAATTTGCTGAAACTTTAGCTGAGTTCTGGGATTAATGGGCTATTAGAAATACTCTGAAACTTTTATATGATATTTATCTCGTAGTTATGAGTAACTTTCATGTTCATCACTTTTTCTAATTCGAACTGGAAGTTGGGGTAAAAATTCGAATTGTGCAACATGCCAGGAATTCTGTCAAGCTGTACACATTTCAGTAAAACGAGCACCACTACCTGCACACATCTTGGATTTTGTTGATTTTGGTCTTGTTGGAAAGCTAACAAGTTTTTCTCAAGTCCAACTTGACTTTTATGTTGAAATTTTGGCTAGAATATGCCCAAAATTGACTTTGAACACAGACACAGAAATCTGTCTGCAGAACAGTTTTGACACCCTTTACCAAATAATTCACTATAAATCCAATACTTCATATCTTTGTCTGAAAGTTTATGGGTGAACTCAGAACTATAATATCTCCAACTTTCATTCTTTGAGATTTGTCAAATTCTCAAAAGAAATGGGTTAAAATGCTGTTTTTCTATCTGTTCATGCAATTTCAGTATGTTGAAGGGTGTTGGGTGAAATTGGACTTGTGTGATATTGCTAATTTTTCACTCCAAATGCAAGAATGATGTTGATGCATGTATGTAAGATTAGTTATGCTATTTGTTACAAAATTGGTGACATGATTCTCTTCATTTATGTGGCGCTCATTATATGTTTGTTAAAATGCCTAAATGAACTTAAGATTGAAGAAATTTGGAAAATGGCATTGTTAATTGTGTGACATGCATTACCCACGAGGAATTGTATATGATCAATGAGGTTATGATACATGGCTTATGGAGCATGCTAGTTTGTTGTGAATATCTTGATGAAAAGAATGAATTTGGACATCATTTACATACGTCATTTTACATGCTCAATACCCTAGGATTAATGATTAGCTAAAAGATAACCTAGGGATATCTTGTTCCACTCGAAGTGGGTGAGGACCCTAGGAGGGTTGGGGGAAACCAAGGTAAAGAGTGGACATGCGGGGATGGACTGCTGGGTTGTGGACCACTCCTGACGAGCCCTCAGCGGCGGGGAGTTGGTGCGGTTGTGGTTGAGTTGGTTGTGTTGGTGAACGGCTTCTTTCGTAAGAGCTTGTCTCGGGAAGTCGTAGCATTCCACCCACCATGCCGGGTGAGGTCCAATCCCCGATGTCTGACCCGTTACTGAGGTTTCGAATTCATGCATGAAAACTAACCTATAAAGAAAAAACAGTAACTCTGGAATGTGATGCCTTTCCCTTTGTTGTGATTCCTTGTTGTGCACTATGATTAGAGTAGTAGAGTTGTGGAGTTCCTACTGGGCACGCTGTGACGTGTCCTCCCCCCTACAGGTCCAGGCACTGGTTCTCTGGCGGCGGGCCCGGGAGTGGAGACCCCGGAGGGCAGCTCGTCTCAGCAGGGTCCGTAGTGTTGTGGTTAGTGTGGGTCGCGTGGTGTAGTTTTGGGTTGTGTGTGTGTGATGAACGCAGTGTTGTACCCCTGTTCCCTTTGTACCCCGTAGGGTTGAGTTGTACTTTTGTGGGAGCTTTTGCTGTTGGGGTTGTACAGTGGACTTGTGCAGTACTGGCCATGTAGTAGCGGTGCTCTGTGACTCTTGGATGTTCTGTTCGTCGTATTTTACCTTACTGCCTGTGTTGTAGTGTCTTGTACTATCCTTATGTGTTGGAGCTGTACTGTTCTGTTAATCGTTCAGTCTGTACTTTACTGCCTGTGTTTCCTCAGCGTTTCCAGTGGCCTGCGTGACTTTGGTGTGTACTTTAGCGCTTGGTACTCTAATACCGCGGCTTGTCACGTCGACCCTCCCTATTTTGGGCAGCGGGGCGTGACAGGTTTTGTGGTGGCCCATGCAGGTCCGCGCCCACTACGATACGCGTAACGGAAACACCGGTAAGGCTCCAATATTTTCAGTACACGACACTAATGCATTGTTCTGTTTCTCGCCTGCAGATGGAAGGTGGGAATGGGAGTTCCGGCGGGACCGGAACATCTGATGGTGGGATTGGCCCAGCTGGTGATGTACAGTCTTCGGGTGACAGGACCTCTGATTCAGCCCTGATGGCTATGGTTCTGATGGGAATTTTAGAGCACATGGGTCAGATGGAGGAGAGGGCAGTGGCGCCGAAGTCGCCGAGCTACAAGGAGTTCAGGACACTGCGTCCGCGATACTTCTCGGGCAGGGAGAGTAGCCTCGAGGTAGATGAGTGGCTGCGGCACACTGAGGATGATCTGACGATGTGTCGGTATCCCCGAGACGGTTGGGTAGAGTTGGTGAGGCGACAGTTGACCCATCAAGCTAGAGACTGGTGGGAGGCTCAGGAGAGGTGAATGAAGGGGAACATTGCTTGGGAGACCTTTCGGGAGTTGTTTGAGGCCAAGTTCCTTCCAGAGGCAGCGAAGGACGAGTTGAGGCAGAGATTTGAGCATTTGACTCAGGATGGGAGGACGGTGGATGAGTATGATGCAGAGTTATCGTTGCTGAGCAAGTACGCGCCAGAGCTTGTAGCGACAGATGCCATCAGAGCCAGGCGATTCCGCAAGGGACTAGACGTAGAGTTTCGGGCGGCCATGTCTACTCAGGAGTTATTGACTCAGGAGGCCGTACTGTGGGCTGCCAGACAGCATGAGACCCACCTACGGAGTGTGGAGAGGCCACCAGCCAGTGGTGGGAGACCAGCTGCTCAGCAGAGGACTGCACCTGGCCCAGTTCAGCGGGTGACATTCAAGCGACCGGGGGCTCCACCGCCGGCACAGAAGGGACCTTCATGCTACAGATGCGGGAAGCCAGGGCATGTGCAGAGAGACTGCCAAGTTACGAATGCCAGGTGTTATACATGTGGAGAGCCGGGACACATCAGCAGATTTTGCCCACAGTCGGGTCATGCCCCGGTGCCGCCGGCGTCAGCAGCTGTCCTGCCTACACAGCAGAGACCTCTTCCACCACCGCCGCAGCGGCTTGCCCTTCCGGCACCGTCAGGATCGAGACCGTCTCCACCTCCCCCGCAGCGACGAGGGAACCAGGGGGCAGTTCCTCCACCGAGGCGGCAGCAGTACACCATGACCCCAGTAGAGACTTCGGAGGGTGCTAGTCGAGTGATCACCGATATGAATCTTGCCCCTATGCAGTCTATTAGATTGAGCCTCAGTTATTCAATTTAGCTAGTTGGCTGAGTTTTATTGTTGTGATACTTAGGTATTGTTAGAGTAGCCTCCTACCCTGCTATGTCCTTATTTGACACTGGAGCGTCACATTGTTTTCTGTCGAAGAAGTTTGTGACGCAACACTCCATAGTAGTTGACACCTTTGCTGCTAGTTGGAATGTTCACACCGGAAATGAGGTTATTTGTAGTGTCTCTGGGATACGGAACTGTCCAGTTGAGATCGGGGGACGAGAGTTGTATGCAGACTTTTTGGTGATTGAGTTACCCGACTATGAGGCAGTGTTTGGAATGGATTGGTTGGGGATGTTCTATGCTAACATAGACTGTAAACTAAGGAGGGTAGTTTTTCGGATCCCTGACCATCCAGAGTTTGAGTTTTGGGATGGTAGTAGCGAGCTTGAGCCCTTGAAGTTTCGAGCTACGGTCGTGGAGTATTTGGACATGGAAGCAGAGCCCGTGTTACCAAGGGTTGTTGAAGAATTTCCTGACATCTTTCCAGATGACATCTTTGGATTACCCCCAGATAGGTCCCTGGAGTTTACTATTGATCTGATTCCAGGTGCTTAACCGATAGCGAAGGCTCCATACCGTATGGCCCCATCGGAGTTAGCTGAGCTCCGCAATCAGTTGACCGATTTATCAGATAGGGGATTGATTCGCCAAAGTGTGTCACCGTGGGGAGCGCCAGTGTTGCTTGTGAACAAGAAGGATGGATCTCGGAGGATGTGCATTGATTATCGAGAATTGAATAAGGTGACGGTGAGGGATAAGTACCCTCTTCCCCGGATCGATGATATTTTTGATCAGCTTGGTGGATCCAGGGTGTATTCGAAGCTAGATTTGCGAAGTGGGTATCACCAAGTGAAGGTGAGAGAATCTGATGTCCCAAAGACCGCATTCCGTACTCGATACGGTCAATATGAGTTTCTGGTGATGCCTTTTGGAGTGACGAATGCCCCAGCTACTTTTATGAGGCTGATGAATCAGATCTTCTTCGAGTATTTAGATAAGTTTGTGGTGGTATTTATCGATGACATCCTAGTTTATTCGAAGAATGAGGATGAACATGCTGAGCATCTGCGGATGGTTTTGAATACCCTCAGGCAGCACCGATTGTACGCTAAGTTCAGCAAGTGCCAATTTTGGTTGACCAAGGTTGCGTTTCTTGGACACATAGTCTCTGGAGACGGAGTGTTTGTTGATCCTGAGAAGGTTGCCGCAGTAGAAGGTTGGCCTATACCTCGGACAGTCACAGAGATTCGAAGCTTTTTGGGGTTGGCTGGGTACTATCGGAAGTTCATTAAGGATTTCTCGAAGATTGCCTCGCCTTTGACTCATTTGACGAAGAAGGATGTTGCGTATGTCTGGTCGAAGGAATGCCAGCGTGCGTTCGATGAGCTGAAGCATCGGTTGACCACTGCTCCTATCTTAGCTATCCCTGACCGTTCAGGTGGATTTGAAGTTTTCTGTGACGCGTCTGGCAGAGGACTAGGCTGTGTCCTTCATCAGCACGGGCGAGTGGTGGCATATGCTTCCAGATTGTTGAAGGAGCATGAACTGAACTATCCCACTCATGACCTGGAATTGGCAGCAGTGATTCTGGCTTTGAAATTATGGAGACATTTCTTGCTAGGTGAACACGTGAAGATATACACTGACCATAAGAGTCTAAAGTATGTGTTCACTCAGAAGGAGCTTAATATGAGACAACGACGATGGTTGGAATTAATGGCTGAGTATGACGTTGATCTGCTATACCATCCTGGGAAGGTGAATGTGGTGCCAGATGCTCTTAGTAGATTACCCGTCGTAATGAAGCTAACCTCTCAACCACAACTTCGGTGGGCAATCCGACAGATGAGAATAGAAGTTGTACTCCCAGGAGAGAAAACTGTTATGATGGGGCTGCAGATCCAGTCTGATTTGGTGAATAGGATTAAGGCAGCTCAATCAGGGGATGCCAAGTTGAAGAGGATCCGAGAGCAAGTGGAAGCTGAACTTCGTACCGATTTTCGTATTCACGAAGATGGGTCGTTGAGATTTGGGAACCGGGTTTGTGTGCCAAGTGGCGAGATTCGGGAAGAACTATTGAAGGAGGCACATAGTTCCCCATATTCTATCCATCATGGAGGGACCAAAATGTACCGAGATTTGAAGCAGTATTATTGGTGGTCAGGAATGAAGAAGAGTGTAGCCAAGAGTGTGGCGTCCTGCTTGGTTTGCCAGCAGGTGAAGGCTGAGCACCAGAGAACTGCAGGATTGTTGCAGCCTCTCCCTATTCCAGAATGGAAGTGGGAGCATGTGACCATGGACTTTGTGACTGGTTTACCTCGGACGCCTAGGGGCAATGATGCGATTTGGGTCATCATAGATCGATTGACCAAGTCGGCGCATTTTATTCCGTTCCGAGTTGGACAGTCAACAGAGAATCTGGCTAAGAGGTACATGGAGGAGATCGTGAAACTGCATGGAGTCCCAGTGAGTATAGTATCTGATAGGGATAGCAGATTCACCTCACATTTCTGGAAAAGTTTACAGGCTAGTCTGGGGACGCGTTTGAATTTCAGTACTTCATATCAACCTCAAACTGATGGACAGTCGGAAAGAACCATTCAGATTCTTGAAGATATGCTGCGAGCGTGTATGCTTGATTTCAAGGGTTCGTGGGAGGACCATCTGCATATAGTCGAGTTCGCATACAATAACAGTTATCAAGCAAGTATTGGCATGGCTCCCTTCGCAGCTCTGTATGGAAGGCAGTGTAGGTCTCCTTTAAGTTGGGATGACGTTGGAGACAGGGAGTTTTTAGGACCAGACTTGGTGGCGGCAACAACACATGTGGTGCGGACAGTCAGAGAGAATCTGCGCACCGCGCAGGACCGTTATAAGCACTGGGCTGATACAAAGCGGAGACCCTTGGAATTTCAGCCAGGGGATTACGTGTTCCTAAAGATTTCACCGGTTCGTGGGACCATCCGATTTGGCAAACGTGGGAAGCTGAGTCCTAGGTACATTGGTCCGTTCGAGATTTCCGCTAAGGTCGGTGAAGTTGCGTATCGGCTAACATTGCCACCGGCACTCGAAGGTGTGCATAATGTCTTCCATGTGTCTCAACTCAGAAGATATGTGGGAGATCCCAAACATGTTGTAGATTTTTCAGAGATAGAAGTACGGTCGGATCTCACATATGAGCAGCAACCAGTGGCTATCTTGGACCGGAGGCAGAAGACGTTGAAGAAGAAGACCATTGACTTGGTGCGGGTCATGTGGCAGCAAGAGTCTCCGGGAGAGTCAACTTGGGAGCGAGTAGATGAGATGCAAGAGAAATACCCGTACCTGTTTGAGCAATGACTGTTGTATCTTATATTTTCTGCAGTTGTTGGGTATTGTATATAAATGACTGCTCTCCTGATTTTGTTAAATTTCCGAGGATGAAAATTTTTCTAAGGAGGGTAGGGTGTAACAACCCTAGTGTGCAAATACTAAGTAATCGTTAAATTCATCCAAGTTTCTCGTACATGTGCACACCAATCCCTGGGAGTGGAGAGATTTGCAAATTGCCCCTCGATTTTTCATTTATACCCAAATGAGGGTATCATTGTAAGATTGGGCTTAATGCAAATTTCTTCAAGTGAAGGGTTATTGTGAAAAATGGAAATGAGATATTTGCAATGGAAAACTTGTAATAAAATCAAGCTTTTGGATGGCTAATTTTTAAAAAAAAGAAAGAAAAAAAATGAAAAGAAAAGAAAAATAGAGTATGGCAATAAGTTTGCCATACCAAGTGCACCTAACCCCCCCATCTCTCCCCTCACCCTACACCATAACCCCCCCACCCCACTCCCTTCTCCTAAATCACTTTTCTCTCCCCCTCTCTCCATTATTTTCAGCCCATGACTGAAATTAGCTAGGAAAAAAAGGAAAGAAAAAGATGAAGAAGAAGAAGAATAGGAAGAGGAGAAGGAGAAGGAGAAGGAGAAGGAGAGGGCTACTACTCAAACCATCAATCATTTTTGAAGCTCCAAAGAGGTAGGAACTCTTCACTCTCCTACTCTAATTATAGATGATGGAAAGCACCTTATATGTATGAGTTTTCTCTGAAATTTTGGGAAGAATGTTGTAGAACTAGGAATCTTGATGCATGCCTGAAATTTGCTGAAACTTTAGCTGCGTTCTGGGATTAATGGGCTATTAGAAATACTCTGAAACTTTTATATGATATTTATCTCGTAGTTATGAGTAACTTTCATGTTCATCACTTTTTCTAATTCAAACTGGAAGTTGGGGTAAAAATTCGAATTGTGCAACATGCCAGGAATTCTGTCAAGCTGTACACATTTCAGTAAAACGAGCACCACTACCTGCACACATCTTGGATTTTGTTGATTTTGGTCTTGTTGGAAAGCTAACAAGTTTTTCTCAAGTCCAACTTGATTTTTATGTTGAAATTCTGGCTAGAATATGCCCAAAATTGACTTTGAACACAGACACAGAAATCTGTCTGCAGAACAGTTTTGACACCCTTTACCAAATAATTCACTATAAATCCAATACTTCATATCTTTGTCTGAAGGTTTATGGGTGAACTCAGAACTATAATATCTCCAACTTTCATTCTTTGAGATTTGTCAAATTCTCAAAAGAAATGGGTTAAAATGCTGTTTTTCTATCTGTTCATGCAATTTCAGTATGTTGAAGGGTGTTGGGTGAAATTGGACTTGTGTGAAATTGCTAATTTTTCACTCCAAATGCAAGAATGATGTTGATGCATGTATGTAAGATTAGTTATGCTATTTGTTACAAAATTGGTGACATGATTCTCTTCATTTATGTGGCGCTCATTATATGTTTGTTAAAATGCCTGAATGAACTTAAGATTGAAGAAACTTGGAAAATGGCATTGTTAATTGTGTGACATGTATTACCCACGAGGAATTGTATATGATCAATGAGGTTATGATACATGGCTTATGGAGCATGCTAGTTTGTTGTGAATATCTTGATGAAAAGAATGAATTTGGACATCATTTACATACGTCATTTTACATGCTCAATACCCTAGGATTAATGATTAGCTAAAAGATAACCTAGGGATATCTTGTTCCACTCGAAGTGGGTGAGGACCCTAGGAGGGTTGGGGGAAACCAAGGTAAAGAGTGGACATGCGGGGATGGACTGCTGGGTTGTGGACCACTCCTGACGAGCCCTCATCGGCGGGGAGTTGGTGCGGTTGTGGTTGAGTTGGTTGTGTTGGTGAACGGCTTCTTTCGTAAGAGCTTGTCTCGGGAAGTCGTAGCATTCCACCCACCTTGCCGGGTGAGGTCCAATCCCCGATGTCTGACCCGTTACTGAGGTTTCGAATTCATGCATGAAAACTAACCTATAAAGAAAAAACAGTAACTCTGGAATGTGATGCCTTCCCTTTGCTGTGATTCCTTGTTGTGCACTATGATTAGAGTAGTAGAGTTGTGGAGTTCCTACTGGGCACGCTGTGACGTGTCCTCCCCCCTACAGGTCCAGGCACTGGTTCTCTGGCGGCGGGCCCGGGAGTGGAGACCCCGGAGGGCAGCTCGTCTCAGCAGGGTCCGTAGTGTTGTGGTTAGTGTGGGTCGCGTGGTGTAGTTTTGGGTTGTGTGTGTGTGATGAACGCAGTGTTGTACCCCTGTTCCCTTTGTACCCCGTAGGGTTGAGTTGTACTTTTGTGGGAGCTTTTGCTGTTGGGGTTGTACAGTGGACTTGTGCAGTACTGGCCATGTAGTAGCGGTGCTCTGTGACTCTTGGATGTTCTGTTCGTCGTATTTTACCTTACTGCCTGTGTTGTAGTGTCTTGTACTATCCTTCTGTGTTGGAGCTGTACTGTTCTGTTAATCGTTCAGTCTGTACTTTACTGCCTGTGTTTCCTCAGCGTTTCCAGTGGCCTGCGTGACTTTGGTGTGTACTTTAGCGCTTGGTACTCTGATACTGCGGCTTGTCACGTCGACCCTCCCTATTTTGGGCAGCGGGGCGTGACAAAAGTAGAGTTCTATGTCTTAGACCTCGTACCTTGAGGCGTTCCTGGTTTTTTTGGATACGGTGGAGAGATAACGGCCACCGATAATGGGGCCACAATCTTTCCTCTTTAATATGAGTAAATGTTGTGCACGTTCCCGTGATTTATGAGCACGCTTTGAATCCCACGTTCGAGTGAAGTGGACTCAACAGTCGACTGGCCGTTGGGCTTTGACTGAGTCGATATCGAGCTTCTCTCGTGGGCCTCATGGGCTTCAGTCATCTGTCGGTCGAGTTATCTCGAATGTCGGCCTAATGACTCAATAGTAGTATACTTCAGAAAATTTGTTTGTTGACAAGCAGACAATTTCAAAATAAATCAAACAGTTCAGCTATAATTTGCCACTCATAATCACTAATGTCATAATCAATGTTAATTGCAAGGTGTGTACTTGCATAATCACTAAGTTGGGCTCTATTCATTTTCATGCAACACATCATTAGATACGTTGAATTCCACCTATGGTGAACACTAAATTTAAAGGCTCTAAAGGGCGGTTTGTTACTACGACATAACTGTTTGTGTTCCCTCTGCCTTTGTGAATTAGTTGCAATTAATAACATTAGGTTTTTTTGCCTTTTCAATATAAATAGCAGCAGTTTTCAATCCATCCTGAACTGCTAAGTTTAAAATATGGCATGCACAGCGTTGATGAAAAATTAACCCATCTAGATCAGGGTTTAATTGACGTTTCAAATAAGTAATGTCACTATTATTATCAGAAGCATTATCAAAAGTAAATGTAAACTTTTTTCTGCTATATCACAATCACGGCACATAGAAAGCAAAATCCTATCAGTAACCCCACTAGTGTGCGCATGCTCTAACAATTTAACTCCTATAATTCTTTTTTGAATTAGGAATTTATTATCTACATAATGCGCCGTAAGACATATGTAAGAACCACCCCATTTCGTAGACCATATATCAAAAGTTAAAGAAATCCTAGAGTCTAAATTAATAAAAATCTGATGCATGTTAGCTTTTTCTTTGTGAAAAGCATTCATACAATCTTTTCTAAGAGTGTCCCTAGACACTCTTCCAAAAGCAGCGTTAAGTGCCATTTGGTGGAATCTCTCTAATTCGGAGCTTTCACCATAGTTTAATGGCTGTTCTTTGCTTAACACTAATCTAGCCATCTCTTTTCTTATTGATTTAGCAGAATTTGAGAAACCAGTTAGAGAGGTAGATGATGCAGTTAAATTTAATGTGGTTTGTCTAGCATCATTTTTTTGCATGGGATTTCATGTGTCTTAATAGATGGGATGTGCCGGTAGTATGTGCGGTAGCAAAACTAGTTCTACATATATTACAAAAGGCACGAAGGTGTTCGATGCCATCTTTATCTTTAACCATTTGACGTGTAAAGTTATCCCAAACACTAGACTTTGTTGCTTTTTTTGGATTGCTTGTGTAGGCATATGTGAAGCAGGAGAAGAGGTTTGTGCTGGTGAACTAGAGTAAGTGTGTGTAGCATGCGAAAAGGGGGTCTGTGTAGTCCCACATATGACCGGGCTAGGATTATTACTAGCTATATTATCCTGATTTTCGTGTGTTTCTGCATCTTCCATAATACTGTCAAAGAAAGGTGTTGCTGTGTCTACCTCTCTATTACATATTAAATTAGCATAATATTCAAGCTCGACATTGTCCTCAAAATTAAGGTTCAGATTAACATTTTTAGAGCCAGAAGGTCCTGACATTATGTTAAGTTAAAAGTTATAGTAAAGAAACCCGATTGACGTTTGATAGAGAGCGTCGGATAAAGACCAGATATTTGCGCGAGATTTGAGCGTGAACGGAGCTTGAAGAGCCAGGTAGTTGCGAGAGACGATGGATCAGAGATTAAAGAAACCAGTCGTAGTGAGAGTTGTGCGATGGCTCGGAGCTTGAAGAGACCGGTAGTACGACTAACGAGAGAGCGATTGGAGATTGTTGCAACGTAATCGGAAGAGAGAAGCTTGATGAATGTTGAGAGAGGGAAGAGACCCGTAGAAATTTAGAAAATAAGATGATATCGAGAGAGGGAATAGATTAGAGATAAGTGTAGAAATAGAAGAGGGAGTGGGTATTTATATAGGTTTCTTAGATAAAAAAATGATTTTTTTTTAAATTTTAATGCACACCGGGCAATTTTTAGCCAGTGAGGCAAAATTTTGCTAACGTGCAAAAAATTGCATGTTGATAATTTTGCACCTGGACTGAAAACCTCAGTCCAGCCCGACTCCGGACCCAGAACCGGACCGGCCCGTGATCGGCCGCCAGGACCCTGGCTGGGCCGGTCCGGAAACCGGGCCGGACCGTCAGGCTTTTTTTGCCACCTTGATTTCTGGCTCATTTTCAACCAAAGAAACAGGCCCTTGAAGTCGGCCTGCAAATCACCGTCCACTTTTAACACGCGATTTCATTCCCAAAAGGAACCTAACAAGTTAGGGTTTTGGCGAGCGAGAGAAGAAATCAAATCAAAAGGCTAGGGTTAGGGTTTTAGGTAGCGACGAGAAGAGAAGATGTTTCTGGGTCAAATGAGGAAGCCGGACAAGGGGGAGGCGTACAAGGAACTGAAGAAGCATCTGACGTACATGTTCGCTTTCGTCGCCGTGGTCCGAGTGGCCCCTTACGTCCTTCATTTCCTATCCGAAGAGAAAGAGGAACTCAAGCTCGAGCTCTAATCGGAATTCGATCTTACCCCATTATCCAGGCAATTTTTCATACTAACCCTCACTGTTTTTAGTATTAGAAGTATCAAGTTTTTCCGATTGGCTGAGACTTTTTAGTTTACCTTTCTATGTGATTTTTTTTTAAATTTTCGGTGCTAGAAAAAAATCGTGCCATATTGCTAAAAATGTATAGGTAGCTTGTTAGATCTCTTGATTGTGTTGTATTAAAACTAAAAGAAATCCACGTATTAAGTTTATTTTATGGATCATGTTATGTGTAAGTTCATTTTATCTTTTCTGGGCGCATTAAGTTTTTTATCTAGTAGTTTATTTTTTGTTATACAAATAGTGTTCATAGTGTGGTTTTCAATTTTAAGATTGTGTGGTGCTTTAATTGATTTTATAATTATTGTATGTATTAACACCAGCGACTTGGAGGATTGGAGGATATTTGACCGAGATTTTTCTTTAAGGACGGGGCTATCATAATATACCCAATTTGGTAATTAATATACATAATTGCATCATAGAAGATTATATGCCGATCATTATGTATGTGAGACCTTCACTGAATATCATGGGAAACTCAGCTTAAGTGTGTTTTATGGATGTTCTTAGTGAATGCCACACTAAGTGGAAGTCTTTGGTATCTACAACAAGTCTACATGAGCACAAATACTTTGTTAAAATTCTGAACCTTTTTACCCACTATATGCAACTTTCTAGTCTTATTATGTGAACCCGTTTTTTATAAAAAACAAACACTAATTGATCAAATTAAACTTGAAGAGTATTATAAGTGATGTATAAATTTGAGTGATATTAGCTATACTATTTCATATGGGACTTTTGATGAGAAGGCTATGTAATGTGTGAAGGATGACATACCATATCTTGAAATAAACTGTAAGGGGCAGTTAGGCAGTTGGTTTTCATGCTGGGAAGCAAATTCCATCTTGTTTCTCCATTTGTCTATATTTTTAAGCTGTCTTCCATCATTGTCTATTTTTATAGGAAAAATTTTTAGGTGTAAAAAGTAAACGAAGAGATTTATTATCTGAAGAGATTTACTATCTAAAGCTCCATTATATGGACTTTTATTTTCAACTCGAAGAGAAAAAATACATTTCACATTTTCTTCCATCGAATATATTTTTCAAATTCTTATTGATGCTTGTGGCCACATCTGTAGAGAGATATGTTGTATTTTGCTATCTAATAGGGGAAAATGGGAAAGAACAAGAAAATGTATAAAATGGTGCACTTTTCATTATTAAAAATATCCGATGAACCTATTTTTCACAAAAGGGCCATGAATTGAGCGATATACAAGAATCAAACGTATGATGATGAACAGTTGCAACCTAGTTGAAAGTTCATATCGGTGACATTTTCTGTTTATAAATTTTGGAATGTAATATGTAAACTTGGCTTAGTAATGGATTTCGAGGCATAAAGTAGTTGAAACTTTTCATATATAAGAACTGATTGATATATGCCTATGTAGGGTTATAAGTTATGTTTGTGGGTGCTCGCCAAGAGGAAATAAAAAAAGACATTTCTCCAATCTGATAGATAATTGGTTAATTTCAAAATGTCAGCCTCAAAGACAATATCTATGGTTTAATCTTATGAGTTGGTAATAAAATTATGGTTTTAGTGAAAAGTATGAATTAAAGTACAACTCAAATCTAAAATATGGGAATCACATCGGTAAGTCTTGGTCACTTATGATAACTTGAGAAGCAAAACTTAATGATTATTCATGAACATCTTTTGAAGATTATAGAAATATGCACTTAATGTTTCATCTTTAAGCCCTTTTCGACTTACAATGTTAGCTTAATTGGTGCAGCTCTTGTCAATGTCATAAATGTCATCAAAATAACTTATTAGGCAAGTAAAAACTAAAGGAAGTTAATTGCAACCTTCTCTGGTAAGTACTAAGATGCTCTCTGGTAAGCACTAAGATGCTCGTTTACTCAACTATGCTTGACCTAAGTATGTGAGTCAAAAACACTTTCAGCTTTTGGTAGCTATTTGAATGATTGTTAAGTAACGATTGTGATGTTTCATCACAAAGAAAAAGTAATGAATGTGATGAGTAAATGAAAGTATGCTATCTTTTTGTAATGAGTAATGCTTTTCCAAAGATGGATTCTTTTAATTGAGGGTTGAGTAAGATAAATGTTCTCTAGTTGAAGGCCAACCAAGGATGTAGGGTTCGGTCGATACCTCCTGTATTGTCAGTATCCTTTTGATTTTAGAGGCAAATGAAATGAATATGGCCATATGAATCCGGTTTCGGTTGGAATGGTGCCTTTCAGGCCGAAACCGGTAATAAAATTGACAAAACAAAAAACAAATGAAATTCGCAAATAAATTTGAAAAAATTTAAACTCAAAAAATTCACAAATAAAACTCGAAAAATTTCTTATCTTGTTTCCTTCTGAGATTCACATAGAAATCTCCCCGCCATTGTCGTCATCATCGCATGCATCGGTGGCTGCGGCTAGTCGGAGAGCCCGCCGCCTACATCTTCTTTGAGTCAGAGAGCTCTGGTGTTTTGGTCGTCTCTGCATGCGTCGTCTTCATCATGTGCAATGAACAACGAGCAACGAAGGGCTTTTCCTCGTTCATTTTGTTTTAATTTTTACAGAAATCAAACATTTTAACAGAATAAATGGAAGCTATGGCTGATGTATTTTTTTGATACATCGAAAAGCAGGAAACTTGGGTCGTGGAACACGGGTGCACCCGTCCTGATCGCTTAACCCCAAACACGGAGAAGCCAGGTATCCATCGGAGCCCCAAAAGCTGGAAAATAAAGAAAAATAAAAGGGGATAATGGGTAGTGGGATTCGAACTCGGGTGTCCACCGAGACAGCCGAGTGATTCAATCACTAGGATGAGCACCGGAGCTCGACTGATGTATTCAAATTACACATTTTGCTGAAATTGTTCCATTTATTTAAAAGTTTGCCTTCTCTTTTAAACGTTAAAACAAAAGAATGGCAAACTTGTAAATAAATGTTAAATGTTTATCCAAATGTGTAATTTGACTAGCAGCACTATGTGGCTGAATTAATAGATATTTTGGTGCTATTCACCTTACACATTTTGCTAACCAGATTCCATTTATTTACAGGTTTGTTATTATCTTTTAGCAAAACATGATATAATTAGCAAAAATGTGTAGGGTGAATAGTAAAACTTTTCTTAATTCAAGAAAATATGTATTTTTAATTTTTGATAGTATTATACAAATTTGTAAATACGTATTAGTAATACAAATTTGATAATAGTTGATAATATTTTTTAGTACTTTAGTTTTTTAAAGTATTTGAAGCTTTAGTATTTGATAGTATTTGATCGGGTTTAAGTATTTGAAACTACCGATACAGACGAAATGAAATGAAACTCCGAAGTCGCTGAAGCGAGCGAAATCCGACCAAAACCTAAAATTTCTGGAAGACCGAAACCGAAACCAAGACATCTAACCTTGGGGCCAACTACGTCATTCGGCGAGTGAGTTCCTTGCCATCTATGCTCAACTATTTTTTGTGTTTCCCTCGATTAGTCCCTTTGGGCATGTTTTGGTAGAATCAATCCAAAGGATTCTAATCCTAAATTCCTTTTTTCCAGTGCAATGCAAAAGATCAGCTAGTTTGAGGCTCATTTTTAACTAAAATCCGGATTCCAATCACAAATGTAACTTGATCTTTGGACTTAAAAGGGAGATCAAGTTCTCCATGTTCTAATACAACGATCTTTATTAGTCATAACGCTACCTTTTGACTAAATTTAATGATTTTCTAGTAGAGTTTATGTTGCATACAAAAAACTTCGTGGGTTATTGTCCAATGGGTTTCAACACCGTGGAAGGCATGTTTAATTTAATAGACTTTCACCCGACAATCCTAACAAGTCTTTAACCAAATACTTTCTACTTCTTATTTTAAGTTTTAACCACCACCTCGCAAAATAATCCTGCCATCTTTATCATTCCATGTGTTCCTGTATTGATAATATCCACATATTTAAATATTTTATCAAATCAGAACCAACTATAGTTTTCCAAGATTTGGGTGGACAATGCATGTTAGATATAACTTTTTGGGATTAATTTCTAGGAGGGTTGTAGACATGATGTGTGCGGTTGAGTACAAAAAATTAGGAAACCGTTGTATCCTTAGCTGCTAATTTGTTTTTGCGTGATATATAAATGACGAGTAAACTTGTGTAGATACAACGCCGTCCTGTTATTATTACATCTTAACTGTACTCAGTGAAAGATTGCAATTATGTCAGTATAGTACTCTATTAGTTCACCCCAATATCTCATGATAAATGTGAAGTTTTTATTGAAATATGGGTATATTATTTATCTTAAAATCATCTAAATGTATTTAATTTATTCATTTCTTAAATGAAACCTTGTGATATTATTGCACTATTTGCACATTTTGATCATGCAAGTTTAGCTTTTTTGCCACCAAAGTAGCATTCCATGTTCATCTATGATGCACAGGGGAAAGAGTGCATGTTGGTGAAAACTAACATTAAGATGTATCTTCTAGATTCGAGGAAGCAATATGTGAACTACAAATCGTTTATTAGGAGCTATATTGCCATTCTAGTGCATATTTTTGCCTGTTTTTTAAAAGACAAAATATCCGAGCTCAACCTTTGAAAAACTTGTTGACCACGTCCCTCCAGACTCTGCATATAAGCAACTTCAATATCTGAAAATCATTATATGCTAGTGTATGCTATAGTATGTAGCTGTGGTTTCGCAGGCCTTGTGAGTGAGGCAGTATGGAAACACCAGCTGTGTGGTCAGCTGACCACAGGTCGAAAGTTTTGACCCATGCTGCTACCTCAGAACATGACCCTCTGTACCTGGAAACTTTTTATACTTCCTACATTATTTGTATTGCCAGATGAATATGACCACACATTTAGTATAACCTTTATATATGCAGTTAAGCCAACTCATTCAAGTCATCTGAGAACCAAATCAGCTAGAAGATATTTATGTGCAAGCCCAAGAGATGAAGGGATGGTAAAGGTGCAATGAAACAGTATTTGAGTGTGATGTGGAGATCGGACTACGTGATTATGCACAAGAAACTAAAGATCAATTTAACATTAATGGGTGTGTAGATCATGGTGATCCAAGTCAAGTTACTTCCACTATCTGTCCTCAGATTTATTTTGACTCCAATTTTAATTCCTTGCTCTCTTTCAACTCTTTTTACCATGCGATGAACATTCTATCCTTTTTTAAAGCTACATTTTTGGTGAGATCTACTTGTTACCCTCTTAATCAATGAGAAGTTCCAAACGTGTGAGTTTCTACATCTGTATTTTGTTTGGAACATGCAAGTTTGTTACAGCTTATGAATGGTTACAAACGTGAAAAGGTCATTGCAACAATTTATGTAATTTCATCATTATGTACTTAGGATCATCTAAATTTGGATGGAATCAAAATTGGAAATCATCCTTTCCGTCAGTTATGATATTAGACTATATATTAATTTTATGACACCATTTTAGTCCCAAGAAGGGTAGTTTATTACTATATTTGTGGTCAGAAGACCATCATAGAGAAAGTTTTGTATTATTATAAGAGCTTTAGTGTCCTATGAAGAACTAACACTTCAAGAGAAGTGCCGCGGACACTCGCACAACACTTATACAACACGTATCAGGCACTCTGAAGCAGTGTCCAAGTTTAAAAACACAAAAGGTTACGTGGCCGAGCTATGTCCACTTTAAATAAAATCTATAGGTTGTGTTAGACATGTTAGAACAATGTCTATTTGAAAAATATATATCATAATATTCTTAATTAAGCGAGTACCATGTTTACAATTGCTTAAACTAAATTAGGTATCTAGTATATTTTATTTGGATCTTTTTTGTTTGATTGTGTTACTTGATTTGAAATGATAAATTTTTGTGTTGAATTTTCATTGTTCATCTAATTTTTGTAATAGAGCACATTCTACTCATTATGTGAATTGAAATCTATTGTATATAAATACATATGCACACACATGTAGGTTTGTTGTCATGTCCACATGTCCTAATTTCAATGAATTTGCATGTCCGGTGTCCATTTGTCCTTCAATCGAGTTTTTCAGTCCACTAATATTCCACTAATACAACGTAACTATTTATAATGCTAACTTTGTGTTGATTTTTGTTACGATCAACCTACATATGGCTTGTAGATTAATATGAGCTTTCGTAGCTTTCATCCGTCTTTAACTTTGAGAACGTCATTTTGAACCAAGATAAATTTGTTTTTCATTTTTTTCTATAGACAAAAAGAATATATACAATGTGAACTGATAGCTAATGTGGGAAGGGTTGTAAACCCTCAAATGCATGCTTACCTATACATATACATACAATCCCTTAGAGATACATAAACGTATCCTATGGGATCACATGTGCATGCACACACAAATGCACGTGCGAACATGCACATACATTCTACTTTTAGGCACGGACGATGTACACGTGCATTTTAACACATAACGATACAACAACAACAACGAGCATCTTAGATAATAACAATAAGCATGGCAACAACTTTATTTAACATATTTCGGATATTGCCATATAGTTTGAAACTTAAGTATTTTTATGGAGTCTGATTTTGAAATTATGTTTTTTCATAACTCAACCATGTTCTTTAGCATTGAATTAGTTGCTTGTTGAGGAGGAGGATGTTGATAACTTAATTTTAATCAAGGATTCTTAGTTATTTAATTACTTCTAATTAAATACGTATCTCATTTGTAAAAGTAATTAATAGAATTTTTAGTTAGATTGGCTTCCTAATTAATTAATAATTAATTAATCAATAATTTTAATTAACTAAATAATCGAGTTAAGATTTTTTTATCAAAATAATTCAGGCATTCTTAATTATACATGACTTCTAATTTAATTGGTTTCCTAATCTAGTAATAATTCATAAATAATTCATTGACGATAGTTAAATAACTTTCATTATAATTGGATTCTTATTTGATGAGTTTTCGAATCAAGTAGAAATGCTAGTAATATAAGATTTGTTTAGCAGTTTTAAAACAATACGGCTTTCTAATTAGCAATTGTCCCCTTTGCTTTCAAATGCTTTAAAATTAGTAGATAATCCTAATTAGTTAAGATTAAGAACTAACAACTGAATTTTAATGTTAAGAAACATTAAAAACAAAAAGTCAAATATTTTGTATTATAATTAGATTCTTATTTCATTGAAGGGGGTTTGAATCAAGTAGAAATTTGTAATTACCTAATCTTTTTTAAGCAAGTGCGATTTCTTTTTAAAGTAGTACTAATATAGTACGACTTTTTTGCTATGGTTGGATTTTAGTTCAAGAGTATTTCTAACGAAATCCCACTAAATCAGTACTAGTCCTAACATGGTATTAGTAACCAAATTCTAGATTGAGAGATTTTCATTCTAATAACTAGAAACATAAAAAGGGGGGAAAATGTTAAAATAAAAAAATAAAGGGAATAACTAGGGGAAAAGAGGAAACATCATCGAGGAGGTTGACTTAGATCCAAATACAAAAAAGGTAAGCAAAAAATAAAAAAAATAAAAAAGAAAACAATGAGGGGGATGCCTAAAGAAAGAAAAGGGGGAACAAAACTGAAAGGTAAAGAAAAGGAAAGAATATTTTTATGATTTTAGTTAAAGAGTCTTTTTAACGAAATACCACTAAATTAGTACTTAGTCCTAACATGGTATTAGTAACTAAATTCTAGATTGAGAGATTTTCATTCTAATAATTAGAAACATAAAAAGGAAAAAAAATAAAAAATGTTAAAAAAAAATAAAGGAAATAACTAGGGGAAAAGAGGAAACATCATCGAGGAGGTTGACTTAGATCCAAATATAAAAAGGGTAAGCAAAAAATATAAAAAGAAAAAAAAAGAAAACAATGAGGGGGATGCCTAAAGAAAGAAAATGGGGAACAAAACTGAAAAGTAAAGAAAAGGAACGAATATTTTTATGAAAGTCTTTAAAATTAATAGTCAATCTTAAATAATTAAGAAACGATAAGAAAATTATAATCCGAGATATTTTCATTTTGATATTAAGAAAGAAAAGGAAAGAAAAGGAGAGGAGAGGAAAGGGAAATTCATTGTAATAGCCTAAAAATAAAGGAAACAAAATGATATAAAGGGGAAATTTTAAAAAAATTAAATATTTTTCCTTAAGAAATAAAAAGAAAGGAAATGAAAGAAAGATAAAATTGTTATGAAGCATCAAATCCAGGGAGACCACGGTCATTTATTTATAGTGAGGGAAAGAGCGTACATGGATAGTGTTACAATAGATATGATCTTATCCTATGGATAAGATATAATCTCAGTACAAACTCTCGTCAACATTCGTTTACAACACTCTCCCTTATCCAGCCATAGGTGTGGACTCTGCTCATGAATACTTCAGGATTCTGAGAGTTTTATGAGAGTCTCATATGAGGTGGATACTTCAGGATTATGAGTTGATGAGGTTTGCCTTGTTAAAATCGTTGGCGATGGAAAACACTGTGGAAAAAACCATAGCTAAGAAAAAGAGTACAAACTCTCTCTAACTCCACCCGATCTGTGCAAGCACTCAGGCTTTCAGATCTCTTAGGCGCCTCATACCAATTTTCTGTACAAACTTTCTAAGAGTAGTTGTAGGAAGAGATTTAGTGAACAAGTCTGTCAGGTTGTCACATGATTGTACTTGTCTGACGTCGATCTCGTCATCTCTTTGTAGCTCATGCGTCCAGAAGAATTTTGGTGAAATATGCTTTGTTCTGTCGTCTTTGATGCAACCACCTCGTAACTGAGCGTTGCAAGCAGCATTGTCCTCGAACACAGTAGTAGGTTTAAGATCCACAGTCTTCAATCCGGTCGTCACCAGGATGTGATGTACAACTGAGCGTAGCCAGACACATTCTCTGCTTGCTTCATGGATGGCGATGATATCTGAATGGTTGGATGAGGTTGCCGTCATGGTCTGCTTGACGGATCTCGAGGAAATGGTTGTCTCACCATAAGTAAACACGTATATTGTCTGTGACTTTTCATTGTGGGGATCAGACCTATAACGTGTATCAATATAACCACAAGTGTGGAAGATAATCTTTTTTGGTAAAATAGTCCCAAATCTGTTGACCCTTGGAGGTAGCGCAGAAGGTACTTAACCCCGGTCCAGTGGCGCTGTGCAAGTGCTGCACTCTATCTGGCAAGTAGATTTACTATGAACGCTATATCGGGGCGCGTGCAGTTGGTCAGATATAGAACTGCTCCAATATGCACTCAGATATGGGACTTCTGGACCAAGTATATCATCCTCCTCTTTCAGCGGTCGGAAGGGGTCTTTATGTGCATCCAGAGATCGTACCACCATATGTGTACTTAGTGGATGACATTGGTCCATGTGAAATCTTTGCAACAGTTTCTTTGTATATGTGGTTTGATGTAGAAGGATTCTGTCTTTAAATGTTCAATCTGTAAGCCAATGCAGAATTTCGTTTGCCTAGATCTTTCATTTTGAATTCTTTTGTTAGGCTTACAAATATCTTAATGATCTCTTCCGGAGATCCAATGAGGTTCAGATCGTCTACGTAGACTGCTATTATAACGAATCCTTTTCCCTTTGCTCTTATAAAGATGCAAGGACATACTTCAGTATTGTTGAATCCTTGTTGTACAAGGAATTTACTAAGTCTGTTGTACCACATTCTTCCTGATTGTTTAAGACCATACAATGATCTTTGAAGCTTAACAGAATAGACGTCCCGAGGTCTATCTTTTAATTCAGCAGGCATTGAAAAGCCATCATAAAGTTTCATATATATCTCTTTATCGAGATTACCATATAGATGCAGTCACAACATTCATTAGCTGTATATCTAAACCTCACATTGCTGTCCAGCTTATTAGAAATCGGAAAGTGATCACATCCATGACCGGGGAGTATGTTTCTTCATAATCTATGCCGGGTCTTTGGGAAAATCCATGTGCTACAAGCCTTGCTTTGTAGCATGCGATCTCATTGTTCTCATTTCTTTTTCTGACGAATACCCATTTGTATCCCATGGGTTTGATACCAACATGTGTCTGGACTATTTGCCTAAAGACTTTTCGTTTCTTAAGCGAGTCCAGCTCATCTTCTATTGCCTCATTCCACTTTGACCAATCATTTCTTTGTTTGCATTCAGCAACGAAATGTGGATCATGATTATCGTCGCTTTCAGCGACGTGAATGACAATATGAAACACGAAGTCATCGTCGACGACTATACTCTTTCTGTCCACAACTCCCATGTATGTACATAATTTAATGATATTTCAGTTTCTCCTAGCAGTTCCTCTGCAGTTGATTCTAGGAGGGGTGAGGGTATGTACGTGAGCTCATTTCTCTGTAGGAGTATCGTCCCAAGGCCTCCATGTATTTTTCTTTTTCTTGGATTTTTGTCCTTGGAGCCTGGTGGTTTGCCTCTTTTCTGTTGAGTAGCCACTTCTGCTGCAGGTGGATTGCATCCATTCTCGGGCATGTCAATCCTACCTGGAGTATTTGCAGCAGGGATGTGTAATTTGACATTCTTCTGGTTGTCAGTTAATGAGTCCGGTAACTGGTGAACAATGTTCTGTATGTGAAGGATCTTCAGGATCTTATCTTCACATTGTTTCGTTACCGGATCATAGTGAGTCAAAGTTTTTGTATCCCACGATATAATTTGCTTTGCTCCAGATTTTTTTAGTATCTGGGCCCATTTCGAGGAAACTTGTCTCACAAATTTACAGTCTTCAAGACGTGCCTTAAATTTTTTCCCACGTTTGGGGTTCTAGGTATCTTATAATTGAGGGCGAGTCAAACCCCACATAGATACCTAGGTGATATTGATGACCCATTTTTGTCATCTGTGGTGGTGCAATGAGGATATATACTGCGCAACCAAAGATTCTCAAGTGAGATATGTTTGGTGGTATTCCATATGCAAGTTGTATTGGAGAGCGACTCTGACCTTTATAGGGTCTTATTTTTATCAACGATGTAGCATGCAAAATTGCATGTCCCTATGCATCCACCGGCAATTGGGATTTCTTTAACAATGGACCTGCAATCCATTGGAGTCTTCTTATCAGTGACTCTGCCACCCGTTTTGGGTATGAACATGTGGCACCTGATGTTCAATTTCGATTTACGTTGTAAGGTAGTACTCTTGGAATGACCGGAAGGTAAATTCTCCAGTATTATCCAGATGTATTTTCTTTATTTGGTTGTTTGGAAAAATGCATTCGCACCTTTATTATTTGTGCCAATAGCTTTGGAAAAGCTAAGTTGCGGGTCGATAGTAGACACACATACGAGTGTTTCGAGGATGCATCAATCAGTATCGTAAAGTACCGAAATGGCCCACTTGGGGGGGTGAATAGGTTCACATATATCTCCTTGTATTCTTCGAGGAAGCTTGGAGATTCAATATCCACATTTAGTGGCGATGGCCTTGTTATTAATTTCCCTTTGAAGCAGGGGATGCAAGGGAATTTCCCCTTCTGAAGAATCTTCTGGTTCTTTAAGTCATGCCCATGGGATTGAGATAGGATGCCGTGCATCATCACTGATGCATGGTGGCCAAGTCTATCATGCCAATGTAAAAACTTGGTTGATGTCGGGCACTTCAGGTGCTCCGTTAAATTAGCTTCCTCTCTCCAAATCTTTGTATGGCAGAGGCCTGATGAAAGTTTCTCAAAATATTCATGTATGGATTTTACTCCCTTTTCTTGAAACGTTACAGAAGTTCTTTTTCATTTACATTTGCTGTTTCCTAGATGGAATCTGTTTAAACAGATGTCCTTGAAACTTAGTAAGTTTCTCTTGGAATTCGGAGAGAATAGTAAATCCTTATTTTTATTTCTGTTTCATTTGGGAACAACAAAGTTGCGTTCACAGAACCTTCAATAATATTTGATGGCACTGAAATTGTATTTACAGGGCTTTTATATGGTATAATGCTATGAAAATAATATTTATATTGAAGGATCGTATGTGTCGAAGTACTGTCTACTAAGCAGTCATGAAAGCGGTCCATCTATAAAAAGATGAATAACAACATTTACTTTTCAGGAACATAATCAAATTTTATTCAAAACAAATTCAGAATATTCAACTAGCTCTCATAACATTTATTGTTCTGAAACAAATATAAAGATAAAAAGTGGCTAATCGAGCAGGTCATCTCTTTCGAAGTCGTCTTCTGTGAACTTAACTGGAGCATTTGTGATCAACATGTTTGTTTCAGTGTTCTTTTTCTTGTTTTCTTTATATTGATCCTGTAGATGCTGCGGAGTTCTGCACACTCTAGATCAGTGTCCTTTCATGCCACAGCTATGACACTGGTCTTCCTATTCCCTTTTGGATGGTAGTGCATCATTTCTGTTGTCATTTCTGCGCCAGGTGAACTTCCGCCCCCATTCATTTCTTCGCTGTTTTGTTCTGTCCCCCTTTCTGTGGTCTTCCTTTTCTTTTGTTATCTTCTTTTTAGTTAAAGATTCATTGTGAGCTTCTGTAAGGGGGCAGTGTTGGTGGGCGCATGTTGTGAGTGGCGAGGAGAAGCTCTCCGTTTTGTTCAGCCATGAGTAAACATGACAGTAGCTCAGAATACTCGGTGAATTTTTGTTTACAGTATTGCTGCATCCATCAGTATCACATCTTTTTCGTGAAAAGACGTGTACGTATTTTCCATCATTCGATCTTTTGAGACCTTTTCACCACACAACTTCAGGCGTGAGGTGATGCTAAAAAGAGCCGACTTGTACTCAGCTATGGACTTAACGTCATGCAGTCTCAGGTTCTCCCACTCATATCGTGCCCATTGGAAGTATAACATCTTTTCGATATTTATATCTTTCCTCAAGGGCAGTCTACAGCTCAAGTGGATCTTCGACCGTAAGGTATTCAGCCTTTAGGGTCTTGTCCACATGGTGGCAAATATAAATAATGGCTTGCGCCTTTTCAATATCGGTCGCTTTTCCATCTTTTGTCACAGCAGAAATAAGGGACTTAGCCCGCAAGTGAAATTTGACATCGAGCTGCTAGCTCAAGTAATTCTCCCTGATGCATCCAGCAATTCGAAATCGATGCTTGCGATTTTTGCCATTTTATCTACTAGAGCACAAATTTGCATGAATTAATATTTTCATGCGAAGACAATTTTTCAAATATTTTCATGCGGAGACAATTTTTAAATGAATACCATAATTGCGTGGATCGGCCAGTCCCACATAAATAAAAGTGTCCGAAGTCCATATTACATTCCATATTACATAAATGAAAGCGAAAAATTACAACTTTAGAAACATCATGACTCCCATTTAAAAAAATTTCAGCTTCAAGAGTGGCTTCTGCCTCCATTTAATGTAGTAATCTGTCTTGGACATCATACAATTTCCTCACTACAATTTCTCTCAAAAAGAAAAGAAAAATACAGGAAAAGTAAAATGTGGGATTAAAACATCCAATCCAAAACTACAATTAGCAATCCATGCAAAAATTTGTGCTCATCAAACATTTTCATCACAAGTATCATAGATTCACAAAAAGATAAACATAATAATTTAAATATTTAATAATTATTGGACCACTTGGCAACGTCTTACACCGTTAGGTTAGGTGACTAATGGCAGAGCGGTCACGAGATCTTCTTAATTATTAAATTTATCCCGCACAACCAAGCATAAGTTTATCCAGAGAATGAGCCTTAAAAAGTGATGCAATGCATATAAGTATAATCCTAAAAAGGGATATCATATTATGCAAAATGTTGTGCATTATGGGTAGTTCAAATAGATTTGAATGATGCCCAAATTACTTGTTCTTCATGAAAAGGAAATAGTTTTCCTTTTATATACCCCAAATAATCCCCACAAGCCCCCAAAAATCCACATAAGGTCCCATTTTAGTCCCCATTTAAATCAAATTTTCTGGGATTTTTAGGCCCCAAAAAACCAATTTATTTATATATATCCTCCTCCCTTATCGCATTTTCTTCTTCTTTTTCAGTGTAATGCGGCCTGCGGGCCTAAAGCCCGCAACGTGGCTGCGGGCTTCAGGCCCATATCATTTAATTTTTTTTGTAGAAAAGGGTTGCGGGCCTAAGGCCCGCAATGAGGTTGTGGGCTTCAGGAAGGCAGTGTTCGTGGGGGGTGGGGGGTTGTGGGCCAACCCCGACGTGAAGTGGGGGTTTGTGGGGGCTGACCCCGCCGTTGGGGGGGGGGGGGTTGAGGGGAAGATCCCGCTGCAAGGCAGGAGTTTGTTGGGGGGGACCGCCTTTAGGGCGGTTGCGGTGGCGCTGCCGCAAAGGCAGTCAGGCACGGCGAGAGTGCCGTGAGGAGTAACCCAGAGTTGGGGGGAACACGGTTCAGGTTATTGAATATATTTTAGAAAATATGAACCCTAAAGATAGGGGTTTTAATGATACGGAAAACATGAATTGACAATTAAAAATCGTCGTTTTAAACTATCAACCCAATATCCACTCCAATCTTGCGAGATTGATGGAAAATACAATCATGATCATGATAAAATAAAGTTTTAAGGATTGTACCTCTAGATTCGTCCTCCAGATTTAGCGACGGTTGACGAAGCCTACACGTGGAAAACGACGCCGGTTTGTAGTAGACGAAGTTACACGCGTGGATCTACCGCCTTTTCTTCGATCTCACAACGATCGGGTTTTGTGGAAAAATATTAGAGGCTCGTGCTGATAATGTGTTATGAAGCATCAAATCTTGGGGGGAGACCCCAGACCTTTATTTATAGTGAGGGGAAGAGCGTACATGGATATGGTTACAATAAATATGATCTTATCCTAGGGATACGATAAAATCCCAATACACACTCTCGTCAACATCCGTTTATAACAAAAATTATTTTCATTGTAAGAAATGAAAGAAAAGGAAACGAAATGATATAAATGTAAATATTAAAAATTTTTAATTTCCAAATTTGAACCTCAAACCTTTCCTCGATCTCCCATTAAGGTATTGTGTCTAATGACCAGACGCGCCACCCCAATTTGCATGTTTTAAAGTATTGCTAATAGACTATATATATGGTTTATGCGATTGTGTAAAAATTGACAGGCAAATTTATCCTAGATATTTAACTGCCAAGATCTTTATTGACAGATGAAAATTATAAACATAGATAAAGTTGCTCTTTGTATAATAGTTTGTGTGCGTGCCCGTACTTCAATTGATCTGAATTATTTTTTAAGTGGGGTTTGAGCCTATATAAGGCCCCAAAAATAGCCTTATTACTGCCTACTGCTAATAATTTTTACCCGGGTAAAAACCCATATTTGTGCTGACAAGGCCCTTAGAGATTAAGCTTTTTGCTGATAATTAGTACTAGTACTGAGTATGAATGATCATGGTTTACATGTAATGCTTATACTAAATAATGATTACAACCTTTTATTGTTTCCAACTGGCTCCTATATTTATGTGTGAGTACATGATAACATTAACCGATACTCATATCTTATGTGGATCATGGAAATCAAATGGAATCAATTGAAGTATGTCATAAGGTCATCTAATTGTCATGCGTGGACTATTCTCCTCCAATTTAAATTTTAGACCTCCTTTTGTCCTCTGCAGGAGTCGAGTGCAAAGAGTACAAACGATTTCTTGGTCTTTAACCATTATGCCTAACCGCTGCCGGAATTTCAGCCTTTAGGAACATTAAAATAATTTATCTTTTGACTTAAAAGAAAGGACAACAAATTTGGCCTTTAAATTTTCTTGTTGTGTCTGACAAATGGGGTAATTCTATGCACACAAACCTAATTGCTGTACATGAGCCCACTTTACACACCCAAAATTCTTAAAAAAAAATCAGATTTTACTTTCACATAACCCATATTCCCAAATTACCCTTTTTATCTTCGTCCCACACACCCACTTCCGTCGCTGCCGCCCGTTGTCGTCGGTGTATTGTCTTAGCCCCCAAGCCGCCTCCATCGACCTCTCCCTTATCTCCTCCCATCTCCATCTCCATCTCCATCTCCATCCTCCGCCCACTTCCTGCTCCAATCACCTCTTCTGCATTTGCTGTCATCCCCTTACTCTCCCTTCTCTTCATCATCCACTCTCTACCTTTCTCCTCCCATCCCCTCTTCTGTCGCTATCGTTGCCATAGCCACAATCGTCGAGTGAGGAAGGAAAGATGTCAACAGAGACGGTGCGAGGGAGGGGTTTGCAGGGAGAATGTGGTGCATGGAGGTGGAGGTGGAGATGAAGAGGAAGGAGGAAGAGAGGAGGGTAAAAGAGGAAAATATTTCAATGACAAACTTGTAAATTTTGAAGGGCAAACGTGTAAATAAATGGTCTGTATATAGCCCCTCAAATATCCCAAATCTTGGCGTCTTGATGCAGGATGGAATAGATTATTATGGTGTAAAATTTGGGGGTAGAAATAGGATTAGGGATTTAAGAAGTTGGGGAAAAATTTAGGGATTTAATATATTTAAGGCCTCACAATTTGGAGATATGATGATCATCGACTCATGCCTCCCACGTGAAGACTTTTTGGACCTCTCCCACTTTCTCATCTCTCACGCCCAAGATTTAATGGCAGACTAAAGTTTACACAACATTTCATCTATTATTCTTCAACACAAAATAAAATAAATCTTATACCTTTAAATAGGTATCCAAGAGCTCCAATTCTCTACCACAACTAATGTGGGATTAAAGAACGATTAAAATAATAAAATAAGAAAATAAATAAAAAAACTCAAGTTCCTGCTACACTTCAAGGAAAAAAATAACTCAAACTAATGACTTAAAAATTACGCTGAAAAATTCATTCCAATATGGACTAGGTCCTTGTCATTTTTTCGATTTCGAGAACTTCACCACCACCTGATGAATGTTGATAGAAAGAGTACAATATGATAAAAATCAACAGTCACTTGTAGTCGAAGAGCACACATTTGTGAGCCTTGAAGTGTAGCAGTATGTAGATTTGCAAACGAATATCTTTTGTGAAATATTTTTAAATCACGAAAGATTGGAATGTATTTAAAACATGCTTGCTGGTATGATGTTGAGGATTAGGGATGATGAAGTCGATGCGCTTAACTAGTTTAAGTGGGCCACAACCTTCAGCTTTAAGGGCTAGCTTTTAAGGGCTAAAATTAATCAATTATTTGATGATTTTTTTCAAGATATACAGGAGTTATTTAGAAAAGTATAAGAATAAATCCAACAAGCAGATCATAAGCCAGAGTCTCAGGTTGAGCCCGAGTCCCATGTTGAGCTAGAGTCTAAATTAGATATCGAGTCTACATTCATGTCTGTGATCAAGATTGAGCTTGCGATCAAGATTAATCCTAACTGATGCCTAAGAAGATGCATATCAAGTTTTCTTTGTGCCTATTATTGACATTCATCATCATACTCTTTCCACTAATAGTATGTCTTTCCACATGAGTTTACATTAAGTATAAATGTACATCTTCTCCTTAGTTAGGATGCAAAGTGATAAATATCTAAATACTATGCACATAATCTTCATACTTTTGATAACCATCAAGTCCGTAGAAAAATAGGGTACTAAAATTGTTCTCTGCTTTAGTTACGTGATGCTGGGAAAAAGTCAGAAAATATACGATGAAGTAAATTGCTCAAACTGATTAAGATAGTCTCAAACTTGAGTATACCTCGAACTGGCTTACAGCTGGTTCAAACGGATTGCTAACCTGGCTTGAAATGGCTACAAAAATCTTAAATAACGGAATGTGTGTAAAAATTGGCTAAAATTCTTTCAAAAATCCCCGAATTTGGCAAGCCGCGTTATGTAGCAACTAACTTGGCATTATAGCTTGGCGGACGCAGTCAACACGACTCGACATAATCAAGGCTCGGTTGGCTCAGGCTGAGTCACTAAATAGTGTCAGCTGGGGTCGGCTTGGGCCAAGCCGAAGAACGGTATTGGCTCAAGTCAGTTGTGATGGCTCTCAGACCTCAGTTGGCTCGGGTTGATTTGTTCTGGAGCCGGTTTGACGGATCAGTTTTGGGTCAAATATGGTTCGCCACAGCTGGTATTGCATGGGCTTTGCATGGGCTTTGAGCCGATCAAATTTTAGCATTGTATTGAGGTCTTCACTAGAGTTGATGTGTTGGTGTTGGCATGAGATGATGAAGGTGTTGGATGGGTCTACGAAGCTGTTCGACATCGGCTATGATGGTGGCAATGATGGTGACAAGGTTGATTTGAATTCAATGACAACAGCTTCGATGAAGAAGAAGATGGCGGTGATGGTGATGATGATTTTTATAGGGTGGGTGTATCTATTGTAGGGTTTGGGTTAGGGGGGAGAGACTAAAGAAGAACAGGAACACTTTTGTTTTTTTCTTCTAATTTTCATTCTCACGTTTTTTTATTTGCTTTCTTTTCTCCTTTTGATTTTCGTTCTTTCGTTCTTGATTTTTTTTCTTTATGTTCTTTTTATCTGAAATTTTTTTGATTGATTTTTTTGAACTAATCCATAACTAAAAAGAAAGGGTTTTTTAGATATAGGTCCCTCCAAAAATGGGTTATTTTAAAAGAGTCACCCAAATAATAGCTTTTACCATTTGGTCCCCTAATTAAACTTACTCACTCCAAAAGAGTCCCTAATTTTTAAAAAACCCCATTTTGCCCCTCCACCTCTACTTCCTCCTTCGATGGGCTGCGCGCGCGACGGGCATCGCCGGAGATGAGGGGGGCATCGCCGGAGATGAGGGGGCAGCGGCCCCATTCCCCAGAGAAGAGGGGACAGCCCCCTCTTCTCCGGCGAAGGGGGCGACAACCCCCTCTTTTCACGGGCGAAGAGGGGGCTGTCGCCCCCTTCGCCGGAGAAGAGGGGGGCAGCCGCCCCTTCTCCGGCGAGCCCCCCTCTTATCCGGCGAAGCCCGCTGCGCACACAACCCATCAGAGGAGGAAGGGGAGGTGGAGGGGCAAAATATGGTTTTTAAAAATTAGGGACTCTTTTCGAGTGAGTTAATTAAGGGACCAAATGGTAAAAGCTATTATTTGGCGGACTCTTTTAAATAACCCATTTTTGGGGGACCTATGTCTAAAAAACCCAAAATGAAGAAGAAGAAGACATCAAAATAGGAAAAGCTAGAATTTGAGCTCAGAAACCAAATTTGATGTAGGCCGAAAGGGAAAGGATTGTGGTGGGGAAATTTAGGGGAAGAAATTTGAATTGGGATTTGAGAATTTGGAAGTGAATTTAAGGATTTGATAGATTTCAGACATCGCATCCTGGAGATCTGACGACCATTGAGATTTTCCAGACCTCTCGGCTAGATGATCAAACTCACTCTCACATCTCATGCTCAAATTTTAATGACAAACTAAAGTTTACACAAAATTTCATTTATTATTTTTCATTGAAAATTGAAACAAATTTAAGGGCTTTAAATAGATTTACAAGAAATCCAATCCTCTAACACAGCCATTGTGGAACTAAAGAACTATTAAAATAAGAAAATATCTAAAAAACTCGGGTTTTTACTAAACTTCAAGAAAAAATAACTTAAAAACTAATGACTTACAATCTATTCTTTAAAAAATCCAATCTGATATAGACCGAGTCATTATCATGTCTAAACACCTCAATAGGTCCCAAGCTTGGAGATCCAAGTAATGCGGATTAACCTAGCTCAAATAATAGAATTCACATATTGTAATGTTGGAGATACAAACGAACATCCTATGAAGGGACACCAATGGACATTTTCAAGCCCATGTCCAAGTTCATTTTGGGCTTTAACTATTGTTGATGGTTTTATTAGAAATATTTGGATAAACTAGTTTGAAGAAAGGAAATTTCTCTCTCAAGAACTTTGCCAATCATGAAGCAAATTCACCTGGAGTGGAAATGTAATTGTTTAAATGGGACGTCCAGGGTTCGATCCCTGGTGGACTCGGGGATCGCCCGTGCTTAGCCAGTGTTTCCGATGGATAAAAAAGGAGGGGAGCATGAAGTACTTCTGCAATGGAAGCGTCAGGGATACATCCCTTGCTTACTCCATAAACATCTCTCTAGTTATTAAAATATCTGGAGATAATAATTCGTTTTACTTTCCATTGTTCTTATGACACTCTTCGTCTGTGTTATTTTCTATTTTTCAGTTGCTTCATTGCCGAGGTATATTCTGGAGGGGGATCGATGGCTTGTGAGGATGAAATTTGTGGCCCTCGCAGTTTTATGCCGAGCATTCTTTGTTAGTCCCAGTAGATTTTTCTGTTGCAGTCCCATGTTACAGAGATTATGGTCTTTTTATCGGCATGCTGCTGAGCAGCCAGTCTTTCAGAACTGCAGTATTTTGGCACCATGACGATATATTGGTTGTTTGTTGTAGACTTGTTTTGCTTATGAGCATACCAATTGTTTAAATCTCTGAATTCAACTGGTTGTTGGGAGAATTTGATTGCATCATGTTCAAAAGCCTTGCTTTATCAAGAATTGAAGGATTTAAAGTCATTCATATCTGCGCACATTGCATTTCTGTGCGCAAAAAGAAAAGAGATGGACTAATTTGACTGTGCTGGTTAAGTTTTTTTTCCAAAGATGCCTTAGCAGTTTCACATGTGGGCACTGATTTGACTTTTGACAGCAATGTCTTTGCTGTTTTGAGAAAAACAAATACACGCACCGCAAAAGATTGCGATGCATGTAGCAATGCACAAAGAAAACTTCATCTGGTACGATGGCTGTATCCATCATGGGCCACATTCTATGTGGAGCCTCCTAATCGCGAAAGCATAGAACTTTTGGGTCAACTTTTGTAACTTAAAATATTTTGAAAATAGTCTTTTAAATATGTTAGGTTATACCAAATTAATTTTTTGAGATATTGTTTTTAAAATACAAAGATTAAGATAATTAATATCAAAATAAGAATGATTTAAACAACGGATATTTCAAAAAACCCTTAAAATAATTGAAAGGAACGAACTTCTTCTAAAGCTTTCATTCCAAGCAATCCAAGAAATCAAATCTGTTGTCTCGATAATTATAATCGAAGGCTTAGCTTCATAAACTAAGACAAAAAAATGGGTGGTATAACAAGTACAAGCCTATATGTGTGTCTTGTACTCTCCCACTTTTATGTCTTGTTATATGAGGCTAAGCTTCCATTGGCATATGACACCTATTATTCTCAATTATAAATCCATGAATTGATCAATTTGGGACAAAATAAACAAAAGCTGCCGCTACATTATGTAAAAATACTCTAGTTTAGTTAAAAAAACTATATCACTTAGCATTAGGAAAGGATAATTTAAAGCTCTAAAGCAACTAATTAAACTAGTATCGGTTTAAATAAGTAAATAACATATTTTTAATTTATTAATAATATTAACTCCACTTGGCAACATTGATATGATCCGGATCCAATCTGTGCCCCCAAATCAATCAAAAAATTAACAATCTCCAACAAAGAGGGCACCGAACAAACGGAAGCAGCGGCCCTATGGTCGACCACTTCCAAATTTCCAATGGCCCAGAGAGAAGAGCCAAAAGGAGCACGTGTATTTGTGGGCCCCAAGCCCATCTCCATTCAAAATTGGACCCACTTGGAGAGAGCCTCAAGGTTTGAGACCAAACAGGAGACTCTCTTGGGTCCGCACAAAAACGAATATTTGTATCGTTTTGCAGGACGCATAGGACGATGGTGGAGAGAGTGAGCCTCAAGTTGACAGTGACCCACTTGAAAATGGCAGCATTGATTCTCCCCTTGTCTTCTTATTTAACATACCCTTCAAGTTGTAAGCCCTTGGAGAATATGATGTCTTAACCTTAAACACCACATATCTAGTGAATCGTACGGGGTTTGCTCGTTCATTCACTCATCGAACTTTAACTGTTTCGTAGTAATAGAGCTTTTTGTAACGGCTAGATGAATGCGGAAAACCCGATAGGGTTCACTAGATATTTGGTGTTTAGGTATTAGAATATGAAGATCAAAGTCAACCGTTCCAATCTCCAAAAGAATAATAATAACGGAGATTAGATTTTTTTAACAATAGCCAAGGAGGAATGTGCTCATTGGCTAACTTACGTGCATATTCCTCTATTAATATTATGCACTTAGATGAATTTGAAGTATTTTAAAACTCAAATCAAAACCTTTTCTGTTTGGAAGAAGAATGAAAATTTGCAAGAGAAATATGTGCATCAGTCATTCAAAGAAAAAATCTTTTTACATATTCGTTTAAAATTTCATTCTTTCTATTTTTTTAGATGATCGTCACTGCTCATTTTAATATTCATATTCTAAAACCAAAGTGTACCTAAAATGTTTTACTTGTCAACAAGCTGGTCCTTAATGATAAAAGCAATCCACAGCAAACAAATGCTTTGGGCCATAAGCCACTCACATTTCCTGCTACCAAGCATGTACCTAATTAAGCCATCCATTCACTGAATAAGATACCGATGTTGCAGCAGTTGATGCGAGTGAGACATGACTCGTTCCACAACAGTCTTTTAGTCATGTACAACCAATGGAGCCTTGGAATTTTACAGGTATCCGGACCCTATCCGGAACCTATTCAGAACCATAGGATCCAGGGATCAGGTTCCGGGTATAGGGTCTGGGCAGGTTGTGGGTCCAAATTTTAGGAACAGGTCCCTTACCGGGTAGTGTCCAGATAACTTAAAAAACAAGGTACCCGGACCCGCACACCCATAGTCTTGCGGTGGTGGTGTTCTCTGTCGGCGAGCTTGCCACCAAGCTTGAGGTGAAGGAGGCGACAGGGAAGGGAAGGAGGTGGTGAGAGGAGGGGAAAGGAGTGATGAAAAGAACTGATGTTAAAATTGAAAATAAAGGTGTGGTTTTTAATAAAGGAAATGAATGTTTTAAGTGATGAATTCATAAAACTTTAAAGGATTAATGTAGAGTAGGTGGCATCTGATCCATTGGATCAGGTGTAAGACACAAAAAAGTGAGGCCCTACTAGTACAAGTCCATGTGGGAGCTTGTACTTCCCATCTTTTTTGTGTCTTGCCACCTGATTAGGTGACGACTTTTCTACATTAAATACAAACTTTAAACGGTGTGACAAATAACACTCTCTTATGTGCCCGACGTGTCGCAGCGAAACAGCGAAAACGGCCGCGGCCAGAGAGTTGACCGCTTAGGGCCTGTTCCATTGGGTTTCTTTTGATGGAGGATTTACTGTTGTGAATAGTAAACCTAGGAGAAATGAGTGAAGAGAGAGAAGAGACGTGGTGTGTTTCTTTTGGTTTCTTTGGGTTGGAAAGTGGAGGGGAGTTTTGTATGTGGGGCCCATAGTAAAGTAGTGTGTTTCTTTGGTTATATGTGTATTGGGAAAGTTGGTTGAGGAAAGTGAGAAAGTTGGTTATTGTTATTTGAGGTGAGATTACCCCCAAACCGAATTCCAGTGCTTATTACTTGTGAAAACCCAACTGTTAAATAATTAATAATTAAATAACTAGTAAATATGAAATAAATTAATATTAAATAAAATATTTAGGTACAATTTACGTAATTAAATTTTTAAAAACCGAATTTAACAAAGGAATATTTAAATGAATAAGGCCGAATAATTAGAAACGGAAGCACGACAAGCAACGCAACCAACAGAAATAAAAAACAAATTTATTGAACTGGCATCAAAACATGTTGGGGATTTTTAAATGCTCACCGATAAGCTCATATCAGCTAGAACAAACGAAAATCACATTCCAAAATAGCCAATATTTACAAAATACTTATAATATACATATGAGAAGTATCATTTGACTAGCCCAACATACAGAAATAAATGTTTACATTTTAAGGGCGATAATAAACAACAGTAACAAAAAAAGCAGAAAGGCTAAGATCGCATACAAAACCAACTTGATCCAATTGTATTCGGCGAGAATGGTGTCCATTTTCCTAGCCAACCGCCCCTCAATCTCCAAAAGCCGCCTATCAGATACCGCTGTGGAAGAGGATGCATGGGTCGGGCTTCTTGCAAGCTCATCAAGCAACTGTAGTATCACATAAGTGGACCACTCTGAGTGAGCCGGATCCTTCCATTCGTAGTAGTTGCATTTATTAGTCCCTCGCACAGGACAGCTCCAAAAGCGACGACCAGGATTATTTGGGGTCCATGATGTCCTCCTGGGAACCCGTATCCGACAATGGCAAAACCTGCTGTCATCATCATCTGGATCCAACAGCGACCCTGTAGGAAGTCTGGGTCTGGAAATAACAGACTGGCTGGAACCGGTGCTCATTTGTACCTTGCAAGAAATAAAGATTGACAACGGAGGCATGCAACATATATACAAATAAATAATGAAAAAAATTTAAGGAGCAAGGCTACCTACAGCAGTGCATCAAGCAGCGACACCACAAATTGAAACATACAAATGAAGAAACCAGTTTCATAAACATATAAATCCATAAAAACCCAGAAATAAAATGAAAAAAATGTAACATTTGCGAAAACCAAACAATCCCCACAAGGAAATTGCCCCATACCAACTTGGTCCATACCCAAGTCAAATAAAAAATATTTGACTTGTGCCCTCAGGTAAACATGTTATGTAGCATGAACAGCAGAAGGTATATGACGGTTGCTCATTATAAATGAACCTTCCAGCCAAATACCCCTATATCTTCTTTTCCGAGGGTCAATTTTCACATTTATTGTTCATCATCATCGGGCAAAAGTTGGTTTTTGGGTCATAGCTCCAGGTTGCAGAATGTGTGAATGGGTTGTTAATTTTGGATCATGGTATTAGATTTTTGTGGCATTGCTCCAGATTGCTGGATGTATGCAAAACATTCATAAGCCCTCAGATAGAAATTAATTATATCATGATAAATAGTTGGTAATAGGAAGTTGCTCCATCACATATCACCCCCTCAGTTAACATCCGCTCATCTCATATACCGATGCATACCGTCCGTATCATTTCATTTTATTTTCAATGTATCTCACTAATATACATCATTGGGGAGTAATGGAACCATCCAGCCTAATACCAACTATATATGCATAACCGAGGGACATAGGGATCAAATAAGCATCTTCATCATTGGGCTATAGGTAATACATAACAAGGAGCCTTGCCAACCAACCTGCAGCCTAGAGCAATGACTGGAGCAATGCCATAAAATTATGATTAAAAGATTCAAAATTAACCACCCATACATATCAACTGCAGCCTGGAACAATGCCACAGAAATCAGATTCCATGAGCCAAATGTAACATGTCAAACAAAGTAACAGCCGGCTGGAGAAAAGCAACAAACATCAGATGCCATGCTCCACATACCAACAACCCATTCACACATTGTGCAGCCTGCAGCAATGCCACAAATATCATATGCCATGCTCCAAAATTTAGCAAGGAAAACCAAAGAGAATAAAATGGAGAAATGCCAGAAAAATTCAGATGAACTGAGCCAAATTGTACAACCCAATCACACAGGCAGCAGCCTGCAGCAAAGCCACAAAAATCATATGCCATGCTCCAAAATTTACCATGGCAAACACAGGAGAATAACCTGGAGCAAAGCCAAAAAAAATCAGATGACATGCTCCTAATTGAACAACACATTCACACATTGTGCAGCCTGCAGCAAAGCCACAAATTTCATATGCCATGATCCAAAATTTTGCCAGGAAAACCATAGAGAATAAAATGGAGAAATGGCAGAAAAATTCAGTTAGATGGGGGAAAGTTAACAACCCAGTCACACAGCAGCAGCCTACAGCAAAGCCACAAAAATCCTATGCCATGATCCAAAATTTACCATGGCAAACACAGGAGAATAAACTGGAGAAAAGCAACCAAAAATCAGATGCCATGCTCCACATACCAACAACCCATTCACACATTGTGCAGCCTGCAGCAATGCCACAAATATCATATGCCATGCTCCAAAATTTAGCAAGGAAAACCAAAGAGATTAAAATGGAGTAATGCGTGAAAAATTCAGATGAAATGAGCCAAAGTTCACATCCCAGTCACACAGGCAGCAGCCTGCAGCAAAGCCACAAAAATCATATGCCATGCTCCAAAATTTACCATGGCAAACACATGAGAATAACCTAGAGCAAAGCCAAAAAAAATCAGATGACATGCTCCTAATTGAACAACACATTCACACATTGTGCAGCCTGCAGCAAAGCCACAAATTTCATATGCCATGATCCAAAATTTTGCCAGGAAAACCAAAGAGAATATAATGGAGAAATGGCAGAAAAAGTCAGTTAGATGGGGGAAAGTTAACAACCCAGTCACACAGCAGCAGCCTGCAGCAAAGCCACAAAAATCCTATGCCATGATCCAAAATTTACCATGGCAAACACAGGAGAATAAACTGGAGAAAAGCAACCAAAAATCAGATGCCATGCTCCACATACCAACAACCCATTCACACATTGTGCAGCCTGCAGCAATGCCACAAATATCATATGCCATGCCTCCAAAATTTAGCAAGGAAAACCAAAGAGATTAAAATGGAGTAATGCGTGAAAAATTCAGATGAAATGAGCCAAAGTTCACATCCCAGTCACACAGGCAGCAGCATGCAGCAAAGCCACAAAAATCATATGCCATGCTCCAAAATTTACCTTGGCAAACACAGGAGAATAAACTGGAGCAAAGCAAAAAAAAAATCAGATGCCATGCTCCTAATTGAACAACCCATTCACACATTGTGCAGCCTGCAGCAAAGCCACAAATTTCATATGCCATGATCCAAAATTTTGCCAGGAAAACCAAAGAGAATATAATGGAGAAATGGCAGAAAAATTCAGTTAGATGGGGGAAAGTTAACAACCCAGTCACACAGCAGCAGCCTGCAGCAAAGCCACAAAAATCCTATGCCATGATCCAAAATTTACCATGGCAAACACAAGAGAATAAACTGGAGAAAAGCAACAAAAATCAGATGCCATGCTCCACATACCAACAACCCATTCACACATTGTGCAGCCTGCAGCAATGCCACAAATATCTTGATGCCAATATCCAAAAACCCATAACCAAATAACACATAGTTATCCCTGGAGCAAAGCCCAAAAAATCTATTTAACATCCCTCATAAACAAAATGATACATGCAACACAAAATGCTACATTGACCCATAACCCAAAACCCCCCATCAACACATACTCACACAAGTAGCAATGCACCAAAAACAATTACACTAAGCCATCCACCAAAACCCCCGTAAACACATGTTGAATCCTTTTCCAATCCCCCCTTCAAATCTCCCCCAACATAACATCGTCCCCGCTCAAACATCTTCCCAACCCAGCCAGCTAGCCTCCTAGTCCAAGCCAAACCCCGCAACTATCTCTTCTATCATCATTTTACGCGCCTCATGAGGCAAGGCCAAAAAGCTGCGTGCCTCCATCTCATCGTTGCGCAGGGCCTTGAAGACCTTTAACAATATACCCGGGGTATACTCGGTAAACTCGTAGACATGCTTGGCAATCGGTTTGGTCCAATGTGCGTGTGCGGACCTTATAGCATACGCGACCTCTTTCATGTTTTCTGATATTTCCCGCATGATGTCGGGATCTTGAACCATGCACCGTCTGCGGGGTTTCTTTTTACCCATCGCATGTGGGTTTGAATGACTTGGCCCTCCCTGATTAGCAGGCCCGGTGCTAGCTTGGGTGGGAATCTCTTCCGTGACGTTTTGTGGTGGTGAATCTATATGAATTGGCTCATGACTTACGGGCTCTCCCTCGCCTCCGCCTTCATGAAACTCTCCACCAAACCTTTCAAAAACACCCTGTGCTAAATCCCCCTTCGCAGAATCATCACCAATGATGGTAACAAGATCGTCATACCATGGCAGTGGATGGTTCACGTAAGCCCGCAGCCGATGGTTAGCCTGAACAATTACAATATCAAATATGATAACGGGCATGCAAAGCTATATTTAATGTAGTATCACATAGCATATGTAAACGGTAGAAGGAATTACCGCTGCCCATGTATCATACGTTTCGGGATCAAGCGTAATGACATTATTCTCCACATCCCATCCGGCTCCGCTTAGGACCATGCACTCCTGAACGTCTTTGAGACGTCTCCTCAACGATTTCATGTGATTCTTCACATTAACACTTGAGAAGGAAGTCCCATGGGTGTTATTTATTTCCGCTGCGGCGGCAGTGAAGGCTGTATTTTTGAAAGACTTATCAGCTTTATACCCCTGCCGTGCAAGCTTCGCAAGGAATGGAATGAGGGTTTCATCGTAAGCATTCGTCCAAAGTTTGTTTTGTTGTGTTGACGATGCAGGCTGCTTCGACTTCTTTCGGGGGATTGAAACAGACCCATCTGCATCTTCGCTACGTCGGCTCGACTTCCTAGAAGCGTCACTGCCGGGGGTTTGTTCATTGCCACTAGGTGGCGTAGGCATGGCGAATGCAGGTGGTGAAGCTGGGCTTCTGTACGAGGCTTGCTCTCCCCCTTGCAGCATATTCATATACCCCATTCCAGGCGACGATGGCATCTGCATTGGCATTTGCATAGGCATGTTGAAATTTGGATATTGTGGATATCCCATTCCATGCCCACCTGATGGGTACACAAGCCCACCTGATTGGAAGCCATGCATGTGATAGGGCATCGTTTGCATCCTCTTGGGAATTGGTCGGTTGACAATTGGGTCAACCATTCTGTCAGCATCTACCCATTGTGTCCCATATACAGTATCATAGCTGGGGAGCATGGGATCACGCCCAGGACGGTTTGGGTAACCCCCCTGACCAGCATTTGACGATCCTTCCATCCCTAAAACATAATCAAATTAAATTGAAAATGCAATGTTGTAAACAATATAACCATCCAGCCTACCTATAACAGGACCTATACTGCATTCGAATATAAAATTGCATAAGTGTAAAGGAAATAGTGGGTACTCAAATGCATGGAATTTATGGGATAACTCAACAAAGCAACACTAATGCAATTGTCGGATAAAAGAAATAAAATGTTCAGTCATAGGAGGCAATAATATACGCCGACCCCCTCATAGCCCATGCTCTATAGTGTTCCCGTTATTATTTTTGTTACAGAAGTCCACCCACATATCCCAAGCAATCTGCTCCCTACGCAGTTTCCATTGATCACGTTGTTCGGTTTGTTCTCGAACGGGCAACTGTTGGGACAGATCCATAACATCATCATCAACCTCATCGATACCATCTACAGCCTCCTCAACCCCATCTCCATCTTCAGTTAGATGGGGGTCATGGGGATCTTCTATTTGGATGTAATTATGCAAAACACTGCAAGCAAGTACGATTTCGACCTGACGTTTGAATGCGTAGTGAGGCTTGGCTGTCATTATTTTAAACTTGTTCTTTAGGATACCAAATGTCGACTCGATCTTTGATCGTAAGGTAGAATGGCGTAGGTTGAATAGCTCTCTTCGGTTTCTAGGAACCCGATCAGTATGGCCCTTCAAATGGTATCTAACTCCCCGGTATGGCGATATGAACCCTGGCATTGTTGTATACCCAGCATCGCACAGGTAATATTTACCTGCAGTCGAAAACATAACCCACTTAGTGAGCCAACGATCTTTGATAGAAGTATATCGTATGTCAATGTACATTTATGCCGATTACCTTCATACACTCGCAGCCCCAGGGGGGGTGGTTTAGACAAAGCATCTTTCAGGACCGTAAAATCATTTGCGGATCCTTCCCACCCGGCCAGTACGTATGTGAATCTTTTATTTGGAGTAACAGCTGCTAGCACATTCTGTGTAACCCCTTTACGACCTCTAAAGCGGGATACGAGACTGGCTGGGAGCATGTCATCTATGTGAGTCCCATCAATGAGACCAATGTAGTCCTACAACGTAATCAATGAGCCCAATTTTCAATCATCACGACGATACTTATTAGCCTTAGACATATACAGGTAAGCCCACATACCTTGAAAAATGGGAACCAATTGGGGTTATTGACTATCTCTGGTGACGTCTCATTAGCAGCTTGCTTCATGTACATATCCCGAATTGCACACACTGCCCCCATTACTTTGTTAAAATACATGCTCACTGTCCCCCCCTCCCCTAATAAAATCCACTTGCATTACCCTATTCTTGGACTTGTGACCTACAATATGCAGGAACATGGCCAACTGCTCCTCTATGTATACCTGTATAGTGTCCTTGAGAAGATCTCGCTGACGCATTAATGCTGCAAGATTCATGAAAGCATGTCTTCGCATCCGTAAGTAGTCCAAACAGCTACTTTCAGACCCCCACAGAATTCTCCGCATGTGTGATTTTCTATGCAGATCCCGCATAGCAGAGGGCTCTCTTGGTATAGGTGCAGCCCTAGCATTTGCGTGGAGTTGTAAAGCGACTACGACAAATGATATTGTGGCCGCTGCAGCGGTACATAACTCACAGGCCGTATGGTCTCCTTGTGTATCCATGTCACCCTTAATTTAATAACACATATATTTAATGTTAATTATATACATAACATAATACATATGAGTCACAGAGTGCAGAGAAAATTGTGCATATCCAAATAACTAGCCCTTAGACATACTGTGTATTCATAGTCACACACGCGGTTGCTTTGCCGTTGCTCCTGCAGTGTCACCCGATAAAATGCACCATAAAATCTGATACACTGATCCGAAAAAGAAAACCACGTAAACAAAAAATTACTCAAGGAGCCATAAAACAACAAAAACCAAGGACCCAACATTTTTGATATTAGGAACAACATAAATTACAATGAGCCAAAAAGAAAACCAAATAAAACCCTAAACCAAATAGTTAATAATTTGCAACCTCCGATACTAAGGGCCTGTTCCATTGTGGTTTCTTTTGTTGATGTGGTCCCTGAAAGTTAAAAATTTGCAATTTCCCCCCCCTTACATCCAACCTGCAACAAGGACCCTTGACCCAAAAATCTGATACCCTGAACCTAAATTTACCACCTCATAAACCCAAACTGCTATCTGTAGCAATGCCACAAAAATATGAATACATGACCCAAAAAAATTGATACCATGTTCCAAAATTTACATCCAAATAATCAAATAAGACAACCTTGAGCAAGGCCACTTAATTGTGATTCCATGCTCCAAAATTAACATACAGAGAAACACAAAATGCAGCCTGGAGCACAGCAACAAAAATCTGAATCCATGACCCAAAATTAATAACCACATTTACACAAAAACATCCTGGAGCAAATCCCCAAAACTCTGATTTCTGTATCCAAAAGTAACATCCCCATAAACACAAAGGGAACATGGAGGACTGCCTCTAACAACTGATTCAAATATCCAAAATTAGCAACCCAAATATACACAAACTGCAACCTGGAGCACAGCCCCAAAAATCTTATTACATTATCCAAAATTAACCTCCACATAAACACAAAAGAAACATGGTGCAATGACCCAAAATCTGATGCCAATATGTAAAATTAACAACCCCGTATACACAAAATACATTCTGGAGGAAAGCACCAAAAATCTGTAACCATGAACCAAATTTAATAACACCATAAATACAAAAAACATCCTGGAGCAAAGCCCCAAAAATCTTATTTACGTATCCAAAAGTAACATCCCCATAATCACAAATGGAACATGGAGCAATGCCCCTAACAAACTGATTCAAATATCCAAAATTAACATCCCCTTATCCTCAAACTGCAAACTGGAGCAAAGCCCAAAAAATCTTTTTCCATTATCCAAAATTAACCTCCACATAAACACAAACTCCTCATGGAGCATTGACCCAAAAACTGATTCAAATATCTAAAATTAACAACCCATTATACACAAAACACATCCTGGAGCAAAGCCCCAAAATTCTGATTAAAATACCCAAAAGTAACCTCCTCATAAACACAAATGCAACATGGAGCAATGCCCCAAAACCTGATTCACATATCCAAAATTAACACCCCCTTATACACAAACTGCATACTGGAGCTAAGCCACAAAAATCTGAATCCATTATCCAAAATTAACTACATACTCACAAATAGAAACCTGGAGCAATGCCACAAAATCTTAATACATGATCCAAATTTACCAACATAATACAAAATCCTTGTCTTCACCAAAGCAGCAAATATCTGATACTATGAACCAAAAACTGCAGAAACAATGCCTCAAAAATCTGATGCCATTTTCCAAAATTTACAACAACATATGCTCAAATTTGCTACCAAGAGCAATGCCACAAAAAATCTGAATACATTATCCAAAATTACCCACCCCATAAACACACAATCCATCTTGGAGCAATGCAACATAAATCAGATACCATGAACAAACATGCTGGAGCACAGCCCCAAAAACCTGAGATCATGATCCAAAATAAACAACCATATAATCCCATCATAAACTCAATGAAAAATTAAGAATATATATTAAATACTTGACAAAAAAAACATCATAAACTTTCATATTATTGGGGATCAGACATGGCACGATTCAAACTGGGGCTTCAAGGGAACAATCGTAGCAATGCCATCCACCGTGTGCGAATGTCATTCGGGCCTAATTTTTTTATCATCATTGGGGGTTTTTAGAAAGCACAATTCTTTGCATTCTTATGACATATAAATCATCATACAAAGATATCATTCAACAAACTAACCCCATTTTCACAATAATATCCTCATATGCCCTAGGAGGCACAAATTTGAAACCCTAGCCTCATTCACAACCCAACAGCAAGGTACCAAGGCAAGAAAACCCATGCAGCAAAGTTCATCACATATAGGCACAAATGGCAGGATCAAATGTAAGCAAAAAGTAATTTTGAGTTGAAGAAAATATACCTCCGCGCTAATATCGCAGTACTACTAGGGTAAAGCTCACCAATAAGGCATGCAGCCTCAGATTCCAGTGCCTGGCAGCCAATCAAGGCACACACGAGTTTACGCAGCCACCAGCGAGCAAATTGGGTGCAGCCCGAAGATAGGGTTCTGCTCAGAGCAAATTGGGGAAAACTCCACGCTCGGCACACCCCCTTCACCACCGCCCACCAATTGCAGAAGGAGCAAAAAAATCTAGGGTTCTTCTCCGATACATCCCCGCCGTAGCTAGGGTTCATTCCGCCCTCTCACACAACTGAAACCCGCGGGAAGAAGGAGAGAGGAGGGGTGAGATCAGTGGGTGGAGCCCGTTTTTCTCAGATTTTTGGCGAAATCCCCGTGAAACCCGGCGATTCCAAGCTTGGAAGCTGGGCGTGCCACATAGGAGAGAGGAGAAGCGGGGAGGGGCGAGGAGCAGCGGCGGTGGAACACGCGAGAGAAAACCCTAGGGGGATTCGGAGAAAAGAAACCCAACTTCACCGCTGAATAGTGCCTGAAGTGCACTTTCTCGCCCGATAGCAACCAAAAGAACCCGACAGCTCCCGCGTCCTGCCGTCCCATCGACCGTCACGTGGCGGTCTCCAAGAACAGCGCCCCTAGCCGCTAAGCTCGCATGGTGGTAAGCCACGCGTCCTTTGGTTTATCGCACACCAAGAAAGGCTGACCGACAAACGACTACCAAACTCGTCTTCTCCCTTTCTCTCTTCTTCAATTTAATCCCTATCCCTTTCACTCCCCAAGTAATGCGCTGACATTTTCTCTCTCTAAAAAACTCGATCGAGCGAGTGATTACGACAAGGTCAGGTGAAACGCTTGTTAATTTTAAACTAAATGGGGTGGAAATTCGGCAGCAGCAAATTAGCAAGCAGTAACGGACGAGGGGAGATGTAATTAAACGAGAGTGGGGGCAGGGGCAATCAGGGCCTTCCGTCCGTCGAATTCTCGTCGGAACTCTCGGTGGCCGTCCGATGGACGAGACTCCGGGGGCGATGGGGACCACCGGCAGCCTGTCTTTGCGGCTGGGGCAGGCCTTATTCTCTTCTGCCTCGCTCCTCTTCATGTCCGTTGGGGTCGCGTTCTACAGCTACACCGCTTTCTGGTAATCAACCAAACAAATTTCTTATTCTTCTTGTTCTTCCCAATAGATTATGCTTTTTTGGCTAGATTTTTGATACCCATGTCTCAAAATATCAAATTTTTTGCAGAATCTTTGTTGTCCTGGCTCGATTTCACAAAACCCACGTTTCAAAATCTCATCTTGATCATCTTAATTATTATATAATTCCCTTAAGTTAATTTGCGTGCAATATTACTCTGCTTTATGTTCGAGTAGGCCAGCCTCTTCCTATTCTTTTGGCTTAATGAAATTATGATGAATTTTGTCCATGTTTAGGCATTCTCAATCTTTGAAACACAATTAGCTGAAGTTTTGATAACATCACTTCTGAGAAATTACTAAATTTTAACTTCCACTTTGATGCTTTCACTGTTAGATGTTTGCTAGTGCATGCAGCTAGAGTTTTTTTGGTCAGATTTCTTTGTGTTCATGAGGATGGGGTGCATATATTTTGAAACCCTCTCTTTCCAGTTTGTTGAGTATTGGTGTGCATGGTACCAAAGTCTCTAAGTGATCATTGATTGATTGTTTAGTAGCTTTCATCTCCCTATCTGGCATATATTCCCCGCAAGAATAATATTAGTAAGCCACAGCATCCACTGGTTTTGATAAGAAAGAATAATTCCCAAGGAGATTATGCATTTTGAAAGTTTTCGAATCACGCTTGTCCACGGGAAATTATCCATCTATGGTTCCACTTCTGCCATCTTGCAAATTTGCAAAAATGGTTCGACTTATGAAATATTAGTTCTCTCAAGTTTAATCTAATCTCCCAGCCGGCCTGTTCCTTTCTCATATATGAAAAATTGGCCATGTTGTACTTTCAGGAAAGAGAACTTGGTGGGTTATTGTATCCATGACTCATGACTGCATTGTGTAGAAATTCTCTATTTCGACAATATTTATTGATCAGTGTGTATGCTGTCAAGTCCTTACAATCACGGATAGATTGGCTCTTCAGTGTTCTCCTTCATCGTTGTCATTGGTAATATATTCTTGCCAAAATAATTAGCCACTGGGTCCATCAGTTGTGATTTAGCGTATCTGACATGAAAGAATAATTTCCATTGAGTTTATATACTTTGTAAGTTCTTAGACCACAATGTGCCTGTTTGTTCTAACCTCTGTTATCCTTCTTACCTTCTTGATCAGTAATTTGTTTAAGCAACAAACACTTGATCTTGATTAAGTGTACACCTATAACTTTACTTGAATTATCCATCTTGAAGACCGTGAGGATTCGACATCGAAGGCATTCTATGGAGTTTTATGTTGTATGGATACAAACACGTCGATTCGGAGATGATATGACACGACAGGTGACACTTGAGCTTATCACTAAGCAGACACAAGCTCATCACTAAGCAGATTTATACATGCATTTTTTGATAAAATCAGGTCCAAAGCTGGTTTTAGTTCTTTGCCTCTTACTCCTTCTAGGTTCATCATTACTAGTACTAGTAATAGTAGGACTATTTGTATGCACATCATCAGATAATGTTGAAGGAGTATGCATAGAAACATCAGTAGGTCATAAGAGACATGGATTTCTTTTTGAAAGGAAAAACATGCTCAAAAAATTCTGCATTTCTAGACTCAGAAATAGAGTGATCTTTAAAAGACATGAATCTATAAGTAGCACTATGATGAGCATAACTAAAGGACGCAGTATCATAGGTCTTAAGTTCAATGTTAGACTTCTTAAAGTCAGGTAGACCTACCTTGGCCAAACACCTCAACACTCTAAGAAAATTCAGGTTGGGAATATATCCTTTCCACATCTCATAAGGTGTCTTGTCTATTTTCTTATGGGGTACACGGTTAAGAACATGACACGTTGAAAGAATAGCTTCACCCACATGTCATCGGATATCACTGAACTCAAAATCATAGCATTCATCATTTCCTTCAAAGTTCTGTTTTTACGTACAGCTATACCATTTTGTTGCAGTAAGTAAGGGGTACCAAACTAATCACATTCTTTTCACAATAGTCTTTTAGGGTGTGGTACCATTTCTCCATCTCTGTCAGACTTAACTCTCTTGATATTCTTAACAAGTTGGTTTTCTGCTTCGGCCTTGTATTTAATAAACATTTCTTCTGCCTCACCTTTTGTTCTAAGAAGGTACACCCTAGTGAACCTAGAGTAATTATCAACAAAGGTGATATAGTAACGTTTCCTCGTTTGCTTCTAGTAGAGATAAATTAGAAAGGAATTTAAGACATTTCAATAAGAGAAAATGGGAATCAGCTAGTCAATGATGACAAATTTCCTCTTTGACTAGCGTCGAAACCCCAACCCCCAACCATCTCTTATTTTTCCCTGTCTGATTCGTTCATTTTGATATTCATCTCATTCCAACAAAGATGATAAGCATCATTTGCTCATTAACACACATTAGCATTGCAAAATTGATAATAATCTAACATTCAAAAGATGAGCTTCACATCTCCTACAAACAGGGCATGACAAATAAGGATTTTACATCATACCGAAAATGTGTTGACAACAGATGAGGTATTGCCCTATTTATCTGCTATATTGGTTTCTGTTCAGGTAAAATGGCCTGAAGAATCTTCTGTGGTTGGAAGGTATGTCGAAGCCCCTCCTGAAATGGACATAGATAATCAACTCGTATGGTGCTATTCATAGAAATGACAGGCAGGAATTGTACCCCTAACTTTCATATATTATTAATGTGTAGGGTTGCTACTCATAGCAGTAACAGGCATGGATTGCACCCTCAACTTTCATATAATAATAATGGTGCTTATACCACTAGGCTTGTGTGGGTTCTCCACTCAAAACATCTGAAGGTAAGAGAGAGTTTAACTAGCCTATCAACAAGGGAATGCCATCATATGCTTGGATTCGGTTGATGGGTTAGAAATACACTAGTATCTCTTATTCGAGTAAGCAATAAGTATCCTTCAATGGCCAAAACTAACATAAGAGTAGAATTATAACAGAGGCATATTTCTACTACCAATGGATACTTTAAAAGAGACAAGATATGAATTTTGCATATAAAAAATATTATAACCAGCACTAACGAACAATAAATTTTTTTAACCAGATAGTAACATGCATAGCTTTTCTTTAGTAAATATAGTAGCAACTTAGTAATTTCCTTTAGTTCACTTCAATGGCTCAAAATCCTTACAAGACCAACAAAGATAGTAAAGATAAGCCAAATAAAATTGATGGGTTTCTTCACAAAAAATATATTAAGTGGCAAACGTCTATTCATTTCTTGCAATGGCAGCCATAGTATAATACTGGAATAATTGCTTTCAAATTGTAGGAAAAATTGGTAGAATATCGTGGCTATACGAGAATGAACAGAGAAACAGAATACTTATCAGAAGAGTTTCAAGGCTGTGTCGTGAGATGACCACTGACTTGAAAGCAATTACGGCGCGACCTCGGTGGTAATCGATATCGCCGGTTGTTCTCCAAGTTTAACACAGCAGCCTCTGGATACGTTTACTCGTGGCCAGAGACTTTGGAGTTTGCACAGTATATTACACAGGAGAACAAGCTGAGGAGAAGAGAATTTTTTGGAGGTAGCATATATTTTCGTGTATCACATATGGAAAGAGACACGGCTATTTATAAGAATCATCAAAAGATGTTTCAGAATACAAACTGTCAAAATTAATTAAGGCGTATGAATGCTGTAATTAACAGCTGCAATCAAAACCATAATTAGGGCATATGAATGTTGTAATTAACAGCCGCAATCAATAGAACATTAACAGCTGCAATCAAAATTAGAACGTTGAGACATTTAAGGGGTTGGGTTCAAAAAAGGAAAGGCGTGCCGTTCAAAAAAGGAAAGACGCGTCACGTCACATCACGGCTGGTCGGCAGGCGGGCGACGCGCGTGCGTGTGGTGGACCCATGCTCATGTAGGTATTCTCACCTTCACAAAAGTGTCGTACCCCTTGGGCACACCACACGTCTCTACAACTTCCCTAATAAACTCATCCAAGGCAAATTGCCAAAGCAATGTGGGACTAAATAGTTAGTGTGAATGAAACAAAGGCTTTTGAGAGCCTATTATTTCCAACAGTTGGACTGTTCAAGTTGGGCACGCTTTGGCATGTGCCAAGGTAGATATTTGTCGAGACAGCTAGATTAGAACTTGGAGTGTGTTTAGTTCAAGTTAGGCTCGATTTCGTACATACGTGCCAATATAACGATTTGTTGACAATTAATCCAAACCAAAAATAGTGGTAGATATAATTTGTGCCATATTAGATAGCAAAAATTGGTAAGTAGTATATAAGCTTAGAATGAAGGCCCCACTGAGGATCTTCTCTCAGGTCATATGGCCTCTAAGCCTATTAACATTCATAACTCATACTATTCAGTGCACTCTCCTCAGACTACTTTACATCTAAGAAGTATGTATACTTAAATCATCAAGCCATGTAGCCTTGGATGTGTAGCCTTGGATATGTTACGTGTCAGACACAATTGAACATGATACTTAGATTTTTATATCATTCTAGAATTTGCTTAAGTGTCTCCGTGTCGTGTCGTGTCGTGCTGTTCCCATATCGGCGTGTCTCTGTCTGTGCAACATAGCTTTACATAATTAAAAAGCGTCTAGTAATATTGTTTTGTTCCATCTATTCAGTTTAAAACGTAATAATATTCAGTTCCTACTATTTTGTTTAAAACATGAACTTGCACATGATTTTCATGCACAAGTGGACATGTAAACTTGTAATGCACTCAAACCTTCTTCCATAGTAAATGGTCTGAATGTGCTGAATTTTCGTCCTAGCAGTTCTATATATATGATATGTGTGCATTCAAAAAATATACATGTTCTTAATTAATGTAATAACCTAAGGTATACCCAACCATCATTTTTTATAAGCTCATGTGGGTGAATTTCTGAGTCTGATGTTAGTTAAACATTACTCTTTGACAGCTTTCTAGTCACAATCATGGGGTTGGTGATTCCTTGGAGTGCTACACTAGCTATGGTAGACATATACTCAATTTTCGTAGGATGCCCTTTCCGGCTACCTGGCGTGATGGTGATTGTGGTTGTAGGAGATTGGGTATGTATCGATCTGCACTTTGCGACCAATTGCTCGGCTCTCAGCTTGCTAATAAGTCTTGTCTCTATGTAATTCTTGGCAGATCTTGGCAATATTATCGCTGGCGGCAGCTTGCGCCAGCGCCAGCGTTGTTGATCTACTAGTCCACATTGATGGGTCGTATTGCCCGCCTAGGTTGTGTGGGAGGTATCAGCTGTCCGCGGCGATGGCTTTCTTGTCTTGGTTCCTGACTGCTGCTTCATCTCTTTTCAACCTCTGGCTCGTCGCCTCTCAGTGATTTGGGATAATTGATTCGATTTTGGCTGCTGGATTTTTGTAGACTTTTAACCAATGATTTCTCAGGTTATGTTCAAGACTACACTCGTAAATAATTTCATCCCATTTGTAAGATGGGCATCTATGAACAAGTCTCATTTGGTTTTTTTTGTTGTTGTTGATGGAAATGTATCATCAATAGACAAAATGTAAACATCTATTTGGCCTTTTCCATCTCCTTTGCCTTGCTTTTTAAGAATAGTAATACAAACACTCTAAGAGTTTAAATCAATAGCAAATTTAAGAGTTGGATTTAGATTAAAATGCCTTTTTACTAAGAAATTGGAGCCGGGTTATAAGTTCCATTTGGATTCATGTGAAATTCCTTTTAGGTAAAAGAATTGGATCTCGGTTAGTCTTATTATGCTTAGAACTCTGGTTATTTAGTTGTATGAAGTGTAAAGAATTATATAATAAAACACACATGTGTTTGAATCAGCATCGAATTCAAGAGTTGGATTCAGGTAGAATTCCTTTTGTCTAAAAGAATTGAATCTAGGCCAGAAGTTTTATTATGCTTAGAACTTTGTTTATTTAGTTGTGTGTGTTACAACTAAATAAGAGTTGTACTAGCATATGATTTCTTGTACAAGTATCTCTTATCTCACTGCTAGATAAGAGATAGGCGTTTCAGAGTTCTTCTCATGATTGGTTGAGAAGAGACTACAGGATAAATAATGGTTATATGTGGAAGATGGAAGAGATTATTGAAGATATGAGATTTTATCTTGTAATCTTATTTCTCTTTGCATAGAGGATTTCTTTATTGATACCTCATGAATGTAGGATGAGATTGGTTGCTGAACCACACTAGTCTTGGGATTCTTGTTCTTTATCTTACATATATTTTTCATTGCTTGTTTTTCCACAAGGGTCACGTAAACCCCAATAACAGTAACCTTTGATCATCTCGACCCAAACTTCCATTGCTTCATGAATCTACCTTCATCGCAAAGTCCATCCATTATAATGCTTCAAGTTAATACATTCAATTTGTAATCGGATCTTTTCATCTCGTTTTCCTTCACCATTTCTAATCTCCCTTCTCAATGAAAAATGAGAAGCAATGTATTAAATGTGGCTCACAAGGGAAGCCCTAACCTTAATTTCACCATAGAACAGTGTTAGAGCCCAGTTCGTGGATATGCCAATGGGAGCGGTGCAGAAGAAGCTAGACGCCATTACTGGGAATGTACGTGAAGAGGTTGACGAAGAGGAAGAACCAACGGTCGAATCCCAGCGAGGAAAGATGTGAGCCGTTAGATCAGGGGAGATGGAAATCCGGTCGTTGCCGGGAGTTGGAATAACAACCGTTCGTTTGTTTGGAAGCTTTTAATCTGAGCAATTGAAATTACTGGGGGGGGGGGGGGGGGGGGTGGGTCCCGCTATTTGGATAATCCTCAACGGCCTGGAGGAGGGAAACTACGGATAAGATTCCAATTGCTCGACGGGAGGCTAGATGGACAGCTAATCAAGTTTGTTAGGCTGTTAGAAATTGTGAGAAGAGGGCTAGATAAACTCTGCTTAGAGAATTGTAGAGGGCTATCGATTGATTGTATGAGAATTTCTCTAGTTTTTTGCTTTATTCATTTGCTCTGTAATTTTCTCTCTTTTAATAGTAAATTTCTTCCTGATATCTGCCATTGTTGGCGAAATCAACTTACCGAACTTTTGGCGTTCATCAATTGGTATCAGAGCCCAGCTACGAGCCATGGAGTATCAGCAATCATACGACGGGGAGTGGGAATCCGATCATCCTGGGATCATAAAGCAGAATTCTGAGTCTGAGATCATCAAGTTCGAAGCATTCATTCAAGAATGGATGGCTACGTTCAGAGCTACCTTTTGAGAGTGGAGGGCTGAGAACGCGAGGATCTTGCGAGAGTGGCTGACTGAGGACGAGGTGTTCTTTCGAAGGAGGAGGACTGAACGTATGGCGATGATTCAAAAGTCCAAGAAGTCTGTAGACAATGGGGCATATGCTCCCAACATTGAGCCAAGCTCATCTGAAGATGATGAAGACACTTTTGAAGATCAAGAGGTCGAAGAAGAGACCGAGCTTCTTCCCAAAGAAAACCCATGCCGAATTGAGGACGTCGAGGTGATGGATTCAGCCTATTTCTCTACGGACCACAATCATCATCGACGCCAGTCATCTCCAGCTTCCCTCGATGGTCCCAACTTCATCTTTGGAATGGCTGCCTCCAACGAGTGCAATAGGTATGACCATTGCTTACTTTTACCCAGCTTTCAAGAAGATGCACTTGTTAGCTTCTCTTCCCAATCATTAAAAGCTGAAGCCAGCATGGATGATGGGGAAGTGCAAGAATTTTCTCCAGTCATGGCTGCCAGCTTACATGTATGTTGTTCTGAGCAACGCGCCATTCAATCCAATGCCAATGTACTCAAGATGGAGGGCTGCGGCATTGAGGTATTTGACCCAGGAGGACTTGGAGTCAAAGGGGTGGGGGTTCAATGTGAAGATGATGGTATTGAATGTGAAGCTCGCCAGGTGTTTGGTTATTTGCTTCAAAGAGCTCGGATGTTTTGGCAAGGAGAAAACTATCAAGGAATGGAAGAAGATGTAGATATAGAGGGTGATAGTAAGCAAGAAGAAAGATATGAAGAAGCTGCTCACCAGGTGTTCGGTGATGTACTACAACAAGCCAAGAGTATATGGCAAGAAGAGGAAAAGGCTGCATATACTGCTAACTCTCAAGAAGAAAAGGTCAGTTTCAGTAGTTTCATGGAGTCTGGAAATTTTGTTAGGAGAATGACTCTAGATCCTGACTCGGAAGCAAGCGAGAACATTATGGCCTTCAACAACTTAACTGATATATACTCCAAGTATCAGACGGGCAATCATCTGAGTTCTTTGGCAACTTCACTTGTTCTTGCAATTGTTGATGGATCCATGCATTATCAAGATTATGGTGGTATGTCAATTAGGCAAGCTCACGGACATCAATCCCTTTCTTTACAATCGCCGGTGGATAGCCTACACAATCCCTTGCTATATTCTGAAAGTTATGCCAAAGCTCAGGCAAAATTCTTAGCTCCTGATAAAATGGAAGTTAAGGAAGTTTTGAATGCTTTAACAGAGAAGAGAATTGGTGGTGTTGCACACCTTTTCATGAACCCTGAAGTCCAAGTAGTTTTAACTACTTCACAGAGGCAGTGGCCTCACACTCACATTTCTGATTCTAGTGTTATGGCAAATACATCTGTCAGACTGGCTGAAGTTGGATGTCAATATATAATGGCCCTTGGTGTAGACTTTATGGTAGAGAATGTTTGTGCAATACTTGATCAAGCAATGTTCGAGAAGGTTCGTGTGTACATGGTGTCAAATGAACAAATTGGTGGCTCCTTGGCAAATGCCTACATTGTTCATGACATGTTTGGTCATGAAGTTGTGGAGGAGATTAAGGAACTATACTATAAGGCATTCCTCGCAGCTCACCTTGAGGTCCCTGGAGAAATATTCAATTTGACAATGGTAGCAAAAAGGAGATGGATGGGTGTTGTTGACTCGTCTCAGGACATACCAGATTTCATTAAAAGTCGGGTCCAAAAAGCTCGGGATTGGAATGTTGATGATAACCTTCAATTGGTGTTGGGAACAGAATCAGGAATGATTACTTCCCGTGTTGCTCCAATTCGTGCGTTACTGGGTTTTGATACATGCCGATCTGGGAAATCAACAATTAAAGTTGATATAGTGTTCCCAGTTTCAACAGATCCAAGTGTGGCTAATGGTGAAGAATGCTCCATTCATGGAGAAATGATGTGTGTTATGTTCCTCAGAACTACATCCAGGAATCTTACAAGGAGAGAGAAGCTTCCATGGGGGCAGTATGTTATAAGCAAAATCTTCTGCAATCTTACCAACTCAAAAACATCTTGTGTCATAGCTCAAATTACAGGACTTAGTGGTCATAAAGAATCGTTCCCAAATATGTTTTTCATGAGGAATGAAAAATCAAGATGTGATAAATTAGTTCGTATGGTGACGAACAGTTGGATGGAGCTGCAAGAGTTTGGCTGAGAGCAGCAAGGAACCAGATTTCTCTCCGGAACTTGATGGAGTCACTTAGAGTGGAGGTACAAATGGTGATGAAGCAAAACAATGAGACCATGAATTTAGGAGGATCGCCTCAAGAACAAGCAAATGCATGAGATTGTGCTAATACTAGTAAGGACACCGATCATGGTCTATTCCTATTCCTCGATGCTCGGCGAGAAGTTTGCTCCATGGTTTTAGACCAAATACCTACAGGCAGCATTTCAGGTTTCTTATATCAGCCTATATCTCAATTCCATGGGTATGTACCTACTGCTGGAATGTCTCTCAGCCAACTTCAACCTAAAGAGGAATGTTTCCAATTAACAAATTGAAGGAACACAAAGCCTTGATGTCTCAAGTCCTCATCAAGTGGAAGCTGGGTCTCTGGGGAATGCTATCTGAGAATCGTGTTGGGATTGGCTGAAGATTTCTTGCACTCGACCTTGAGGCAAGGTCTTCGAAAGGGGAATGGAATGTTAGAGCCCAGTTCGTGGATATGCCAATGGGGGCGGTGCAGAAGAAGCTAGACGCCATTACTGGGAATGTACGTGAAGAGGTTGACGAAGAGGAAGAACCAACGGTCGAATCCCAGCGAGGAAAGATGTGAGCCGTTAGATCAGGGGAGATGGAAATCCGGTCGTTGCCGGGAGTTGGAATAACAACCGTTCGTTTGTTTGGAAGCTTTTAATCTGAGCAATTGAAATTACTAAGGGGGGTCCCGCTATTTGGATAATCCTCAACGGCCTGGAGGAGGGAAAACTACGGATAAGATTCCAATTGCCCGACGGGAGGCTAGATGGACAGCTAATCAAGTTTGTTAGGCCGTTAGAAATTGTGAGAAGAGGGCTAGATAAACTCTGTTTAGAGAATTGTAGAGGGCTATCGATTGATTGTATGAGAATTTCTCTAGTTTTTTGCTTTATTCATTTGCTCTGTAATTTTCTCTCTTTTAATAGTAAATTTCTTCCTGATTTCTGCCATTGTTGGCGAAATCAACTTACTGAACTTTTGGCGTTCATCAATTGGTATCAGAGCCCAGCTACGAGCCATGGAGTATCAGCAATCATACGACGGGGAGTGGGAATTCGATCATCCTGGGATCATAAAGCAGAATTCTGAGTCTGAGATCATCAAGTTCGAAGCATTCATTCAAGAATGGATGGCTACGTTACCTTTCGAGAGTGGAGGGCTGAGAACGCGAGGATCTTGCGAGAGTGGCTGACTGAGGACGAGGTGTTCTTTCGAAGGAGGAGGACTGAACGTATGGCGATGATTCAAAAGTCCAAGAAGTCTGTAGACAATGGGGCATATGCTCCCAACATTGAGCCAAGCTCATCTGAAGATGATGAAGACACTTTTGAAGATCAAGAGGTCGAAGAAGAGACCGAGCTTCTTCCCAAAGAAAACCCATGCCGAATTGAGGACGTCGAGGTGATGGATTCAGCCTATTTCTCTACGGACCACAATCATCATCGACGCCAGTCATCTCCAGCTTCCCTCGATGGTCCCAACTTCATCTTTGGAATGGCTGCCTCCAACGAGTGCAATAGGTATGACCATTGCTTACTTTTACCCAGCTTTCAAGAGGATGCACTTGTTAGCTTCTCTTCCCAATCATTAAAAGCTGAAGCCAGCATGGATGATGGGGAAGTGCAAGAATTTTCTCCAGTCATGGCTGCCAGCTTACATGTATGTTGTTCTGAGCAACGCGCCATTCAATCCAATGCCAATGTACTCAAGATGGAGGGCTGCGGCATTGAGGTATTTGACCCAGGAGGACTTGGAGTCAAAGGGGTGGGGGTTCAATGTGAAGATGATGGTATTGAATGTGAAGCTCGCCAGGTGTTTGGTTATTTGCTTCAAAGAGCTCGGATGTTTTGGCAAGGAGAAAACTATCAAGGAATGGAAGAAGATGTAGATATAGAGGGTGATAGTAAGCAAGAAGAAAGATATGAAGAAGCTGCTCACCAGGTGTTCGGTGATGTACTACAACAAGCCAAGAGTATATGGCAAGAAGAGGAAAAGGCTGCATATACTGCTAACTCTCAAGAAGAAAAGGTCAGTTTCAGTAGTTTCATGGAGTCTGGAAATTTTGTTAGGAGAATGACTCTAGATCCTGACTCGGAAGCAAGCGAGAACATTATGGCCTTCAACAACTTAACTGATATATACTCCAAGTATCAGACGGGCAATCATCTGAGTTCTTTGGCAACTTCACTTGTTCTTGCAATTGTTGATGGATCCATGCATTATCAAGATTATGGTGGTATGTCAATTAGGCAAGCTCACGGACATCAATCCCTTTCTTTACAATCGCCGGTGGATGGCCTACACAATCTCTTGCTATATTCTTAAAGTTATGCCAAAGCTCAGGCAAAATTCTTAGCTCCTGATAAAATGGAAGTTAAGGAAGTTTTGAATGCTTTAACGGAGAAGAGAATTGGTGGTGTTGCACACCTTTTCATGAACCATGAAGTCCAAGTAGTTTTAACTACTTCACAGAGGCAGTGGCCTCACACTCACATTTCTGATTCTAGTGTTATGGCAAATACATCTGTCAGACTGGCTGAAGTTGGATGTCAATATATAATGGCCCTTGGTGTTGACTTTATGGTATAGAATGTTTGTGCAATACTTGATAAAGCAATGTTCGAGAAGGTTCGTGTGTACATGGTGTCAAATGAACAAATTGGTGGCTCCTTGGCAAATGCCTACATTGTTCATGACATGTTTGGTCATGAAGTTGTGGAGGAGATTAAGGAACTATACTATAAGGCATTCCTCGCAGCTCACCTTGAGGTCCCTGGAGAAATATTCAATTTGACAATGGTAGCAAAAAGGAGATGGATGGGTGTTGTTGACTCGTCTCAGGACATACCAGATTTCATTAAAAGTCGGGTCCAAAAAGCTCGGGATTGGAATGTTGATGATAACCTTCAATTGGTGTTGGGAACAAAATCAGGAATGATTACTTCCCGTGTTGCTCCAATTCGTGCGTTACTGGGTTTTGATACATGCCGATCTGGGAAATCAACAATTAAAGTTGATATAGTGTTCCCAGTTTCAACAGATTCAAGTGTGGCTAATGGTGAAGAATGCTCCATTCATGGAGAAATGATGTGTGTTATGTTCCTCAGAACTACATCCAGGAATCTTACAAGGAGAGAGAAGCTTCCATGGGGGCAGTATGTTATAAGCAAAATCTTCTGCAATCCTACCAACTCAAAAACATCTTGTGTCATAGCTCAAATTACAGGACTTAGTGGTCATAAAGAATCGTTCCCAGATATGTTTTTCATGAGGAATGAAAAATCAAGATGTGATAAATTAGTTCGTATGGTGACGAACAGTTGGATGGAGCTGCAAGAGTTTGGCTGAGAGCAGCAAGGAACCGGATTTCTCTCCGGAACTTGATGGAGTCACTTAGAGTGGAGGTACAAATGGTGATGAAGCAAAACAATGAGACCAGGAATTTAGGAGGATCGCCTCAAGAACAAGCAAATGCATGAGATTGTGCAAATACTAGTAAGGACATCGATCATGGTCTATACCTATTCCTCGATGCACGGCGAGAAGTTTGCTCCCTAGTTTTAGACCAAATACATACATGCAGCATTTCAGGTTTCTTATATCAGCCTATATCTCAATTCCATGGGTATGTACCTACTGTTGGAATGTCTCTCAGCCAACTTCAACCTAAAGAGGAATGTTATGTTCCAATTAACAATGTGAAGGAACACAAAGCCTTGATGTCTCAAGTCCTCATCAAGTGGAAGCAGGGTCTCTGGGGAATGCTATCTGAGAATCGTGTTGGGATTGGCTGAAGATTTCTTGCACTCGACCTTGAGGCAAGGTCTTCGAAAGGGGAATGGAATGTTAGAGCCCAGTTCGTGGATATGCCAATGGGAGCGGTGCAGAAGAAGCTAGACGCCATTACTGGGAATGTACGTGAAGAGGTTGACGAAGAGGAAGAACCAACGGTCGAATCCCAGCGAGGAAAGATGTGAGCCGTTAGATCAGGGGAGATGGAAATCCGGTCGTTGTCGGGAGTTGTAATAACAACCGTTCGTTTGTTTGGAAGCTTTTAATCTGAGCAATTGAAATTACTAAGGGGGGGTCCCTCTATTTGGATAATCCTCAACGGCCTGGAGGAGGGAAAACTACGGATAAGATTCCAATTGCTCGATGGGAGGCTAGATGGACAGCTAATCAAGTTTGTTAGGCCGTTAGAAATTTTGAGAAGAGGGCTAGATAAACTCTGTTTAGAGAATTGTAGAGGGCTGTCGATTGATTGTATGGGAATTTCTCTATTTTTTTGCTTTATTCATTTGCTCTGTAATTTTCTCTCTTTTAATAGTAAATTTCTTCCTGATTTCTGCCATTATTGGCGAAATCAACTTACTGAACTTTTGGCGTTCATCAATTGGTATCAGAGCCCAGCTACGAGCCATGGAGTATCAGCAATCATACGACGGGGAGTGGGAATTCGATCATCCTGGGATCATAAAGCAGAATTCTGAGTCTGAGATCATCAAGTTCGAAGCATTCATTCAAGAATGGATGGCTACGTTCAGAGCTACCTTTCGAGAGTGGAGGGCTGAGAACGCGAGGATCTTGCGAGAGTGGCTGACTGAGGACGAGGTGTTCTTTCGAAGGAGGAGGACTGAACGTATGGCGATGATTCAAAAGTCCAAGAAGTCTGTAGACAATGGGGCATATGCTCCCAACATTGAGCCAAGCTCATCTGAAGATGATGAAGACACTTTTGAAGATCAGGAGGTCGAAGAAGAGACCGAGCTTCTTCCCAAAGAAAACCCATGCCGAATTGAGGACGTCGAGGTGATGGATTCAGCCTATTTCTCTACGGACCACAATCATCATCGATGCCAGTCATCTCCAGCTTCCCTCGATGGTCCCAACTTCATCTTTGGAATGGCTGCCTCCAACGAGTGCAATAGGTATGACCATTGCTTACTTTTACCCAGCTTTCAAGAGGATGCACTTGTTAGCTTCTCTTCCCAATCATTAAAAGCTGAAGCCAGCATGGATGATGGGGAAGTGCAAGAATTTTCTCCAGTCATGGCTGCCAGCTTACATGTATGTTGTTCTGAGCAACGCGCCATTCAATCCAATGCCAATGTACTCAAGATGGAGGGCTGCGGCATTGAGGTATTTGACCCAGGAGGACTTGGAGTCAAAGGGGTGGGGGTTCAATGTGAAGATGATGGTATTGAATGTGAAGCTCGCCAGGTGTTTGGTTATTTGCTTCAAAGAGCTCGGATGTTTTGGTAAGGAGAAAACTATCAAGGAATGGAAGAAGATGTAGATATAGAGGGTGATAGTAAGCAAGAAGAAAGATATGAAGAAGCTGCTCACCAGGTGTTCGGTGATGTACTACAACAAGCCAAGAGTATATGGCAAGAAGAGGAAAAGGCTGCATATACTGCTAACTCTCAAGAAGAAAAGGTCAGTTTCAGTAGTTTCATGGAGTCTGGAAATTTTGTTAGGAGAATGACTCTAGATCCTGACTCGGAAGCAAGCGAGAACATTATGGCCTTCAACAACTTAACTGATATATACTCCAAGTATCAGACGGGCAATCATCTGAGTTCTTTGGCAACTTCACTTGTTCTTGCAATTGTTGATGGATCCATGCATTATCAAGATTATGGTGGTATGTCAATTAGGCAAGCTCACGGACATCATTCCCTTTCTTTACAATCGCCGGTGGATAGCCTACACAATCCCTTGCTATATTCTGAAAGTTATGCCAAAGCTCAGACAAAATTCTTAGCTCCTGATAAAATGGAAGTTAAGGAAGTTTTGAATGCTTTAACGGAGAAGAGAATTGGTGGTGTTGCACACCTTTTCATGAACCCTGAAGTCCAAGTAGTTTTAACTACTTCACAGAGGCAGTGGCCTCACACTCACATTTCTGATTCTAGTGTTATGGCAAATACATCTGTCAGACTGGCTGAAGTTGGATGTCAATATATAATGGCCCTTGGTGTAGACTTTATGATAGAGAATGTTTGTGCAATACTTGATCAAGCAATGTTCGAGAAGGTTCGTGTGTACATGGTGTCAAATGAACAAATTGGTGGCTCCTTGGCAAATGCCTACATTGTTCATGACATGTTTGGTCATGAAGTTGTGGAGGAGATTAAGGAACTATACTATAAGGCATTCCTCGCAGCTCACCTTGAGGTCCCTGGAGAAATATTCAATTTGACAATGGTAGCAAAAAGGAGATGGATGGGTGTTGTTGACTCGTCTCAGGACATACCAGATTTCATTAAAAGTCGGGTCCAAAAAGCTCGGGATTGGAATGTTGATGATAACCTTCAATTGGTGTTGGGAACAGAATCAGGAATGATTACTTCCCGTGTTGCTCCAATTCGTGCGTTACTGGGTTTTGATACATGCCGTTCTGGGAAATCAACAATTAAAGTTGATATAGTGTTCCCAGTTTCAACAGATTCAAGTGTGGCTAATGGTGAAGAATGCTCCATTCATGGAGAAATGATGTGTGTTATGTTCCTCAGAACTACATCCAGGAATCTTACAAGGAGAGAGAAGCTTCCATGGGGGCAGTATGTTATAAGCAAAATCTTCCGCAATCCTACCAACTCAAAAACATCTTGTGTCATAGCTCAAATTACAGGACTTAGTGGTCATAAAGAATCGTTCCCAGATATGTTTTTCATGAGGAATGAAAAATCAAGATGTGATAAATTAGTTCGTATGGTGACGAACAGTTGGATGGAGCTGCAAGAGTTTGGCTGAGAGCAGCAAGGAACCGGATTTCTCTCCGGAACTTGATGGAGTCACTTAGAGTGGAGGTACAAATGGTGATGAGCAAAACAATGAGACCAGGAATTTAGGAGGATCGCCTCAAGAACAAGCAAATGCATGAGATTGTGCAAATACTAGTAAGGACATCGATCATGGTCTATTCCTATTCCTCGATGCACGGCGAGAAGTTTGCTCCCTGGTTTTAGACCATATACATACATGCAGCATTTCAGGTTTCTTATATCAGCCTATATCTCAATTCCATGGGTATGTACCTACTGCTGGAATGTCTCTCAGCCAACTTCAACCTAAAGAGGAATGTTATGTTCCAATTAACAATGTGAAGGAACACAAAGCCTTGATGTCTCAAGTCCTCATCAAGCGGAAGCAGGGTCTCTGGGGAATGCTATCTGAGAATCGTGTTGGGATTGGCTGAAGATTTCTTGCACTCGACCTTGAGGCAAGGTCTTCGAAAGGGGAATGGAATGTTAGAGCCCAGTTCGTGGATATGCCAATGGGAGCGGTGCAGAAGAAGCTAGACGCCATTACTGGGAATGTACGTGAAGAGGTTGACGAAGAGGAAGAACCAACGGTCGAATCCCAGCGAGGAAAGATGTGAGCCGTTAGATCAGGGGAGATGGAAATCCGGTCGTTGCCGGGAGTTGGGATAACAACCGTTCGTTTGTTTGGAAGCTTTTAATCTGAGCAATTGAAATTACTAGGGGGGGGGGGGGGGGGGTCCCGCTATTTGGATAATCCTCAACGGCCTGGAGGAGGGAAAACTACGGATAAGATTCCAATTGCTCGACGGGAGGCTAGATGGACAGCTAATCGAGTTTGTTAGGCCGTTAGAAATTGTGAGAAGAGGGCTAGATAAACTCGGTTTAGAGAATTGTAGAGGGCTATCGATTGATTGTATGAGAATTTCTCAGGTTTTTTGCTTTATTCATTTGCTCTGTAATTTTCTCTCTTTTAATAGTAAATTTCTTCCTGATTTCTGCCATTGTTGGGGAAATCAACTTACTGAACTTTTGGCGTTCATCAATTGGTATCAGAGCCCAGCTTCGAGCCATGGAGTATCAGCAATCATACGACGGGAGTGGGAATTCGATCATCCTGGGATCATAAAGCAGAATTCTGAGTCTGAGATCATCAAGTTCGAAGCATTCATTCAAGAATGGATGGCTACGTTCAGAGCTACCTTTCGAGAGTGGAGGGCTGAGAACGCGAGGATCTTGCGAGAGTGGCTGACTGAGGACGAGGTGTTCTTTCGAAGGAGGAGGACTGAACGTATGGCGATGATTCAAAAGTCCAAGAAGTCTGTAGACAATGGGGCATATGCTCCCAACATTGAGCCAAGCTCATCTGAAGATGATGAAGACACTTTTGAAGATCAAGAGGTCGAAGAAGAGACCGAGCTTCTTCCCAAAGAAAACCCATGCCGAATTGAGGACGTCGAGGTGATGGATTCAGCCTATTTCTCTACGGACCACAATCTTCATCGACGCCAGTCATCTCCAGCTTCCCTCGATGGTCCCAACTTCATCTTTGGAATGGCTGCCTCCAACGAGTGCAATAGGTATGACCATTGCTTACTTTTACCCAGCTTTCAAGAAGATGCACTTGTTAGCTTCTCTTCCCAATCATTAAAAGCTGAAGCCAGCATGGATGTTGGGGAAGTGCAAGAATTTTCTCCAGTCATGGCTGCCAGCTTACATGTATGTTGTTCTGAGCAACGCGCCATTCAATCCAATGCCAATGTACTCAAGATGGAGGGCTGCGTCATTGAGGTATTTGACCCAGGAGGACTTGGAGTCAAAGGGGTGGGGGTTCAATGTGAAGATGATGGTATTGAATGTGAAGCTCGCCAGGTGTTTGGTTATTTGCTTCAAAGAGCTCGGATGTTTTGGCAAGGAGAAAACTATCAAGGAATGGAAGAAGATGTAGATATAGAGGGTGATAGTAAGCAAGAAGAAAGATATGAAGAAGCTGCTCACCAGGTGTTCGGTGATTTACTACAACAAGCCAAGAGTATATGGCAAGAAGAGGAAAAGGCTGCATATACTGCTAACTCTCAAGAAGAAAAGGTCAGTTTCAGTAGTTTCATGGAGTCTGGAAATTTCGTTAGGAGAATGACTCTAGATCCTGACTCGGAAGCAAGCGAGAACATTATGGCCTTCAACAACTTAACTGATATATACTCCAAGTATCAGACGGGCAATCATCTGAGTTCTCTGGCAACTTCACTTGTTCTTGCAATTGTTGATGGATCCCTGCATTATCAAGATTATGGTGGTGTGTCAATTAGGCAAGCTCACGGACATCAATCCCTTTCTTTACAATCGCCGGTGGATAGCCTACACAATCCCTTGCTATATTCTGAAAGTTATGCCAAAGCTCAGGCAAAATTCTTAGCTCCTGATAAAATGGAAGTTAAGGAAGTTTTGAATGCTTTAACGGAGAAGAGAATTGGTGGTGTTGCACACCTTTTCATGAACCGTGAAGTCCAAGTAGTTTTAACTACTTCACAGAGGCAGTGGCCTCACACTCACATTTCTGATTCTAGTGTTATGGCAAATACATCTGTCAGACTGGCTGAAGTTGGATGTCAATATATAATGGCCCTTGGTGTAGACTTTATGGTAGAGAATGTTTGTGCAATACTTGATCAAGCAATGTTCGAGAAGGTTCGTGTGTACATGGTGTCAAATGAACAAATTGGTGGCTCCTTGGCAAATGCCTACATTGTTCATGACATGTTTGGTCATGAAGTTGTGGAGGAGATTAAGGAACTATACTATAAGGCATTCCTCGCAGCTCACCTTGAGGTCCCTGGAGAAATATTCAATTTGACAATGGTAGCAAAAAGGAGATGGATGGGTGTTGTTGACTCGTCTCAGGACATACCAGATTTCATTAAAAGTCGGGTCCAAAAAGCTCGGGATTGGAATGTTGATGATAACCTTCAATTGGTGTTGGGAACAAAATCAGGAATGATTACTTCCCGTGTTGCTCCAATTCGTGCGTTACTGGGTTTTGATACATGCCGATCTGGGAAATCAACAATTAAAGTTGATATAGTGTTCCCAGTTTCAACAGATTCAAGTGTGGCTAATGGTGAAGAATGCTCCATTCATGGAGAAATGATGTGTGTTATGTTCCTCAGAACTACATCCAGGAATCTTACAAGGAGAGAGAAGCTTCCATGGGGGCAGTATGTTATAAGCAAAATCTTCTGCAATCCTACCAACTCAAAAACATCTTGTGTCATAGCTCAAATTACAGGACTTAGTGGTCATAAAGAATCGTTCCCAGATATGTTTTTCATGAGGAATGAAAAATCAAGATGTGATAAATTAGTTCGTATGGTGACGAACAGTTGGATGGAGCTGCAAGAGTTTGGCTGAGAGCAGCAAGGAACCGGATTTCTCTCCGGAACTTGATGGAGTCACTTAGAGTGGAGGTACAAATGGTGATGAAGCAAAACAATGAGACCAGGAATTTAGGAGGATCGCCTCAAGAACAAGCAAATGCATGAGATTGTGCAAATACTAGTAAGGACATCGATCATGGTCTATACCTATTCCTCGATGCACGGCGAGAAGTTTGCTCCCTAGTTTTAGACCAAATACATACATGCAGCATTTCAGGTTTCTTATATCAGCCTATATCTCAATTCCATGGGTATGTACCTACTGCTGGAATGTCTCTCAGCCAACTTCAACCTAAAGAGGAATGTTATGTTCCAATTAACAATGTGAAGGAACACAAAGCCTTGATGTCTCAAGTCCTCATCAAGTGGAAGCAGGGTCTCTGGGGAATGCTATCTGAGAATCGTGTTGGGATTGGCTGAAGATGTCTTGCACTCGACCTTGAGGCAAGGTCTTCGAAAGGGGAATGGAATGTTAGAGCCCAGTTCGTGGATATGCCAATGGGAGCGGTGCAGAAGAAGCTAGACGCCATTACTGGGAATGTACGTGAAGAGGTTGACGAAGAGGAAGAACCAACGGTCGAATCCCAGCGAGGAAAGATGTGAGCCGTTAGATCAGGGGAGATGGAAATCCGGTCGTTGCCGGGAGTTGGGATAACAACCGTTCGTTTGTTTGGAAGCTTTTAATCTGAGCAATTGAAATTACTAAAGGGGGGGGGGGGGTCCCGCTATTTGGATAATCCTCAACGGCCTGGAGGAGGGAAAACTACGGATAAGATTCCAATTGCTCGACGGGAGGCTAGATGGACAGCTAATCAAGTTTGTTAGGCCGTTAGAAATTGTGAGAAGAGGGCTAGATAAACTCTGTTTAGAGAATTGTAGAGGGCTATCGATTGATTGTATGAGAATTTCTCAGGTTTTTTGCTTTATTCATTTGCTCTGTAATTTTCTCTCTTTTAATGGTAAATTTCTTCCCGATTTCTGCCATTGTTGGCGAAATCAACTTACTGAACTTTTGGCGTTCATCAATTGGTATCAGAGCCTAGCTACGAGCCATGGAGTATCAGCAATCATACGACGGGGAGTGGGAATTCGATCATCCTGGGATCATAAAGCAGAATTCTGAGTCTGAGATCATCAAGTTCGAAGCATTCATTCAAGAATGGATGGCTACGTTCAGAGCTACCTTTCGAGAGTGGAGGGCTGAGAACGCGAGGATCTTGCGAGAGTGGCTGACTGAGGACGAGGTGTTCTTTCGAAGGAGGAGGACTGAACGTATGGCGATGATTCAAAAGTCCAAGAAGTCTGTAGACAATGGGGCATATGCTCCCAACATTGAGCCAAGCTCATCTGAAGATGATGAAGACACTTTTGAAGATCAAGAGGTCGAAGAAGAGACCGAGCTTCTTCCCAAAGAAAACCCATGCCGAATTGAGGACGTCGAGGTGATGGATTCAGCCTATTTCTCTACAGACCACAATCATCATCGACGCCTGTCATCTCCAGCTTCCCTCGATGGTCCCAACTTCATCTTTGGAATGGCTGCCTCCAACGAGTGCAATAGGTATGACCATTGCTTACTTTTACCCAGCTTTCAAGAAGATGCACTTGTTAGCTTCTCTTCCCAATCATTAAAAGCTGAAGCCAGCATGGATGATGGGGAAGTGCAAGAATTTTCTCCAGTCATGGCTGCCAGCTTACATGTATGTTGTTCTGAGCAACGCGCCATTCAATCCAATGCCAATGTACTCAAGATGGAGGGCTGCGTCATTGAGGTATTTGACCCAGGAGGACTTGGAGTCAAAGGGGTGGGGGTTCAATGTGAAGATGATGGTATTGAATGTGAAGCTCGCCAGGTGTTTGGTTATTTGCTTCAAAGAGCTCGGATGTTTTGGCAAGGAGAAAACTATCAAGGAATGGAAGAAGATGTAGATATAGAGGGTGATAGTAAGCAAGAAGAAAGATATGAAGAAGCTGCTCACCAGGTGTTCGGTGATTTACTACAACAAGCCAAGAGTATATGGCAAGAAGAGGAAAAGGCTGCATATACTGCTAACTCTCAAGAAGAAAAGGTCAGTTTCAGTAGTTTCATGGAGTCTGGAAATTTCGTTAGGAGAATGACTCTAGATCCTGACTCGGAAGCAAGCGAGAACATTATGGCCTTCAACAACTTAACTGATATATACTCCAAGTATCAGACGGGCAATCATCTGAGTTCTCTGGCAACTTCACTTGTTCTTGCAATTGTTGATGGATCCCTGCATTATCAAGATTATGGTGGTGTGTCAATTAGGCAAGCTCACGGACATCAATCCCTTTCTTTACAATCGCCGGTGGATAGCCTACACAATCCCTTGCTATATTCTGAAAGTTATGCCAAAGCTCAGGCAAAATTCTTAGCTCCTGATAAAATGGAAGTTAAGGAAGTTTTGAATGCTTTAACGGAGAAGAGAATTGGTGGTGTTGCACACCTTTTCATGAACCGTGAAGTCCAAGTAGTTTTAACTACTTCACAGAGGCAGTGGCCTCACACTCACATTTCTGATTCTAGTGTTATGGCAAATACATCTGTCAGACTGGCTGAAGTTGGATGTCAATATATAATGGCCCTTGGTGTAGACTTTATGGTAGAGAATGTTTGTGCAATACTTGATCAAGCAATGTTCGAGAAGGTTCGTGTGTACATGGTGTCAAATGAACAAATTGGTGGCTCCTTGGCAAATGCCTACATTGTTCATGACATGTTTGGTCATGAAGTTGTGGAGGAGATTAAGGAACTATACTATAAGGCATTCCTCGCAGCTCACCTTGAGGTCCCTGGAGAAATATTCAATTTGACAATGGTAGCAAAAAGGAGATGGATGGGTGTTGTTGATTCGTCTCAGGACATACCAGATTTCATTAAAAGTCGGGTCCAAAAAGCTCGGGATTGGAATGTTGATGATAACCTTCAATTGGTGTTGGGAACAGAATCAGGAATGATTACTTCCCGTGTTGCTCCAATTCGTGCGTTACTGGGGTTTGATACATGCCGTTCTGGGAAATCAACAATTAAAGTTGATATAGTGTTCCCAGTTTCAACAGATTCAAGTGTGGCTAATGGTGAAGAATGCTCCATTCATGGAGAAATGATGTGTGTTATGTTCCTCAGAACTACATCCAGGAATCTTACAAGGAGAGAGAAGCTTCCATGGGGGCAGTATGTTATAAGCAAAATCTTCTGCAATCCTACCAACTCAAAAACATCTTGTGTCATAGCTCAAATTACAGGACTTAGTGGTCATAAAGAATCGTTCCCAGATATGTTTTTCATGAGGAATGAAAAATCAAGATGTGATAAATTAGTTCGTATGGTGACGAACAGTTGGATGGAGCTGCAAGAGTTTGGCTGAGAGCAACAAGGAACCAGATTTCTCTCCGGAACTTGATGGAGTCACTTAGAGTGGAGGTACAAATGGTGATGAAGCAAAACAATGAGACCAGGAATTTAGGAGGATCGCCTCAAGAACAAGCAAATGCATGAGATTGTGCAAATACTAGTAAGGACATCGATCATGGTCTATTCCTATTCCTCGATGCACGGCGAGAAGTTTGCTCCCTGGTTTTAGACCAAATACCTGCAGGCAGCATTTCAGGTTTCTTATATCAGCCTATATCTCAATTCCATGGGTATGTACCTACTGCTGGAATGTCTCTCAGCCAACTTCAACCTAAAGAGGAATGTTATGTTCCAATTAACAATGTGAAGGAACACAAAGCCTTGATGTCTCAAGTCCTCATCAAGTGGAAGCAGGGTCTCTGGGGAATGCTATCTGAGAATCGTGTTGGGATTGGCTGAAGATTTCTTGCACTCGACCTTGAGGCAAGGTCTTCAAAAGGGGAAGGGAATGTTAGAGCCAAGTTCGTGGATATGCCAATGGGAGCGGTGCAGAAGAAGCTAGACGCCATTACTGGGAATGTACGTGAAGAGGTTGACGAAGAGGAAGAACCAACGGTCGAATCCCAGCGAGGAAAGATGTGAGCCGTTAGATCAGGGGAGATGGAAATCCGGTCGTTGCTGGGAGTTGGAATAACAACCGTTCGTTTGTTTGGAAGCTTTTAATCTGAGCAATTGAAATTACTAAGGGGGGTGGGTCCCGCTATTTGGATAATCCTCAACGGCCTGGAGGAGGGAAAACTACGGATAAGATTCCAATTGCTCGACGGGAGGCTAGATGGACAGCTAATCAAGTTTGTTAGGCCGTTAGAAATTGTGAGAAGAGGGCTAGATAAACTCTGTTTAGAGAATTGTAGAGGGCTATCGATTGATTGTATGAGAATTTCTCTAGTTTTTTGCTTTATTCATTTGCTCTGTAATTTTCTCTCTTTTAATAGTAAATTTCTTCCTGATTTCTGCCATTGTTGGCGAAGTCAACTTACCGAACTTTTGGCGTTCATCAAACAGTTCTTTATAGATTTCAAACCTAGCATATGATCCTAAAGATTATGACATGGATCAGATCGGAGAGCTAGATGTTGAAATCACTTAGGCACTTAACTTATTTTGCATAACTTAACACCCATCCACCGTTAAATCCACAGACACCATTAAAATTTCAACCTGAGATACCCAAAATAATGTTGCCCCCTCTTCCTCCTCATTTTTCTTCCAATCATTTTCCCACTATTCCATTGTTGATCCATCACCTCCTTTCTCCACCACAGCTACCACATCCTTTGTTCTTTGTCCGGAGATATTACCTAATCTCTTATGCCATAATGCAGCTAGACCCTCACTGGTTAATTTCCTTATTGTACCTCGTGTACTTGAATGCAGGGAATCATTAAATGAAGCAATTATATTAAATAAATAAATATTATCGTAACCTGACAAGAACTATAATCAACCAATTTTGAATCATGCGACAAACTAAAATTTCCATTTCGAAATGAACAAGAATAGCCAGATTTGTCTAAAGCATAAACTAAATTTCAAATATTTTTTATTTTTAATGTTGAAATAGTTGCGGATTGTTGGACATGTTGGGTATTTCACAATTCAAAGAGATGTCCTTTTATATTTAGTCATTTATTAGAAGTGAACACATTCCAAGATGAGTTTATACTATGATTCCTTCCACTGTACTATCGGGCATCTTGTATGAGTTAGAAATTGGGGGAGGCTCGCCCACGCATGAGCCTAAGTAAGGTGCCAATGCAAATCCAGAATGTCGATATGGAAATCCATTAACTGGGTGTATGCACTTGCGAATGCATGCGTAGGGGAGGACAAGATATTAGATTTGTGCTGCACAGGTAGACAAGAATTGGGCCTTGTTTTGCATATATTTACAATTTTTGTTTGGGCATGATTGCTATTTTTATTTTGCAACCAGACCCACTGCTCACAGACCCATTAGTCCATCACCCTGACTTGACTGATCTTCCTTGTTAGAGATTTGACTCCTTTTAGAATAACTTCACTAAGGGCCTGTTCTTTTGCCAAGAATAGGGGCGGGAATAGGAATAGGGACACTATTTACCCTATTCCAAGTTTGTATTCCAAGCGGTTGTTCTTTTGGGCGTGGAATAGAATCCTACGTGGCTATTCCAATTTGGTAATGATGAGCACTTTTGTATTCCAAGCTTTTTGCTTGGAATACAATGGAATCCTAGAAATTGTGGGCCCCGCTCTTTCATCTCTCTCTATCTCTTCCCTCCAACTCATCATCTTTCCACTTTTCCATTCCAACTTTCCAATCCCAAAAGAACACAAGAATAGAATGTGGACCCCACTTTCTATTCCAAACCCCACTTTCCATACTCTATTCCATCCAAAAGAACACAAAACTCCATTTTCTCTCTCCTTGGAATACAAACTTTCCCATATTCCATTTTTCCTATTCCCGCAAAAGAACATGCCCTAATCTTCCTGCTGTCAGAGATCTCTGTTCTGCCCAAGTTATCTTTGGACCTTCCCAAAAAATACACAATCATTCAATTCAAAAACGGCTAGTTGCTTCTCATTAAAAAGAGAACAGTGTAAACCAGTGCGACTAAGCTTGAATATCATACTCCTCCTACATCATGTGCTTTCCTCTGTTCTGCTTCTTGTTCTATGCCTGTGAGAAGGAATCAAAGCTGCTGCTCGCTGGAGTTCTATATTTACGAGTGCATGCTTACAGAACCAGCCGTCGTTGTATCCTGGAGGATAGCTGTCAATCCTACCTTACACTGAACTTTCTCTCCGAGGCACGAAAATCTTCCTTTAAGGATATTGCCTAGCACACCTCAACCACGATAAGTCAATTCTTCTTGAATAAAACTATAGCTTCTTCTGTTTGGTTATTTTCCAATTCCATGCATATTAGCTTACCATCATTCTATCAATTAACAATTGTTACGACCCAAAGATCGTAGGAGTCCGGCTCCCGCCCAAAACCACTGACATACCTCATTGACTCTCCCCTTCACAAAAGGGTCGCCGTCCCGGAGGTCAGAGGCTACACGGGAATGGGCGCACCTCGCAGCACCCCCCTGGCCGAGGCGTACAACCGCGGTCGCTCGGCCCGCCAGGGGCCGTGCGCCTTGGGAGCGCCCAGACAGTATCGCCGGGGATGCTGACAGAGGCACGAGCATATCCCTCCCTGCCAGCGGTCCGCGACCTGCGACCGAAAGGGTACGCGACTGGGCCGGACAACCCTCGAACAGGACGACCCGGCGGACCCTACTAGCCCCGCCGCCGGGGATAGCATCGCTGGACCTTCAATTCTTCACGCACGACAAACAACCTAGTGTAAGGACACGACTGACACTAGCGCCGCCTGACCATCTGACAAAGCACCCCCTGGCCGCTGAGCCCCCTGACACCTAATGCTTTCGGCCCTGACACCCTGACAAAAGTGCCCCTGGCTGTTGCGTCATCTGACAAAAGCGGGGCAGACACTCCTGTTCCTGACATCCTTGTCCGAAGCTTCCGCTGACAGCCGGGCCAGCTCAGCATATCGAGTCAGCATGCCAGGTCAGCCCCACCTAATCACTTCCCGCCAGGTATAAATACCCCCCTCACTTCTTACGGTGGAGGGGTTGGCAAATTCTCTCTCAATCCATTATTCACACACGAGAGCAAAGGTCATCCATATCTTTGTTCTCCCACCGATAGCTCGTCACGTACGGTCGATACACCCTCAGTCCGACCTGCGTGCCTAGCCCCCGCTTTAAGCTCAGTTACTGACTTAGGCATCGGAGGGGCTAAAGGTTGGATCCCAACCCGGCCCTTCTGACGAGTTGCTCGTTGTGCAGGGTAGCTCGCCCCTTGGTCGGCATCCGCCCTCGGCTCCCGCCGCCCAATCCTCCACCGCCGCGTCCGGCGAGATTTGGCCATGTGGTCTCCCCCTGCGGCAATCTTAGCCTCTTCACCCCATTAATCACTTGTTAAATAGCCCATCCCAATCCTCTTGTCAATATAACCATCGTGTCCTTGGTTCCCCATAATATAAATTCATTGTACGCGAGTTCTACCTCGCAACAATTGGCGCCGTCTGTGGAAACGAAGGGTCACACCCATGTTAGACTCCATGCCGATCACTCGGAACCCTGACCACGGGAAGGACCCCGTGGGTCAGGAGCCACTCTCTTTACTAATCACCCCAGTGACTGACCCCCCTCCGGGGATAGACGCCTGGACGGTCCAAATCACAGCCCGTGCAACCCAGGGGAGCTTCGAGGCCGTTACTCAGGCGATGGGAGGCTGCGCGGCGGCGGGGGCGAAGCCACCGCCCGGCCCCTCGGAGCCCCCGAACGTGAGACGGAATCTTCACCCTCAGTTCGAAGAGGAGGGGGAGACATGGGGCTCGCCAAGGATATTACGGCCTAGCAGAAGCTCTTGGAAGAGGAAATGGAGGTCGCGCGGCTGTGGAGGCGCCGGGAGGAGGCGGCCGTCGCGCATAGGCATCTGGACGAAGCGGCAAAGATCGCCCGGTGGGCCTACCAGGACGAAGAAGCCGCCCGCCACCAGCTCCGCTTCATCATCGCGGAGCGCGAAAGGCTAAGAAGGGAGAACGAAGGCAACCGGGAAATCTCGGAGGTGACGGCGACGGGCCGACGGCTCGGGGATGGGCGGGGCCCGTTGCTGGCCAGGTCCCCACCGGGAGGAGGAAGTCCGCCCCGTCAGCACCACTCCCCCGATCGCCTGCACGAGGACACCGTTCGTCGACAACTACGCTTCCTCACCGCCGAGCGCGAAAGGCTTCTGCGGGAGAATCAGGAGCAGATGGACATCCGGGAGGAGGCGGCCGGAGGGCGATGGTACTGGGAGAACCGTAGCCCGCAGCCCGTCGAATCCTCAACCCGGGGAAGGAGCCCCCCCTGGCGACTGTCACGCTACTCTCCGGGGTGGGAGGACCGTCGGCAACCGAGGCGCGACCGGAGCCAGACCCCCGAATGGCGGAGGAGGGAAGCGCCCGAGCGCCCCGCCTACCCGGAGGAGGCCACGCCGCTGGCACGGTGGATCATGTCCGCCCCGAGGCCAGTAAGGTTCAAACCCCCCACCTCGCCACCTACAATGGAAGAGGATACCCCCTCACGCACGTGCAACAATGCCGGGGGGCGATGGAGGCGCAGGATGTGGATGAGGCGTTCCTGTGCCGGCATTTCTTGCAAAGTCTGACGGACACGGCATTGTATTGGTACTTCGGCCTACCCGCGAGATCCATTGGGAGCTTTGGCGAGCTGTCCCACAAGTTCTGCCAAGAGTTTCAGGCCGGGCGGACGAAGAAGAAGCCCTTGGACTATCTCAGCACGATAGTCCAAGGAGAAGGGGAGACGACGGGTAGATACCTGCATCGCTTTCAGGATGAGAGACGGGCGGTGGTGACCTGCGGCGACGAGGTACTCATGCTGGCCTTCAAGACGGGATTGCGGACTCGGAGCCTCCATAAATCCCTGCTCCGAGATCCGCCGGCCGACTATGAGGCGCTGGTAGCTATGGCGGAAAGGCATGCATTGGCTGAAGAGACCCTCGGCACGAAGGCCCTATTTCCCTCGGCAAAACCGCTCCGAGGCGAGCCCAAATCACCCCCTCGGCCAAGGCAGGAGGAGGGACATCGGGGCCGCGACCTGCTGGCCCGACCGAGGCGCGACCCAACGGGGCGACGCCCGCAAGATCGCCCTGGCCCAGTCCGAGAGTTCGCCCCGTCCCAGGGGGCCACCCGGGCCATCCCGAGACAGGAAGGCCCCCAGCAGACCCACTACACACAGCTCAACGCCCCCATGTTAGAGGTCCTGGCCGCGGCGACGAGGGCCGGACTGCTGCCGGAGCCTCCTCGAGGGATGAGGTCGGATCCGGCAAAGCGGGATCTCCGGAAGTACTGCCGGTATCACCGTGACCACGGCCACGATACCGACCATTGCTACACTCTTAAGAGAGAGGTCGAGCGGCTGATCCAGGCGGGCCACTTGGGAGGCTTTGTGGGGGACAGGCGGGCAACGCAAGGACAGAGAGCCCCCCGGGAGGCACGGGGGCCGGAGCCGCCGGTGGACCACGGTCAGGAGAAACCACGCCCCCCCGGGGAGATCATGTGCATAGAGGTGATAAGAGGGGGGCCGCCCCCGGGCGGGGCGACACCCATGATCACGGAGGCAGGTGCCCGACAGGTGATGGTAGCGGGCGCTGACAGCAGACCAAAGCGGAGAAAGACAAACCGACCCCCAATCACCTTCACCGAGGGAGACCAGCGGGAGGTTGGAGGTCGGCACGACGGCGCCCTCGTCGTCGAGGCTCAGATCAGGACGGTCGTCGTCGGCCGGCTCCTGATCGACACCGGAAGCTCCTGCGACATCCTGTTCTTGTCAACGGTCGAGAGGATGGGGTGGAGGCGCGCGGACCTAAGGCCTTGCGTGGGCCCCATTGCCGGCTTCACCGGACATACGATCCCCATGGTGGGGACGATCACTTTGCCGATGACTCTGGGGGAGGTACCGAGGGTCGTTACCAGGGGGACACGATTCTTCGTCGTCGACATCGCGTCGGAGTACAACGGAATCATAGGGCACCTATACATGACGGCCATTGAGGCGCTCCCCAGCTTGCTGCACCAGATGATGAAGTTCCGTATCCCGCGGGGGGAGGGACTGGTGCGGGGAAAACAGGAGGTGCCTGGAGGCCGTGACAAGGGACCGGTCAGGCGCCGGAGCCCGAAGCAGACCCTTACGGTCCTCATCCCTGACGAGAGGGAGGACTTCTGCGACCAACGGCCGACCCCGGCCGAGGAGGTCGAAGAGGTACCCGTAGCCACGGAGGAAGAAAGAACCGTCTCCATCGGGACGAAACTCCCGGCCGCCCTAAGGGCGGCCCTCGTCAGCCTGCTCCGGGAAAACGTGGATATATTCGCCTGGTCACCCGCAGACATGCCGGGGGTTGACCCGACGGTGATCTCCCATAGGTTGAACGCGGACCCTGAAGCCCGACCGGTCCGGCAGAAGAAAAGGAGCGCGGGGGCGAGAAGAAGAGGGCGGCAGAGGAGGAGGTAGAGCGGCTTCTCAAAGCCAAGTTTGTCCGGCCAGTAGACTACCCGGACTGGCTCGCCAACATCGTTTTGGTGAAGAAGCCCATCAGAAAGTGGCGCATGTGCGTCGACTTCACCGACCTAAACAAGGTGTGCCCGAAGGACAGTTTCCCCCTCCCACGGATCGACCACTTGGTAGACCAGGCATCCGGTTACGAGTTGCTAAGCTTTATGGACGCCTTCTCGGGCTACAACCAGATACCAATGGCGGAGGAGGACGAGGAGAAGACGTCCTTCGTGACTGATAAGGGCACCTTCTGTTACACCAAGATGCCCTTCGGACTGAAGAACGCCGGGGCGACCTATCAGAGGATGGTAGACCGAATATTCAGCCCACAGGTCGGACGAAACTTGGAGGTCTACATCGACGACATGCTGGTAAAGAGTAGGAGGGCCCCAGACCACCTCGCCGACCTACAGGAGACATTCCAAAGGGTCTGCCAATACAACTTAAGGCTGAACCCCGCGAAATGCATCTTCAGCGTACAGTCGGGCAAATTCCTAGGCTTCATGATAACGAGCGGGGGATCGAGGCGAACCCCGACAAGGTGACGGCCCTCATCAATATGGCGGAACCAAGGACGATCTGGGATTTGCAACGGCTGAACGGTCGGATCGCCGCTCTGGGGCGATTCCTGTCGAAATCAGCGGAGAAATCGCTCCCCTTCTTCAGGGTCTTGCGCACTGCCTTTGGCGAAGCAAAGGACAAAAGGAAGGTGATCCCGTGGGACGACGACTGCGCGCGGGCGTTCGTGGAGCTGAGGGCTTACCTACAAAGCCCGCCGCTCCTCGCACGACCGGAAGAAGGCGAACCCCTAAGGTTGTACTTAGCAACCAACGAAGAGGCCGTTAGTTCCGTCTTAATCAAGGAGGAAGGGGGCGTGCAGCACCCTGTATACTATGCCAGCCGAATCCTCCGGGAGGCGGAGACTCACTACAATCCCATCGAGAGAGCCGCCTACTGCCTGATCACTACAGCTCGAAAGCTCCGACCATACTTCCAGGCCCATCCCATCGCCGTCCACACCGACATGCCCCTCGAGAAAAATCTGACGAGGTTGGAGCGGTCGGGGAGGATGCTCAACTGGAGTGTCGAGCTTAACAAGTTCGACATAACATACAAAGCCCGGACGGCGATCAAGGGCCAGGCGTTGGCCGACTTCGTGGTGGAGTGCATTGCAGAGGGCGCCCCGAGAGACCAACCAGAACCCCCATTGGCGACCATGTCCCCGCGGGGGGCCGGGGGGGGGGCAGAACCCTCAGAGCCCTCCCGGATGGACGTGGGCGAATTATGGACCATCCACGTCGATGGCTCCACGACGGGATCCGAGACAGGGGCGGGTATCGTCATTCAAACCCCCGACGGGTGCTCGTTGGAATACGCCCTGCGCTTCAACTTCTCGGCAACCAACAATGTCACGGAATACGAGGCCGCGGTCAACGGGCTGAAGCTCGGTAGGGCAGTTGGGGCGACGAACGTGTTGCTCCTTAGCGACTCACGGCTCTTCGTCCAACAGATCCAAGGAAGCTTCGAGGCCCGAGAAGAAACGATGAAGCGCTACCTTAAGCGCATCCAGATCGAACTCCACAAGTTCAAGAAGGCGGACGTCCAGCACCTGCCCCGTTCCAACAACCTTCGGGCGGATGCCCTGTCCAAGCTGGCTTCCTCCTCCGCGGCCGAGATTGGGAAGGCCATCTACGTCGAAAGCCTATTGACCCCAACCATTGACGAAGAAGAAATAATGTGTACGGGCACAGTGACCACGTGGATGACCCCCATTGTGAAGTACTTGGAGACGGGGGACCTGCCCGAGGAGCGGATGCTGACTAAAAAGGTGGAGAGATGGGCCCTGTCATTCGTACTCCTCGACGGAGTGTTGTACCGTCGCCGCCGTGCCAACTTCGACGTCCTGCCCTATCTAAAGTGCTTGGGCCCGGAGCAGGCTGAGCAAGTCATCCGCGAAGTGCACGAAGGCTTCTGCGGAAACCACCACGGCGGTCGCGCCATCACCCACAAAATAATGCGTCAGGGGTACTATTGGCCGACAATGATCCAGGACGCGGTTCAATACGTCAAGAGGTGTGAGGCATGCCAGAAATTCTGCCGACAAACGACTGCACCTCCGGCTAACTTGATGCCCATCGTAAGCCCGATCCCCTTCGCCAAATGTGGACTCGACATCCTTGGGCCTTTCCTGAAGGCCTCCGGGGGAAGAAAGTATCTAGTCGTCGCCGTGGACTACTTCACGAAATGGGTGGAGGCCGAGCCATTGGCGCGTATCACCTGGACAGACATGAAGGGCTTTATCTGGCAGTCCATTATGTGTCGCTTCGGGATACCCCGCTCGATAGTCACGGATAACGGAAGGCAGTTCGATTGCGAAGGCTTCCGCGATTTCTATTCGGGCCGGGGGATCATACTCCATTTCGCGTCAGTTGCCCACCAGTAGTGCAACGGAATGGTGGAGGCCGCGAATAAATGCATCTTGAACCCTATGAAGAAAAAGGTGGACGCCGCCCTGGGTGCATGGGTCGACGAGCTGCCAGGAATCCTATGGTCCTATCGCACCACCCACAAGGCCTCGACAGGAGAAAGCCTGTTCATGCTGGCATACGGATCGGAGGCGGTCGTTCCCGTGGAAATTGGAGAGGAGACGCTCCGGCTAAAACTCTTCGACGAAGGGATCAATGGAGAGGGACTCGGCCTCAGCCTCGAATTGGTGGAAGAGATAAGAGACCGGGCCCTGACGAACCTCGTCAGGCACAGCCAGAGGATGGAACGACACTACGACTCCTGGGTGAATCAGCGAACTTTCAGGATCGGCGAATTGGTCCTCAGAGACGCCACCTTCAGACCCGAGACCGCCCTTCGGGGAAAGCTGGCCGCCAAATGGGAAGGGCCCTACAAGGTCGTTGATATCGTCGGACCAGCCACGTACATCTTGGCAACCCCAGACGGGAGCGAGCTAGCCCATCCTTGGAATGCAAAGCACCTGCTAAGGTTCTACCAATAGTTGTAAGTTTTTCTTTTATATATACGAGGTACACATCTACCCGCTTTCCCCAACTTGGTTGTTTCCACATGAGTGTTTCAGCGAGAACCTCCGAACCTCTAGGTCAGGGCCAACCCTAGCCACCCAAACCAGAGAAGGGCACGGGCCGGGCTACGCACCCGCTCCCCCCCTCAAGACCACTGGGTCAGGGCCAACCCTAGCCACCCAAACCAGAGAAGGGCACGGGCTGGGCTACGCGCCCGCTCCCCCCTCAAGACCTCTGGGGCAGGGCCAACCCTATCCACCCAAACCAGAGAAGGGCACGGGCCGGGCTACGCGCCCGCTCCCCCCCTCAAGACCTCTGGGGCAGGGCCAACCCTAGCCACCCAAAACAGAGAAGGGCACGGACCGGGCTACGCGCCCGCTCCCCCCCTCAAGACCTCTGGGGCAGGGCCAACCCTAGCCATCCAAAACAGAGAAGGGCACGGGCCGGGCTACGCGCCCGCTCCCCCCTCAAGACCTCTGGGGCAGGGCCAACCCTAGCCACCCAAACCAGAGAAGGGCACGGGCCGGGCTACACGCCCGCTCCCCCACACAAGACCTCTGGGGCAGGGCCAACCCTAGCCACCCAAACCAGAGAAGGGCACGGGCCGGGCTACGCGCCCGCTCCCCCCTCAAGACCTCTGGGGCAGGGCCAACCCTAGCCACCCAAACCAGAGAAGGGCACGGGCCGGGCTACGCGCCCGCTCCCCCCCTCAAGTCCTCTGGGGCAGGGCCAACCCTGGCTACCCAAACCAGAGAAGGGCACCCAAACCAGAGAAGGGCACGGGCCGGGCTACGCGCCCGCTCCCCCCCTCAAGACCTCTGGGGCAGGGCCAACCCTGGCTACCCAAACCAGAGAAGGGCACGGGCCGGGCTACGCGCCCACTCCCCCCCTCAAGTCCTCTAGGGCAGGGCCAACCCTAGCTACCCAAACCAGAGAAGGGCACGGGCCGGGCTACGCGCCCGCTCCCCCCCTCAAGACCTCTGAGGCAGGGCCAACCCTAGCCACCCAAACCAGAGAAGGGCACGGGCCGGGCTACGCGCCCGCTCCCCCCCTCAAGACCTCTGGGGCAGGGCCAACCCTGGCCACCCAAACCAAAGAAGGGCACGGGCCAGGCTACGCGCCCGCTCCCCCCCTCAAGACCTCTGGGGCAGGGCCAACCCTAGCCACCCAAACCAGAGAAGGGCACGGGCCGGGCTACACGCCCGCTCCCCCACACAAGACCTCTGGGGCAGGGCCAACCCTAGCCACCCAAACCAGAGAAGGGCACGGGCCGGGCTACGCGCCCGCTCCCCCCTCAAGACCTCTGGGGCAGGGCCAACCCTAGCCACCCAAACCAGAGAAGGGCACGGGCCGGGCTACGCGCCCGCTCCCCCCCCTCAAGTCCTCTGGGGCAGGGCCAACCCTAGCTACCCAAACCAGAGAAGGGCACGGGCCGGGCTACGCGCCCGCTCCCCCCTCAAGACCTCTGGGGCAGGGCCAACCCTAGCCACCCAAACCAGAGAAGGGCACGGGCCGGGCTACGAGCCTGCTCCCCCCCCCTCAAGACCTCTGGGGCAGGGCCAACCCTAGCCACCCAAACCAGAGAAGGGCATGGGCCGGGCTACGCGCCCGCTCCCCCCCTCAAGACCTCTGGGGCAGGGCCAACCCTAGCCACCCAAACCAGAGAAGGGCACGGGCCGGGCTACGCGCCCGCTCCCCCCCTCAAGACCTCTGGGGCAGGGCCAACCCTAGCCACCCAAACCTGAGAAGGGCACGGGCCGGGCTACGCGCCCGCTCCCCCCCCCTCAAGACCTCTGGGGCAGGGCCAACCCTGGCCACCCAAACCAGAGAAGGGCATGGGCCGGGCTACGCGCCCGCTCCCCCCCTCAAGACCTCTGGGACAGGGCCAACCCTGGCCACCCAAACCAGAGAAGGGCACAGGCCGGGCTACGCGCCCGCTCCCCCCTCAAGACCTCTGGGGCAGGGCCAACTCTGGCCACCCAAACCAGAGAAGGGCACGGGCCGGGCTACGCGCCTGCTCCCCCCCCTCAAGACCTCTGGGGAAGGGCCAACCCTGGCCACCCAAACCAAAGAAGGGCACGGGCCGGGCTACACGCCCGATCCACCCCCTCAAGACCTCTGGGGCAGGGCCAACCCTGGCCACCCAAACCAGAGAAGGGCACGGGCCGGGCTACGCGCCCGCTCCCCCCTCAAGACCTCTGGGGCAGGGCCAACCCTGGCCATCCAAACCAGAGAAGGGCACGGGCCGGGCTACGCGCCCGCTCCCCCCCTCAATACCTCTGGGGCAGGGCCAACCCTAGCCACCCAAACCAGAGAAGGGCACGGGCCGGGCTACGCGCCCGCTCCCCCCTCAAGACCTCTGGGGCAGGGCCAACCCTAGCCACCCAAACTAGAGAAGGGCACGGGCCGGGCTACGCGCCCGCTCCCCCCCTCAAGACCTCTGGGGCAGGGGCAACCCTAGCCACCCAAACCAGAGAAGGGCACGGGCCGGGCTACGCGCCCGCTCCCCCCCTCAAGACCTCTGGGGCAAGGCCAAGCCTAGCCACCCAAAACAGAGAAGGGCACAGGCCGGGCTACGCGCCCGCTCCCCCCCTCAAGACCTCTGGGGCAAGGCCAACCCTGGCCACCCAAACCAGAGAAGGGCACGGGCCGGGCTACGCGCCCGCTCCCCCGTCAAGACCTCTGGGGCAGGGCCAACCCTGGCCACCCAAAGCAGAGAAGGGCACGGGCCGGGCTACGCGCCCGCTCCCCCCCTCAAGACCTCTGGGGCAGGGCCAACCCTGGCCACCCAAACCAGAGAAGGGCATGGGCCGGGCTACGCGCCCGCTCCCCCCTCAAGACCTCTGGGGCAGGGCCAACCCTGGCCACCCAAACCAGAGAAGGGCACGGGCCGGGCTACGTGCCCGCTCCCCCCTCAAGACCTCTGGGGCAGGGCCAACCCTGGCCACCCAAACCAGAGAAGGGCATGGGCCGGGCTACGCGCCCGCTCCCCCCTCAAGACCTCTCGGGCAGGGCATAGGCCTCGTCGCGTAACCACACCCCTGACTTGGCAGACCCGTGATCCTCAAAAAGTCAGTTCCCAAGAAGGCAGCCCCGATGTGACTCGACGAAACGAAAGGACGCTCGAGAAACGCGCCACCAAGAATGATACACCCCAAAAGAGATTCCATAAGCGCCGCCTGGCAAAAGCGGTTTCCAACGGGCGCGATTCCGAGGAGCCCATTAATAATGCCAGCTCATCGCCATAATTATGGAGGAAACCGTCAACAAAATCCCCCTATAAAGACACCACTCACCCTCCCGAAAGAGAAAAGAACAAAGAGGCAAAAGATATGAGAAATCGGCCCCGACACCCTCCCCCCCGCTGGGAAATGGGCCGAGATGCCTCGTCCTAACAAAAGGGAGGTCACTGGCCACCAGTGGTTCCCTCCTCCCTGGGCGGCGATCGCTGCATTTCCACTACCTCCGATAGGATATTCCCCTTACAAACGGATCGCCAATAGGATATTCCACTTACACAAGGGAAATCCACTTTTCACTCCTCCGTCTGCTCTAAACAGGACGAGACGGAGAAAGGTAGGCATCCGCTCCCCACCGGCAGGAAAGGCGAAAGCCCCCCGGGCTTGCAGGCCTACACCTCCTCGCCTTCGACCTCTGGACGGGGGCCTCGGCAAGGCTGCATCCCCGACGAACCCAAAAGGCGAGTCATGGCGTGTCAGCCCGCCCCGGCACAATCGGGACCCGAACCCCTCCCTCAAACCCAAACCGCGAGGCGTGGAAGGGAGGCGGCCCGATCGTCACGATTTCCCCCCGCCCTCAAACCCAAACCGCGAGGCGTGGAGGGAGATGACAAAGCAATGGAGGGGAGGCGGCCCGATCGTCAGGATTGCCCCCCAGACAAACGCCACAGCAAGACAGCTTCCCTGCTATATCCACCTGGCCGAGGAGACCTCGCAACCCGTCAGCGCAGAGGAAGGACGCTCACCTAGGTGCCAAGAACAACTGAAGATAAAAAGGCCCACCCGGCAGAGGGTAACCCGTAAATCCTGGGGTCGTTCACCGCAGGCGAGGACGGCTCCACAGCCCGCCTTGGGGCCAGATCTTACCCCCCCAGCGGGCGACAATCTAAGCACTCATGTAAGAACCATAGAAGAGTTCTTGTAAAGTTAAATGAAAACATTCACCCCTATCAAAGTCGCTTTAACTTTCTGAGAATGCCATAGCATGAAACGATCCCCCTGCCAAGGGCCGGGCGAGCTCACGAAACGGGACCGCCCCTCGCGACGAGGAAAGTAGGAACAGAGCATCGCACTCCCCCGTACTAACTTAGGACGCCCAGTAAGTATACACCCGTAGTTCGAACCCCCCTGATACCAGGAAGGACCGACACTTCAAAACGAGACCCCTCGCCAACTAAAATCCGCGATACCTTTCAGACAAAGGGGAAGGGGTTAAACTGAGGCCTACTCTGCGGGGCCACTCCCGCCCGAGGCAAAATCCACTCGTGACGGACACCCAGGGGTCTACCATACTAGGGCTAGCCCTTGTTCATGACGGGGCGGCATGTCTCATCCCGAACTTATCCGATGATCCCCCGTCCCGCCCAAAGACAACACATAGACCATCAACATCCCCTTCCCCCAGACCTCGCACTCTCAGACAAGGGAATGTTGGGGGCAATAATTTCGTATTCACGCAAGAAAACAAAATAGGTAACACCAGCGATAAAACACGGCAAAGACCGGCCTCCCAGTGGCGACTCGCTCGCCTCGGTAGGGGCTAACCGGTTCGGACCGCACATCGACCAACTACCCAGGGCCGGCCTCCCGAACCACATCTAGGTTCCCCCACCCAGATTAGGCCCATGGTCCTCGAAAACTCAAACCTGGGAATAAGGACAAAGGCACGTAAACTGGGGCAGACCGGTCGCAAACCAGCAACCGCGAAGCATTGCCTGTCGGGTATACGCCTGGTCCCGATAGGGCAGCGCCATGATGCGACTCGACGAAACGAAAGGACGCTCGGAAAACACGCCATCAACAACAACACGCTCCCCAAGAGGCCAGGACAGAGGAACCGTGTCAGGTGCCGCCAGGAAAAAACGGTTCCCAAAGCGCGTGATTCGGCGGGGCCCATTAATGGCACTAGTCCCTCACATTATCCAAGGCGAACTCTTCCGTAGGACCCCTCTATAAGTACCCCCCTTCAGAGTTTAGGGAGGAGGAGAAGATACACGAGAGGGAATCGCATCCCCTCCCACCGGGTATGAAAAAGCCCTGGACGCCCCACCGAGCTACGGAGAAGGCCGATGTCCACCGACGGGCCTCACTTCCCCTAAAGGTGACCGCTTCCACTCCGTGACCTCTGATAGGATATTCCCCTTACTCATGGGAGGTCCCGCCTGCCATCCTTCCTCCTGCTCTTAACCAGATGAAACAGCAGGTCCGGAAGACTAGCAGCGGGCCGCCGCACCCTAATTAACATCCACCCACGGCGATCCCTACCGGGTGTGAGGGTGGAAACCCCCAACGAGTCTCCCCACGACCCACCTGCCTGCCCCCAACCTTCCCCGCGAGGACGGCCCGCCGGACTCCCCCTCCGGGAGGGCGACGCCACCTCCTCCACCTCGTCCTCCGCCTCCTCCAGGGTCCTCCCTCGGTGTACGGGATCCCCGGAGAGGCCGGGCAACCATCCAGCACGGCGACGGCGAGACAGAACGCGATGAAGCAAAGGAGGGGAAGGAAGGAGGTCCACCCGACAAACGAGGGTCAGCCCTCCCGAGGGGGGGTCACCATAGGACTGCATCCCCAATGAAGCCAAACGGTAAATCATGGCACGTCAGCTCGCCCCCGGACAGTGAGGCAGAAGGAGTTCAGCGGTCAATAGAAAGGAAGGCCGTCCCGCAACAGGGACCCGCTCACCCCAATGCAGCGGGCGACGAGTTAAAACAACCTCCCGCCCTGACCACGGGTTTGGTCACACCTGCCCTATTGTCATAAATACCATCTAGATCTCCTGTAAAGGCTGATGAATAATATTCCTCCTTACGGACTCCTCACCCTAAGCCCAAGCGCACAATAGCTAGGAATTTCACCAGACACAGGGCGGCTAAAGCCCTGCAAAAATTACAACCACATCCGGTAAACACATCCCAACGAAAACCATGGCCTTCTCGAAAAAGCCGGGCTCCCCCAAAGTCCGACCCAGCTGCCACATACAACGGCACGTCATTAAGGGGCAGCGCCCCTCCCCAAATCGCAGTGTCCCACCTCCTCGCGCGGCTCCCACTCGGGACGAGATCTCGCGATCCCGCAACAGCGGGCAATGCTCCGCGGGAGCCGCGTCGCCACTCCTAAGCGTGGACCCAAGTCCGAACCATGTTAGAAGGGAGGTAGTGTTACGTCATCCGAGCCGAGCCGGGCTTCCGCCTCGCACTCGAATACCGGGGGCAATTTTTACGACCCAAAGATCGTAGGAGTCCGGCTCCCACCCAGAACCACTGACATACCTCATTGACTCTCCCCTTCACAAAAGGGTTGCCGTCCCGGAGGTCAGAGGCTACACGGGAATGGGCGCACCTCGCAGCACCCCCCCTGACCGAGGCGTACAACCGCGGTCGCTCGGCCCGCCAGGGGCCGTGCGCCTGGGGAGCGCCCAGACAGTACCATCGGGGATGCTGACAGAGGCACGAGCATATCCCTCCCTGCCAGCGGTCCGCGACCTGCGACCGAAAGGGTACGCGGCCGGGCCGGACAACCCTCGAACAGGACGACCCGGTGGGACCCCACGAGCCCCGCCGCCGGGGATATCATCGCTGGACCTTCAATTCCTCGTGCACGACAAACAACCTAGTGTAAGGACACGACTGACACTAGCGCCGCCTGACCATCTGACAAAGCACCCCCTGGCCGCTGAGCCCCCTGACACCTAATGCTTTCGGCCCTGACACCCTGACAAAAGTGCCCCTGGCCGTTGCACCATCTGACAAAAGCGGGTCAGACACTCCTGTTCCTGACATCCTTGTCCGAAGCTTCCGCTGACAGCCGGGCCAGCTCAGCATATCGAGTCAGCATGCCAGGTCAGCCCCACCTAATCACTTCCCGCCAGGTATAAATACCCCCTCACTTCTTACGGTGGAGGGGTTGGCATATTCTCTCTCAATCCATTATTCACACACGAGAGCAAAGGTCATCCATATCTTTGTTCTCCCACCGATAGCTCGTCACATACGGTCGACACACCCTCAGTCCGACCTGCGTGCCTAGCCCCCGCTTTAAGCTCAGTTACTGACTTAGGCATCGGAGGGGCTAAAGGTTGGATCCCAACCCGGCCCTTCTGACGAGTTGCTCGTTGTGCAGGGTAGCTCGCCCCTTGGTCGACATCCGCCCTCGGCTCCCGCCGCCCGATCCTCCACCGCCGCATCCGGTGAGATTTGGCCTTGTGGTCTCTCCCGACGACAAGCTTAGCCTCTTCACCCCACTAATCACTTGTTAAATAGCCCATCCCAATCCTCTTGTCAATATAACCATCGTGTCCTTTTTTCCACATAATATAAATTCATTGTACGCGAGTTCTACCCCGCAACAACAGTAATAGCCCATCCTTAACACTTGTTTGGTTAGAGGCTGTCATAGGCCGAATTGTTTCCCCATAATGTCCTTTGATGTGTATACTGTTTCGGTTTATACATTTGTGCATCACAATCATGTCCTTTGATAAATATTACCAAGACATCTAGCGCAATGATTGTGTGCATACATAGGTGCATATGAAAGACTCTAATCAACACTCAGAAGGAAGGGACATCAAAAGGAAGGGACAATGTTTCTTTAGCTTATTTATGCCGGGATAACTACACACATTTGGTCACAACCAAACTTCATCGTGCTATCCATCCAACTAATAATTACGATTCACTCATTAAGGTTGAGATCTAAGGTTGGTTGTACTCTCAGTCCTAAGCATCTGGTTTTTTAATCATCATTTGTGCATTTTTTTCTTTTTCTTTTTAAAAAGTTCGGTAATAGATTATGTCGAGTCCTGCTCCCCAGGATATCTGGGAAGTACGAATCCCTCCCAAGTATCCCCGAAGAGGCAAGGATGATAAAGAAGGAGAGGAAAGGAGAGAATACAAAAGAGAACGCATACCACCGCACATGGCTGGGATAGTACATGTAATGCTTCATTCAGAGAAAAGGACAACACAACACCACAACAGAAAGATCACAAAAGACAACAGGTACAACTCGTCCATATCATTAATACGAAGTGAAATACAACATCTCATACAAATACCAAACTACAACTCAAAAGTACCCCTCCCAAGTACAATACCCAAACTCCATGACCCCAGAGTACAACTCAACCCCATAGCCTATCCCACATTCCCAGCTCCATTTTCACAAGTCTCCAAGGAGCTCCAACTCTCTGCTACCTGATGCCAACCTGAGGGAAAGAGTGGAAGGCATGTCAAAGCGTGTCCAGTAGGGATGCCTAACTCCTATGGAATTTTAATCAACAAATCATGCATGATGCAATATATGACATATCATGTCATTATGAGATGAAACATAAAAGCAAATATTAAAGCCATAGTGACATAAAGAAAATGAGACATGAAAGCGAACATAAAGGAATACAACACATCCATGATCAAAAAAAGTATCATAACAACTACAACTATAACATGTAAAAGAAATGGCTACAAGTGTGTAAAGTTAAGTTAAGTGTCATCATTTATTGATAGTTGTTTGGAAACTCGGGTAAACGTATGACATAAGGACATGGACCTCACCCCAAGGTAGGGTGGCACTCAAACTACCCCGCCAGTGGTACGCGAGTACTGATTAACTTTAACGGGGCCTCTCGAACTCCCACGTCACTGGCAGGAGTGAGATTATCATCATCCTCATCACACGTATCTCATATCAGGTCACTCCCCATAAGGGCGAGTGAGAATAATCACCACAACTACCATGGGCCACTCCACTCCCTACAGGTGAGTCGGTGCCAAGAATCCTCACCTCCTAACCCAGTCCTTATTGCTGCTAGGGCTGTTGACGAACAGAACGTTCGACGAACTACTCGTGAACAAGCTCGGTACATGTTCGTTTACGTTCGTTCGGGAAGCTTAATGAACAAGCTTGAACAGATTTTTAGAGCTCGGTTAGTAAACGAACAGAGCATGAACATAACTATGTTCGTTTATTTATGTTCATGAACAAGCTCGCTAAGTGTTCGTGAACAAGCTCGTTAAGTGTTCGTGAACAAGCTCGTTAAGTGATGTTTGTGAACAAGCTCGTTAAGTGTTCGTGAACAACCTCGTTAAGTGATGTTCGTGAACAAGCTCGTTAAGTGTTCGTGAACAAGGGCTTGAGTGAACTAAAATTAAAATTAAACACTCACCTCTTCAAATTGAATTAAACACATCCACCTCTTCAACTTCCCAGCTTCCCACTCATAGACTCGCAGGCTCCCAGCTCTCTTTTGGTCCATTGCCATTGTTCGTCCGTTTGTTTGCAAATCTGTTCATGAACAAGATTGATTGTGTGTTCGTTAACACGTTCCCGAACATGTTCACGAACAAGCTCGATAAGTCTTCTTAATGAACAGAACGTTCGTTCGGTAAGCTCGGTTTACGTTCGTTTATGTTCATTTACGTTCGTTCGATAAGCTTAACAAACAAGCTTGAACATGCTTTTAGAGCTCGGTTAGTAAACGAACAGAGCTTGAACATGGATTTTGTTCATGAACAAAACCAAGCACACTGTTCAAGCTCGTTCAAGCTCGTTCGTCAACAGCCCTAATTGCTGCCCTTACTTAAGCGTTCCTCCCAAACCACATCTTGGAAGCTCACCCTCTTTAGAGAGGATTGAGACATTCCAGCCTCATTTTAGTAAATCCTATTTTAACATACCACTTATTATTTGGTGTCATGTTGGCATGGCTTCATAATTCATCATCTTTCATTTTCTGGAGAATATCTTTCTTTTGTAACATCAAAGGTCATGCAACCATGTGCCATGCCCTTCATCATAACCACATCAACTCATCAAAACATACATATGGTTCCATGCCACGCATGCCTCCAATATCCAATCCATAATTTGGCCCGTGGCCTAAATATACATGGGGCAATTCTCATATTTATTCAATTTGCTTCCATATGAACCTTTTCACAAACACATGGTGGACATAATAACATGGACATTAATTCATTAGGAAATAACATAAAGGAGCTCTCTACTATGTAGCAACAGTGATAACTAGCAACGTGAGTAAGCACAACTGTAAAACATGACATGAATTTACTAATAACACGCAATAGTGATGACTTCATGGCATGGATCCATAACAACCACATCACCACAACAATTGTGATTATAATTTGGTATAAATTTCTAAATGAAACTTATAGATAATTTAGTTATGTTTCTAGAGCAACGAGAATTGTAATTTTAGGATATCTATGTTAATAGTTATGGCTTGTTTCATAAAGGGTGTAGAATCTGTCCTGAAACGGAGTTCTTTAGCTGTAAAGATCAGTTAATTTCAATTACCTATAGTCAGAATCATAAAAAGTTCTCAACATGAAAGTTGTATATCATTAAGTTAGAATTTCATATTGTCTTAAATCAAGTCATTTGAATAACTGGAGTGAAGGTTATGTGTTGTTCACTAACATGGTGCAGGATCTGCCAGAATTTGATACTATGACACATAATGGCAATTTTAGCCTAGTTGCAGTCATAATTTATGAATCATCTCTACATTAAAGCTGTAGCTAACTTGTTAAGCTTTCCAGTGTGTATTAATTTGTAATTTTTAGATGACTTGAAAGGAAGTTATGTGTATGCCAAAAACGGCACAGAGTAGTGACCCCAATACATACGGAAATTTATTGGAAACACTAAAATTGAATAGCATGCCATAGGGGTTAGGTTCCCCACCTCAAAGCTAGTATCGTGTCTCCATAAACCTTCCAAGATTCCTCCTTTTTATGGCTCCTCCATTCTTCTAGCTTCAAGACTCCAAAAAGATTCCATCTTGAATTGAAAACACATCTTCTCCTTTCTTCTTCTTCTTCTCCTCCTCTCTTCTCTCTCTTCCTCTTTTTAAGAGTGGAATTTCGGCGATGGGAAGGGAGGAGGAGAGGATAAAAGAAAAATGAGAAGAAGAGAATACGAGGAAGGAAGAGATAAGAAGAGGAGAAATTACTTTTGTTTTCTAGATTTTTCCTTTCTTTTATTTTCTCTCTCCTTTTCTTTTCTCTTCTCTTTTCCTTCTCTTGCAAGAAGATAATATTCTTAGGAATATTCCATGTAATATTCTAGGGTATATTCCATAGAGTCAAATGACCAAAATACCCTTCACTATTCTAGGTATTTACAAGTTTGTCACTACCCTTACCCCTTTTCACACTTGCCCTCCTACACACCCCCATTCACACTAGCTATCCTACACCACACACACACACCCCCCATGCACACCCACACTACATACATCCACACATATGTATACACATACTGTCACGACCCGCTTCCCTAAAATGGAGGCGAGACGTGAAAAGGTCCGCACGAGAGTGGAGCTGTGAAGCCCCAAACCCGATAAGCGTCCACAATACATAAACAGGTCCCTGTAACCACAACAGAATAGCAATAATAACACAAGGAGAGACTGAAATAAAATTCACATCTCACAAATATTGTCCAACATCACAAATATGTTCAACATCCAGAAAAGCCACCAGGCTAAAAGAAAAGAGTCTAAAGGCCCAGAACAAGGCCAACAAAAGCAACAACATAACAAGGTATGGGTGCCACGCACCAATAACAAACAACTGTCTAACAAAATAAAATGCAACGGAGACACTAGGACTGGTCCCCAGTGTCCACGTACTCCCCGTCAAACACAAGCTCGGGCTCGGCGTCAGCAAACACCTCGTCCTCAACGAGGTACTCGGGCTCAGGATCTAACATGTGTCACCCAAAAGAGTAAAGGGGCACATGTCAGCAAGTCTAAAAGACTTGGGCAAGGAAACTGAAAGTGAGGCATCTAGCAACCTAGCAGTTATAGTATTAAGTAATGACATGGCAGTTAAGCATGATACAACAGTTTAAAAAGAGAAGCAAGCATGCACAATGTAGCAAAAGCTACCAAATCACTAATCACTTATCATTTAACGCTTATCACTTATCACTTATCACTTATCACTTATCACTTATCACTTAGTGCATAGAGAGTCCACATGCTGGCCAGCTCGTGGCTCAGGCCGCTTATCTCTACCACTATTAATCACTTGTCACTGGTAAACACTTAGTGCATAGAGAGTCCACCTGCTGGCCAGCTCGTGGCTCAGGCCGCTTATCTCTATCACTATTAATCACTTGTGCACTAGAGAGTCCACCTGCTGGCCGGAGTGGCGGATCAGGCCAACTCGGGGCTCAGGCCGCTTATCTCTTACCCCACCCATATGTGTCGAGCGTTGGGGTTTCTAACTCACTAAGCTCGCTTCTGGAACACGAGCCAGGAATATAATATTGTAGCGTGCGCTACGCAATCACGATGAATAATCACTATGCAAAGACATGAACAGATATTTGCGTACCGTTAATTTAAATTAAACGTGACAGGCAAAATGCAATGACATGAACATATTCACGTACCGTTAATTGAAAGTAAACATGACATGGTAATTGTGCAACATGCTAATAGTCGGAATTAGCTTCGTTGTCAAGCTAATTCCCCAATTTGCGCCTAGGCGAGTTTCATTTCGTCGCCTAGCCTCTTTTACGCCTACAACATGCAAATGGCCTAAAACATGGCCTAAACCCTAAGTGGCAAGTTTCACTTGCCTAGCACCGGGGATGACGGTCAACCTCGTCACACGGATGCTATCTACGAGGAAATCGCTGTTTAGGGGGAAACAAACACCAAACACATGAAATTAATTAGGGTTTCACCAAAATTATAAATAAGTTATAAAAACAACGGTAGATCGATCTCTTACCGAGAGGAGACGGAAGGAACACTCCGGGGAACCCTAGGATCAAATCTGGAGAAGATTGGAGAAGATTGGGGAAACTAGGGTTTTGGGGGATTTGGGGATTTGATGGGTTTTGGTGAGATTTTGGGGAAGATGAGAGGTAGATAGGGTAGATGGATGGTTTGGATGATGGATTTAGGGCTTGGAATGAAGCAATGGAGCTTGGAGGAAGGTGGGGGATCAATGGGGGCGATTTTAGGGTTTAGGGTCGAGTTGGAGGGGAAGAAAACGTTTGGGTTGGGTATTTATAGGCTAGGCTGGCGGCTAGGGCAAAACTAGGGTTTACAGCACTAGTTAGTCGGTCAAAGAACAACCACTGACCGACTAGTTTGACAACTAGTCGGTCGGTCGACCAACGCAGACCGACTAAGTGTAAACAGTAACTGATACAAAAATAATTTGATGAGTTAGTCGGTTCAAGAAGCATTGCTGACCGACTAGTTTGCAACCTAGTCGGTCAACCAACGTTCTTAGACCGACTAACGATAAACAGTAACTCCTGAGAAATTTAGAAAGCTAACTAGTCGGTCCAAGAAGGATTGCCGACCGACTGGATCGTCATCTAGTCGGTCGGTGGCCCTTCTTACACCGGCTAATGAGCACAGAAAGTACCGATACGGAGCGCGGGGCCCCAGGATCGATTCCTAAGACTCCTAGGCTTGATCTAATGGTTAGATACGACCGTTATGAAGCCCGTCACGAGTGACAAACTTCGAAATCGACAATCCTAATAAAGAAGCGAGAAAATACGACGAATCGATCGAAAATGAAAACTACGGAGACGAAAACCACACAAGAGGAGAAAATCCACCAAAACATATATTATAATATATAAAATCCAGATACATGAAAAGCAGTCGTTACATCCTCCCCAACTTAAGAAAAATTCCGTCCTCGGAATTTCCAAAACTCACGAGTCCGGAAACAAAAGTGGAAAACGCTCTCGCATCTCATCCTCATTCTCCTAAGTAGACTCTCCAGGTGAACCGTGTCGCCACATCACCCTCACAAGATTAACAATCTTGTTCCGAAGCGATTTCTGACGCCTGTCCAGAATCTGCACTGGATGCTGGTCATACGTCATATCGGGGCGAACGGTAATCTCCGAAAAATCCACCGCATGAGACGGATCGCTAATGTATCGACGAAGCTGCGACACATGGAAAACATTGTGAACTCCTTCCAAAGACGGCGGCAAGGCCAAGCGATAAGCTACCTCGCCAACCCTCTCCAAAACGTCAAACGGTCCAATGTATCGCGGGCTCAACTTTCCACGCTTCCCAAAACGAATCACACCACGATTCGGGGAAATCTTCAAGAACACATGGTCACCCGGCTGAAACTCTAAAGGACGACGTTTAGCATCCGCCCAATGCTTAAAACGGTCCTGAGCAATTCTCAACCTCTCCCGAATATTCCTGACGATATCCATGGCCTCCACGATCATCTCAGGTCCCAACAACTCCCGATCACCAACGTCATCCCAACTCAATGGCGATCGACATTTCCTCCCATAAAGAGCGGCGAAAGGCGCCATGCCAATACTCGCCTGGAAGCTGTTGTTGTAAGAGAACTCTACCAAGTGTAGATGGTCCTCCCACGAACCCTTGAAATCCAACATGCACGCCCTCAGCATGTCTTCCAAAATCTGAATCGTCCTCTCGGACTGGCCATCCGTCTGCGGATGGTACGCCGTGCTGAAACTCAGACGCGTACCCAAGCTCTTCTGCAAACTCTGCCAGAACTGAGATGTGAACCTCGTGTCTCTGTCAGACACGATACTCACGGGGACTCCGTGAAGTCGCACAACTTCCTGCACGATTCACGTTACATCACTATCCAAACTAGGAAAAGGAATTAAAGACGGAGAGTAAAAGAATTTTACCTCCATATATCTCCTTGCTAGCGCCTCAGTGGACTGTCCCACTCGGAACGGAATAAAGTGCACAGATTTGGTCAATCGATCCACGATCACCCAAATCGCGTCATTCTGCTTCGGACTCCGAGGTAGTCCAGTCACGAAATCCATAGTGATGTGTTGCCACTTCCACTCCGGAATCGGAAGCGGTTGTAGCAACCCGGCCGAACGCTGATGCTCCGCCTTCACTTGCTGGTAAACCAAGCACTTGGCTACACTCCGAGCCACGCTCCTCTTCATACCATGCCACCAATAATTCAGACGAAGATCCTGGTACATCTTGGTGCCACCAGGATGCACAGAATACGGCGAACTGTGTGCCTCCACCATCAGCTCCTCTCTGATATCCCCAGCAGGCACACACAACCTGGCTCCAAACCTCAGCGAGCCATCCTCATGAATCAAGAAGTCAGTCCGCAGACCGGCTTCCACCATCTCCCGAATCCTCACCAGCTTTGGATCCTCAGCCTGGCCAGCCTTAATCCGATCCACGATCGTCGACTGTACCTGCATGTACATCAACGAAGAAGCCTCCCCAGGAAGAACAATTTCCACTCCAGACTCGCAAAAATCCTGCTGCAATCTCCACTGCGAGGTCAAAATCATCACCGCTGGCAGCCTACTCAAAGCATCTGGAACCACATTCACCTTGCCAGGGTGATACTGCAAATCAATATCATAATCCGCCATAAGCTCCAACCATCGACGCTGTCGCATGTTGAGCTCCTTCTGAGTGAAAATATACTTCAAGCTTTTGTGATCGGTGAAAATCTTCACTTTCTCACTCAGCAAGAAGTGCCTCCAAATCTTAAGAGCAAACACAACGGCAGCCAACTCCAAATCATGCGTCGGATAATTCTTCTCATGAACCTTAAGCTGACGAGACGCATACGCCACCACATGCCCATGCTGATGCAACACACAACCGAGACCCTTGCCAGAAGCATCGCAAAAGATCTCAAATCCACCGCTGCGATCAGGCACAACAAGAATAGGGGCAGTCGTCAACCTCTCCTTCAAAATACCAAAAGCACTCCCACAATCACCCGACCAAACATAAGCAACATCCTTCCGCGTCAACCTGGTCATCGGCTCAGCAATACGAGAAAAGTCCTTAATGAATCGCCGATAATAACCAGCAAGTCCGAGAAAACTCCGAATCTCAGACGCAGACGACGGAACAGGCCACTCCCTGATGGCCCTAATCTTCTCGGGATCCACAGAAATACCACCTCCAGACACCACATGCCCCAGAAAAGCAACTCGATCCAGCCAAAACTCGCACTTCGAAAACTTAGCATACAAACGATGCCTCCTCAAAATCTCCAACACCGTCCTCAAGTGCGAGGCATGCTCTTCCTCCGACTTTGAATATATCAGGATGTCGTCAATAAAGATAACGACAAACTTATCCAAAAAGTCGTAGAAAATCAGGTTCATCAGATTCATGAAAACTGCGGGCGCGTTAGTTACGCCGAAAGGCATAACCACAAACTCATAGTGTCCATACTTCGTCCTGAACGCTGTCTTCGGAACATCTCCCTTCTTCACCTTCAACTGATGGTAACCACTCCTCAAATCCAACTTAGAAAACACCCTCGAACCTCCAAGCTGATCAAAGATATCATCGATGCGAGGCAACGGGTATTTATTCTTAATGGTCACCGCATTCAACTCCCGATAGTCCACGCACATGCGACGCGAACCATCCTTCTTCTTAACCAACAACACCGGTGCTCCCCACGGAGACACACTAGGATTAATATAACCCTTCTGCAAAAGCTCATCCAACTGCTTCCGCAACTCTTCCAACTCTGCAGGTGCCATACGATACGGCGCCTTCGAAATCGGCTGCGCACCCGGAACAAGATCGATAGAAAATTCCAAAGCCCGATCAGGTGGCAAACCAGACATCTCATCGGGGAAGACGTCGCCAAAATCACGCACCACAGCTGGCCACTCCAGCTCCATCTGCATAGCCACAGCCTCCACCGGCCTGGCCCGAAATCTGACAGGACCAAGCGAACCGCTACCACGACTGAACTCGAATACTGGATGTCCGGGAATCTCGAACACCACCTTCTTCCTCCGACAGTCGATCGTAGCATAGAAGCTCGCAAGCCAGTCCATCCCAAGAACTGCATCATAGTTGATGATGTCGTGGACAATGAAATCAGCAAAAAGCTCATGTCCACAGACCACCAACGAGCAAGAATTGCAACCACGATGCACCGAGACCACACCATTCCCTGTAACGATATTCCAACTCTTGGGGAGAGGGGACGTCGACAAGGAATGCCTCTCCACGAAGCTCCGAGAAATAATGCACATCGATGCACCAGAGTCAAAGAGGACTCGTGCAGGAAATGTGCACACCAAAATCACACCTAATCAATCAATTAACAATCAAACCCTAGTCTAGCAAACAAGCAAGTTCAAGCAAACAACATAATCTAGCAATCAAGACCAAATAGGAAAGTAATAGCTAGAATGAGGATTACCTGCGATAACCTCATCCACAGCTTCGCTCTCCGCAGCGGTCATCAGAAAAGCCTGCCTCCTCGGCGGAGCAACCTGCTGAAAAGCCTGCCTCTGCGGAACAAGAGCTGCTCCACGTCCAGCAGGAACAGACGCTCGCTGCTGCAACGGCTGGACAGCAATAGGTGCCTTCCAAGGCTGCTTCAACCTCGGGCACTCCCTGAGAGCATGGGCAGGATCTCCGCAGGCGATACATTGCCCCAAGAACCTCCTACACGATTCCTTGACATGGCCCTCCTTGCCACAAAAATGGCAAGTCCTCCGAGCAGGCCCTACTGGCCTCTTAAAATGAACAGGCTGGTTCGGCCTGAATCCAGGCCTAACCACAGCTCTCGCCTGTTCCACAGGCCTCTTCCCAGCACCAACCACAGATCCTCTCCTCTGGTTCACGAGCAGCTCCTGCCTCTTGGCAGCTACTAGAACCTTCTGATAAGATTCCCGGTCAGAGGAGGTCACAAAGCTCTGGAGCTCCGAAGCAAGCCCCTGCAGGAACCTCTGAGCTCTCTCCTCAGCGTCCTGCACCATCTTCGGCGCAAACCGACTAAGCCTCATGAACTCCTGGTGGTACATGTCCACCGACGAATTCCCCTGCTTCAGATCGATAAAACGCTGCAGCATCTCCTCCTTGGCAGCCTTCGGGAAGAACTCACCCTCAAATCTGGCTTTGAAGGTAGCCCAAGCTATCGGCTCCACCAACAACTTCTCTTCAGCATCCCACCAATTCCTGGCGTTATCCTTCAGCTGCCTCTTCGCCAAATCAACCCATCCAGCCGGGGTGATCTTGGCCATCTTCAGATTGTCCTCGACGTTCCGAATCCACTCATCGGCCGCCAGAGGACCCTCAGAACCATCAAAATATGCGGGACCCAGCTCCCGAAATTGCTTCGCTCCTGGCTCAGAGCGAGGGGCATCCGGAAGAACCCGGGCAGCTCGAGCAGGTGGAGCATTCTGGACTTGCAAAAGCACGCCCTGCTGCACTTGCATCATCTGGATCATCATCCGCATCATCTCACCGCTGGTGGGTTCCCGCTCAGGCTCCTCATCATGAGGGAGCGCACCACTGCCCCCACCACGGGTGAAACGTCTTCCTGCCATCTAGTGACACGGAAAACAAATCAGATTAGACTCATAGCTTATGACTCGAACGTCGAACTTAGTTTATTGGACATTCTAATGTTATTATCGCTATTCCAAAAATCGCAGTTACAGAAGAGGACCTGCATGGGCCACCACTAAAACCTGTCACGACCCGCTTCCCTAAAATGGAGGCGAGACGTGAAAAGGTCCGCACGAGAGTGGAGCTGTGAAGCCCCAAACCCGATAAGCGTCCACAATATATAAACAGGTCCCTGTAACCACAACAGAATAGCAATAATAACACAAGGAGAGACTGAAATAAAATTCACATCTCACAAATATTGTCCAACATCACAAATATGTTCAACATCCAGAAAAGCCACCAGGCTAAAAGAAAAGAGTCTAAAGGCCCAGAACAAGGCCAACAAAAGCAACAACATAACAAGGTATGGGTGCCACGCACCAATAACAAACAACTGTCTAACAAAATAAAATGCAACGGAGACACTAGGACTGGTCCCCAGTGTCCACGTACTCCCCGTCAAACACAAGCTCGGGCTCGGCGTCAGCAAACACCTCGTCCTCAACGAGGTACTCGGGCTCAGGATCTAACATGTGTCACCCAAAAGAGTAAAGGGGCACATGTCAGCAAGTCTAAAAGACTTGGGCAAGGAAACTGAAAGTGAGGCATCTAGCAACCTAGCAGTTATAGTATTAAGTAATGACATGGCAGTTAAGCATGATACAACAGTTTAAAAAGAGAAGCAAGCATGCACAATGTAGCAAAAGCTACCAAATCACTAATCACTTATCATTTAACGCTTATCACTTATCACTTATCACTTATCACTTATCACTTAGTGCATAGAGAGTCCACCTGCTGGCCAGCTCGTGGCTCAGGCCGCTTATCTCTACCACTATTAATCACTTGTCACTGGTAAACACTTAGTGCATAGAGAGTCCACCTGCTGGCCAGCTCGTGGCTCAGGCCGCTTATCTCTATCACTATTAATCACTTGTGCACTAGAGAGTCCACCTGCTGGCCGGAGTGGCGGATCAGGCCAACTCGGGGCTCAGGCCGCTTATCTCTTACCCCACCCATATGTGTCGAGCGTTGGGGTTTCCAACTCACTAAGCTCGCTTCTGGAACACGAGCCAGGAATATAATATTGTAGCGTGCGCTACGCAATCACGATGAATAATCACTATGCAAAGACATGAACAGATATTTGCGTACCGTTAATTTAAATTAAACGTGACAGGCAAAATGCAATGACATGAACATATTCACGTACCGTTAATTGAAAGTAAACATGACATGGTAATTGTGCAACATGCTAATAGTCGGAATTAGCTTCGTTGTCAAGCTAATTCCCCAATTTGCGCCTAAGCGAGTTTCATTTCGTCGCCTAGCCTCTTTTACGCCTACAACATGCAAATGGCCTAAAACATGGCCTAAACCCTAAGTGGCAAGTTTCACTTGCCTAGCACCGGGGATGACGGTCAACCTCGTCACACGGATGCTATCTACGAGGAAATCGCTGTTTAGGGGGAAACAAACACCAAACACATGAAATTAATTAGGGTTTCACCAAAATTATAAATAAGTTATAAAAACAACGGTAGATCGATCTCTTACCGAGAGGAGACGGAAGGAACACTCCGGGGAACCCTAGGATCAAATCTGGAGAAGATTGGAGAAGATTGGGGAAACTAGGGTTTTGGGGGATTTGGGGATTTGATGGGTTTTGGTGAGATTTTGGGGAAGATGAGAGGTAGATAGGGTAGATGGATGGTTTGGATGATGGATTTAGGGCTTGGAATGAAGCAATGGAGCTTGGAGGAAGGTGGGGGATCAATGGGGGCGATTTTAGGGTTTAGGGTCGAGTTGGAGGGGAAGAAAACGTTTGGGTTGGGTATTTATAGGCTAGGCTGGCGGCTAGGGCAAAACTAGGGTTTACAGCACTAGTTAGTCGGTCAAAGAACAACCACTGACCGACTAGTTTGACAACTAGTCGGTCGGTCGACCAACGCAGACCGACTAAGTGTAAACAGTAACTGATACAAAAATAATTTGATGAGTTAGTCGGTTCAAGAAGCATTGCTGACCGACTAGTTTGCAACCTAGTCGGTCAACCAACGTTCTTAGACCGACTAACGATAAACAGTAACTCCTGAGAAATTTAGAAAGCTAACTAGTCGGTCCAAGAAGGATTGCCGACCGACTGGATCGTCATCTAGTCGGTCGGTGGCCCTTCTTACACCGGCTAATGAGCACAGAAAGTACCGATACGGAGCGCGGGGCCCCGGGATCGATTCCTAAGACTCCTAGGCTTGATCTAATAGTTAGATACGACCGTTATGAAGCCCGTCACGAGTGACAAACTTCGAAATCGACAATCCTAATAAAGAAGCGAGAAAATACGACGAATCGATCGAAAATGAAAACTACGGAGACAAAAACCACACAAGAGGAGAAAATCCACCAAAACATATATTATAATATATAAAATCCAGATACATGAAAAGCAGTCGTTACACATACTGACACTATATGTATATACTAGAAATAACCCGTGCACATAGTACACGGAGAAAAAACCCCCTAGAAAGGATGCAGTGCACACGCGAAATCGAAAAGGAGTGAGAAGTGTGGGGGGGGTGTGTGATCGTCAGGGGTTAAAAGGAGGAATTCATGGGTTTAATTGCAAAAAAACTTTTGGGGACAACGCAAAATTCTCGATGGTAAACTTGTAATTTATGGGAATGTGGGGGGTGTTAAAGGTGAAAAAGCATGTGCTAAATTGCATAAATACCCCAATATCAAGCTTGAAATTCAAGAGAATGTGGTGAAATTTAACCCAACTCCACAAAGCCACAGCCCAAAGCAAGCCCAAAATCCCTTCCACCCCCAAGTGGCCTGCACCATGATGATGTGGCAAAGCCTAGGCCAATCCTTTGTGTTATTGGGTTTGTCCCATTAGGAAAAAGGTCTTCATTTGTATAATAGCTCGAGCACTGTTCATTTAAGATACCCCCTCAAAATATTTGTTCTCCCTAAAAATTATTTTCCACTCCAAAATTTAAACGGACAAAAATTTAGATTCGGTGCGGGCGCATTCGGGTGTGGGGAATTTAACCCGGGCCAAAGGAGAAACACATGAAAATAAGGGGGGTGCGAGAGAGAGAGAGAGAGAGAGAGAGAGAGAGAGAGAGAGAGAGAGAGAGAGAGAGAGAATGTAGGGTGTGGTGGTCCTGGGCCAAAAGAGAAACACATGAAAATGAAGGGGGGAAGTGCATAAGTGTGGGTGAGTGTAGGGTGTGGGGGTAAAAAGTGAAATGTGAGGGGTTTTTTTAGCAAAAATGGGAAAGAGACGGTATTCTGCGCAAATGTAGTGATTGTGGAGGGTTTGCAAACCAATGGAAAAAACAAAAAAAGTGGAGTTTTCTCAAACACTCATCTCAACCCTTCTTTTACCAATATTAAATCATATCCATTCTTCAATCAACCTCTTTATACATCACCATGAATCAGCTTATCCTAGTCAGCCCTAGGATTCAAAAACAGTTGTCAAATGTTACACACACACACACACACACACACACACACACACACACACACACCAATATTCTTACGCATACGCATGTATCCACCTACATGCATCCATGCGCTCATACATGTTTAGACCTTAGCCAATATACACGCATGCACACATGGACAAGCACATCCATGCATGTGCACATACTAATTCATACACATCCATATCTACACCCCACACACACTTACACACCAATACATACCACTTGCATTCATCCATACGTACATGTAGTCATCCAAGTATTGAAATACGATTGGCTACATACTAGTATATCACACATATGGCATGACAGATTAATTATGAAAAAGGGGTTGCACATGCTTAGAAAGAGATTTTAATCATGTGTGATAGATATCTGTCGTATAAAATAACTAGTCATAACCCGTGACCCTAAGTCACGTGACACTCAAAATATTTCCCTAAAAAATTTCAACACATTCAAAATCTTTCCCAAAAAAATTTGCAGGCTCCTCAAAATCACCCAAAAAAATTTGAGGCCACCTTCAAAATATTCCACCAACAAATTTTTTTAAACTACATCCAAACTAAAATTTAGTTTTCATTAGAGAATTTAGTTCTTCCAAAAATCTTAGTTCTCTCCAAAGTTTAGTTCCCTCAAAATTTAAAATTGTAGTTTCTTTGAGATTTAGTTCTGCTCAAAATTTTGAATAAAAATTTAGTTCCTCGAAAACTTTTAGCTACCCACAAAATTTAGTTCCCAAAAAATTTAAAATTTTAGTTCATTGGTTCTCTCAGAATTTTAAGGTTTTACCTCCAAAATTATCACAAACTCTCATCATATTCCTTGATTCACTAAGATTCAATCTCAACCGTTCTGCTACCCATCTTTTTGTCCTAGTTAGCAACCACATTTAAAAACATCTCTTATTTGTATAATAGTTGTGGCATATTATCCATGACAAAAGTCATTGAGCGACAAATAATACATCCTATGTGAACTTTTATACTATGCAGGGAAGAATGTGTTAAGTCAACGTATAGTCACGCCCAGCTTCCCATTCTACTGGACGCGAGAACGCGAACGGGTCCATGATGTACTAAAAATAAGGAGAAGTATTTCATTTCTTTTTTTTTTCTTTTATTCATCATTGGTTTAAACACACTAAACGTCTGTACGTAGATACATCTTGCAAGATCTTTCATACTTATAAGAAATAGTCTGAATGATATTATTACAAACCAAATGTCTGAAAATAAAGTACAACATACGCCTGGTATATCCAAAAAACACCTCACACAAATTATATTATTCAAATTAAAAGTACGGTCGCGACGGCAAACACTCGCATATTATTAAAAGATGACCTTGCACAGCCAATAATTACTCAGCGACATTAACAGAGTAAACAATGGAACTCCCACGTGTCTCCGAATTCTTTACGCATTTCACGGATGATCTGTTTCCCATGGTTTTCAGAACACCCACAAACATGTAGTGTAGGAAACAAAACTAAGCAGGTTTTAATTTAAAAAAGGTCCTAATTAATCAAACCTTAATCTCCAGTTGATCGTCGGATCTCAACGGAGACAGCGCACTGCTCACATCCGGTCTCTTTATTTGCAGCACAGATTATAAAAAATAGATTTTCTTCGATCCAAATTTAAAGAAATCATTTCGTGTGGCAGCGGAAGCTTCACCGGAACGGCCACAGCCTCATCGTCATTACAGAGGGGATATAGTTTAACATAAGTTAAGCCTGCGGGCCATGTGAGATGGTGGTGTTGCCTACGGCCTACCCTACGAGATCTAGGATGACTGAGGAGAGCCTGCGGCTGTCGGGCTTTTGGCCCGTCTCCATCGACCGTGCCAGAGATTCCCGTCCCTGCCACACGTGCCCCCTCCCATTCCCTGCACGTGCCACGTCGGTATCCCTCGTCGCGACATGCCAATTTACTCTCTTGACACTCCTAAAACACTTTGGGTACGGTCACCTCCCAATATAGAAATAGTGACATAAATTAGTTTTTGAGTTGATAATTCTCTTTCTATCTGAATCCGATAATTCTCTTCTTCTTCGTCAAACTTACAGTTTCAAACTGAGTTGATAAATGAATATCTAAGATAAGGTTTCAAATCAGTTTGTTTTCTTATAAATATTATTAATTGTAAACCTCATTTCAATCCCTTTTATTCGAGGGTTAAAAAAAACCATATATATAGTCTCTCATGGCAAGGGGTTTGTTTGCAGTAAAAGATGATTTTTGGAAATTAACGGTAATCAAACATTAAAAATTGTATTATTATTATTATCTAATATCACTTACAAACCAATCAAATCTATAATAAAAACATACACAATAAAATGAATTCCTCTATCGATACCCACCAACGAACGTCACGTATAAACTTAGTATAAACTTAGTTATTTATTTGTCCAAATCAGGTGACGTCACCTGCCCATGACCCCTATCGCTGTCCGTCCCCCAAGGGCAAATCTGTCATCACCGCTCCAACAACCTCCCCATGCGTGGCTTTAATTAGCCCACATTCTGCCCGTGTCCACTCCGTAATTTACCCCAACTTTGACCCGGACTTCCTAAACTGTCCCTCCCCCCACCTTGCCCGCTCCAACCTGGCCTCAACAACTTCCAGCCTGTCCTCAGATCCGAGACGCGTTACCCCTCTCCCCCCTCTATAAAAACCCCCCATCGCTCTCTTCCCCATTTAAATCTCAATCAAGAGCAGATCATAACAAAACGAATCAAACCCCCCCTCAAAAAAGCCAAATATTTCAAAATGGGGATCTGCGCATCTTGCAATGCGACGGCGGTGGGCCCGGCGTCGACGGCGAAGCTGATCCTCGCCGATGGCGAACTTCGGGAGTTCGACTACCCGGTCAAGGTATCGAGCGTTCTCGAGAAGAACTCGGAGTGGTTCATCTGTGACGCCGACGAGATGGAGATCGACGGGTTTGTTTCGGCATTCGGATCCAATGAGAATCTCTACCCGGGACAGATCTACTTCGTCCTGCCGAGATCGGTGCTGAAGCTGCCGCTCCATGCCAAGGATATCGCGGCGCTCGCCGTCAAAGCGAGCACCGCGTTGAAGAAAGGACGGTCTGCTGTCTCGCCGATAGTGTTCGGGGTGGGATCCAATGGAGATGGGCTGAAGCCGGCGACGGAGAGTAGACGGAGGTCGAGGAGGGTGGGGAGTCGCAGAGGGCGTAATTTGGTGACGGATCTGTCTGTGATCCCAGAATAAAACACAGTGAAAACGGAATGGATCTCAGAAAGAAGTCTATTGGTTTTTTCTCATTTTGGGAAGAAGGCAGGTGCGCTGCTCCGAGGTGGAGCCGTTGTTAACGAGATCCGTTGATTGGCGGAGGGAAATGAGTTTTGGGGGGAATGTGTTATTCCACGAGGCATTTGAACGGCGCCTTTTTCCTTTTGTTAATTTTGTCTATATAAAAAAGGAAAATTGGAAATATTAATAGAGAGACTGAAATTTTTTATTGTTTGAACGCTGTTTTGATCATGATGATGATGCCGTTCGCTCAAAGCATGATTTGTTGTTTTCGGGATTTTTAATATACACGTTTCAAAACTTTCATATTTTAAAATTTACATTTTAAAAAATTTTCGTGAGTTAGAAATTTATTTTTTAAATTGGCGTAAGTCATTTAATTTTATCCTCGAAATTTAACCTTCATGTTCCTTCTTTGGTTCATACCCTTCTCGTTCTTTTCTTTTTGCTTTTGTCTTGTCTTGAATAAGAAGATGATAAAACGGGTGATTTTTTTGAGAGAACTCTGAAAGAGAGAGGCAGAAGATGATGATAATTTTATCATTTAAAGGGAAAAAAATATTCAGTTAACTAGCAAATAAGAAAATATTATGTTTTAAATAATTAGGATGTTTAAAATCACAAGATTTAATGCGACTTAAAGAATTTTTTTTAAAAGTAAATTGTAGAAAACCCCTAGACTAATACATCCACTTAAAAAACCTACTATCATATTGATATTAATGGTAAACTCCCTTATGTTGCAGTTCAGTCCACCACTATAATTAACACCGTGATCTGATTTGTGTATTTATTAATTTATCCAGTTTTTAAATATGAAGATTTGAAGAGTAAATTAAAAAAAAAAAGAGTAGTTGGTATCATATATCTCTCATATAGGATGACATGCATGACATATTCTGTACCGCAAATAGAAGGAGAGATAAAAAGTAGGCCCACATATGATCATAATCTCGAATGTCATATGATAACAATCATTCTCATTTTTTAACATGAAAGCCCTTGGGAGTGTAAATTTAAAAAGTCCCTTTTAAAAAAAAATTACAGATGATGCCATTTTGGGGACTCAATATGATGAACATGAAAATGACAGTCAAGATAATGCAACCTGTTTGATATATAGCTGCCCCCATCACCGTGGAACAAACGCCAAGCTGCTGAGATAAACTAGGCCGGGCTGATTGCGACCCAACAAACCAACGAGAGAGTTGGAGATTGAGTGGCCATTAGAGCCGCCGACACGGTTCCGGGTGAAGATCAAGCCGGTGGGGCACCCGAATCCTTCGTCTACGTAAGGAGCATGGCCATGATCCACTGTTTCTCGTAGCATCTAGATCCACTTACCACTAACTCTTTATAGCTATTTCATATTTGGTTGTTTGCAATTAATTAGTCCATAGTAGCTAGCGCACAAACGAGCGTGACAGTGTGCCATACTCCATCATTGCTCTCATGCAGCCGCTTGCATTATGGGCATGCATGGATTGATGTCTACGTGCAACCAACCCTTTAATGTGTGCACGAACGCTGGCCCCTGGACCCCTCTTTCATGATTTTGTATCCTATCGGCTGCTTGTTGCTATTAGATTGATATTGTCCATACACTGGCTTAAGCGTGACTCAGAGCCATTGAATCGGTGGGCCCCCACCGCAGAAGCCCAAATATGTGCATGTATCTGCCGCTTTCTTTTACGTTCGAAAGTTGAATAAGAACATAAACTGCATTCACAGCTGAATAGATTAGGATCGAGGCGAGGAGTTATGATGCTTTCTGGATCGGGCTTGGAATCACGTAGGGAAACCAAAGCACTGTTTCACAGCCAAGATTGCCCTCTGTCTCTCCCCTTTCTTTTGGTTGGGGGAAAAGAACGTAAAACAACGTATATCGTCCCATGAAGAATGTATGGGTACAAATGAAGTAGGAAAGTTAATTAACGTTGGACTCTTTACGTTGTAAAAACAACAACGTTTCACCAACAATGGGGTAGTTATGATTATAATTTCCCATTATAACCACTTAACTTCTCTCAATTTTAAGTGTCCCATAAATGTTAATTAAAATTACATATAAGCCCATCAAACTTTTAATTATTACATTTTAACCCATCGGTTTAAACCCGTCATGGGCGTACCAGTTTCAACAGCTCTCACTTGCACATGATGGGATTGTTGTTATAGAAACAACATATGAAGAAGACTTTTTTGTACTTGGTAATTTGGTCGTGTGACCCATAAGCGAACATATGCAATCTTATTGTGCACTAGTTAGATTACACAATCCTTCTTTGTAATCCAATCCTCTAAAGTGTTGAATATTGGATCCTCCAATTTGGTTTTGATGATGAGCAAACATAATTAATTGTGACTAACTCTTTTTTTGTAGTTAATTAAACCATCGTCAAATGTAGATTAAATTTATATCAAAGGCGCCGATAAAGTGAAGGCGACGATAAAGTGAAGCGATGATGTGAGGAAATCAAAGAGCTGGACTTAAGGATTCTATTAGGAAGTGAAGAGGACTAATCAATGTAAATTTATTTTATTCTACACTTCATTATGAATTTAGAATGTTAAGCCTTGAATATACTTGCTAGAAGCACTTACATGTCATGCACCACACTTTTGAATGCTCATTTGATGATCCCATAGAGTTAGGAATTCATTTTGTTCAAAATTGAGCTTTCAGCCCAGGATCAGACATCTGATGTAGGACCATCAGACGTCTGACATGCATGTTTCATATAGGATTAGAAGAGCTGATACGCCAGACGTCTGAAGTAGACTTCCCAGACGTCTGATGTAGCAATCAGTCGTGTGTGAGTTGAGCTCCAGACGTCTGATGAAAGAGAATATTTTCTTCTCCAGCTGCTTCATTTGTCAGCCGTCTGAAGGCTTGATCCCAAGTGTCTGAACAGTCACTCAGCCGTCTAGATATTGAACTTCAGACGCCTTGAAAATTCAAACTGAATTTTCAGATATCACCATTTTATTGATCCAACTGAACAGCCGTCTGATGCTTATCGGCCAGACGTATGAACAGTGCACCAGACATCTCGGAACCCTTCATCAGACATCTGATAACTAGCCCGTAGACTGCACTTGTTACATTGTCAGAACAATGCACCAGACATCTGACGATCCTTCTACAGACGTCTGATCCTGCAGAAATCCGCACATTATAGCCGTTTCCAGTATTAATTGCTGCGATTTTCTTTGGGGATTTGGTGGGATTCTTATAGCATTATAAATATGGGCTTTATGCATTCAATTCAAAACTCTTGGAACTTATTTACTCTCATTCAATAGCATTCAAAGCTTCCCTCAAGCTCTCAAGCTCTCAACCCATTCACATGTCCAACAAGCTCTGAAGCTCACACTTAAAGCATTGATTGATTCATCTCTTTGACAAGTAGTAAGTGCTATTTCATTCTCATTTAGAGCACTACACACACTCCCTGGCCTTCTTCAAGTAAGTATCACTAAAGGAATAGGATTGTGTAGAATATTTCATATTGAATTGTTTCAATTTCATTCTCTTTATTTGTTGAGATTTACTCTCAGTTTGTGAGAGGTCTTATTCTCGGGTTGTGGGAATAAGGACATTGTGCAGTTCGATTTACACTTACCGGTATTTGGTAAGTGTGATATTAGTGGATACTAATCTCAAGCAGGATTTGCTTGAGGGTTGCTAGAGTAGGATTCCAGTGAGTCGAAATTTGACTCGGGGGTCCGAATCAGGGTACATCATATGTTTGCATTGTGATTTTCTGTGGTTGTTGTCTCTATTTATTTAATTTGGTATATTTGGTTGTTAGGATTTTTAGTTAGGCGTAATTTCCTATTTATTATCATAAAACACTATTCACCCCACTCTAGTGTTTTCTCTCATAGCTACATGTCTTACAATTGGTATCAAATCTAGATTATAGCTATGGAACCAACAACAACAACCGAGATAGCACTGCTACCGTCACCGAAGGTCAATTCGTCGTACAATCCCCGCTTTTCAATTGATCCAACTACGGAGATTGTGTAACGACCTGTATTTTCTGATACGCTAGCGTTGAGTCCTATTTAGTAATGTCTTTCATTATTATACTTTTGATGTGTTGATCTAATTATTATACTTGCATTAGTTAGCTTATTAAATCTATTATTATTATATTTAAATTTTCAAATTCAAATGTTTTAAAAATTCAAATTCGAATCATTTTAAAAACTTTCCTATTTTAATCCTAATTAAAACCATAACTAATTTAGTATTATTATATAATTAAACCCATTATTCTCTCCCTAATTATTACTTAATATTCAAACTTTCCTTGAATCAATTATTCTTAATTTCCCTAATAAAAACTATTAAAAACAAATCAAATAATGTTAAAACAAATCAGTTTTTGTTTAAACACTTTCTATTTTTAAAACCTAACCCTAACCCTATTTCTAAATTTTAGCCGCACTTCTCCCTCCTCCTCTAAAACCCTCACGCAGGCATAAACCCCTCAAACCTTAAAAGCCTCTCTCATCTCCCTCCTCTCACCTGCCGCCGCAACCAAACACTGGCTGCCTCTCCGACCTCAACGCCTCCCTAACATCACCGACAACCAACCGACCACTTGCTTCCCTCCGACCCGTAAGCACCCACGCCAACCTCCCGCTACGACCCACATCGACCTCTGAGCCCCCTCTTTTCTGCAACCACCCCGACGCCCCTTCACCGGCAACATTCTCTGCCCAGAGCCACCCAAGAAACTCCACGCACTGCCCGAACTACCACCTCCAACCCCTCTCAACCACCAACTCCTGCAACCTTCTCAGCCCCGACACCCGCCTCCACCGCCTTGTAAACCCCCGCAAAACAACACCGCCACCTCTCCCTCTCCAGCAGCTCCGACTCCGATCCCGACCCTCCTTGCCTCAGATCCCACGCCACGGTCATATCCGACCACAAGACACCTCCTCCCCCTTCCGCCACCTGCACCCAACCCGCAACCATCTCCAACCTTCCCTCACCTCCGAGCTCCCCTCCATCAGCAGCGAACTCCGATCAACTCACCGCCGTCCAACCAGCAGACCACATCTCCCTATACTCATCTCCGACCCCTGATTGAACGGGAGGACGCGCACGGGTCACGCCTTCCACTCCTAAGCGTAGGAGTGTCAATGCAATAAAAATAACCGGTGAGTACCGGGGCGGATCACAGGGACAAGTCGTTCTATATTCACAAAATTGATCGATAAAGAAAGGAAATAGCGTGAAACAACCACCTCGCTAACGGTGGATGAGTGTGGGAAAACGGTGTGTTGAATTTACAATTCTATCTTAAGTGGGTAGGGTTAGAGAACCAAGTGAGGATTTAGGATAGCAAGGCGAGAGAGCATGGGTTGTGGGTTCATTAAGATTGGTGTTAATCAAGTTCTAATTACCGCATATAACTCAATTGATCATCTGGCTAAGAACACTCAATCGGAAAATTTAGCATTCAAGAACACAAAATTTTGCAATAAGCATAGATACATCATCATAGCACTAACCAAATTAGGAACATGGATTCATCTCGAATTGTGCCCTTTCGGGTCTTTACCAATAAAATTGTGCCCTAACAATTCATCCAAGATTAGCAAGATAATAGGCAAGAGGAAATTAGGGCCAAGATTAACAACACATCATCATGAATCACAACCCACACCAAATCAACACTACACAATCATAGCAAACAAGATGGAAATTTCATTCAAAAGATTCATCCAAGTTCAATACAAAAGTGAGATATCAAATTACAAAAGGGGAAGAAAGATATCACCCAAGCTTTCACCCTAAATGAAGCCTTCCCTCTACCAATTTGCTCCTCCTCCAAGCTTCTCAATCATCCATGGCCTCCAAGCTCCACCCCTAGCCTCTTGGGGAAGAAGAGAACCCCCAAAACCCTAAAAAACTCAAAAAAACGAAGCTGGCCGAAGAAGCCTCTGCTGGAAACGCTACAGGCCTCAAAAATACAATTTTCGCACTTCTTGGGTCGAATCTGGGCTTGCGGGTCGGGCAAATCGCGCCCGACCCGCCCGCTGCTACATAAGTGCGCGCTCCCAGCCGAAAAAAAAGAAGCGGGGCCGAAGTCCGCTCGAAATTTCGAGCGGGCCGAAGCCCACTAATTTGCTGTGCGTTTTAATTTTTTTCTTTTTTTTAAATTAAACTAAATGCAGCAGCCCGCAAGGTTTCAACGTAAGGCGCAGATGGCGACACGTGGCGCCTCCAGATCGCGACACGTGGCGTCCTAATAAATTCTTTTTCCTGGATTTAAAAACCACATTTCTCCTCCAATAATCCACCAAAAATACCTAGAAGTCCCAGAAAAATCCCAGAAAATTCTGAAAAATCCCCAAGATCCCTAGGAGTACCTGAAAAATATAAGGAGAGAAATTAGTCCATTTGATTATGAAATTAATGTAATGACTAAACACAATATTGACTTCCAATAATCATATAAAATAATCCATTATTCAAATAATTCTCAAAAATTGACACTATGATCACAATAATACCAGGAGCACATGAAAAATAATAGGAAACCAATAAGGACGATAAAAACCGTATTTTGTGCAAAGAATGAGAGTAAGCCCTAAAATGAAACCTAAAGTGAAATTCACTCAAAAGAGCAATATTAAGCCTAATCTTTAGCACAAATGGGGTAGTTATGGGGTATAAATATACACTTTTCACTCCGAATCACACCCCCCAACTAGCTTTTTGCTAGTCCCTAGCAAAATATGCGATAAATTCGGATTAAAGTGAAAAACATGCGCCAAACTCAAGATATCCTCATGGCACCCCAAATGATGTTTCCAAATGATTTCAAAGCCAATATACCCAATGTATGAAAGTAAATAACAAATGACACTCCCCTCAATCCAATTCAAAGAAAAGTAAGGTAATAAGCCCGTATCACATTCCTTAGGATATATTGCAAATGACAAAATTTCTAATTTTCATGGAAATGACCAAAACAAAAGAAAATCCTCTAAGTTGTGGGAGATGAGATTGCATCACTCATGTTGCTTATTCTTTCATTTTTTTCATTCATTTTTCTTTTCTTTTCTTTTTTCCTTCTTTTTGTATTCTTTTTTTGGATGTTTATGTTTTGCATTCACGCAATAACGCTATGAAATACAAACACGGCCACCTTTTACCGACACGCGATAACGCTATATAGGCAAAGGGATGGAATGATCCCCTAAATCTCATTTTTGGCTTCCTCCCCAATGTTTCATGGGGCACCCACTACTCGATTTGATTAGGAAAACCATTCACTTATATTAACTCTCTCTTTCTCATTCCAACATGAATTATCAACTCATCCACCCACTCCTTAAGAGGAAAACAAAACATAACCAAATGGCCACACCCAATCCAATTAAAAACTAAGCTATTCATCCCAAATCATGCAATCACTTACACCAAACTATTCTCAAATTATTTCAAAGAGATATCACAACGTATAAAATAGCTTTATACATGGCATATTAGCATTCGACTCCAAAATGGAAAAGAAATGAAAATGTGCCAATCAAACATCGAGAAGTTGATACCAAAATCATAATCCGAAAAAATTGCATGGCATGAAGCATGTAGGGACTATGCATAAAGCAAGCGGCGTAGGGACATTGAGGATGAAAACGATATGCAATAAAGTTCATGGGATGAGGGCAAGATGGAGGTATCTCAAAAAAAAATTTTAACACCAAAATTCTAACAATCCTAAAGATTCTAACACTCTCCCCTCAACTTAAAATAAACATTGTCCTCAATGTTGGAAGAGTATTAGATATCGGCAAAAGATCCTAGAAAAGAAAAGAAAAGCATACGAAAGCACTAAAATAAAACATTTATTTATTTACACTATTGGAAAGAACACACTGTGGCAAATGGTGGATCCAAAATTTTCATCGACGGTGGCAATTGTTCCAACGCTCCTTTTATTTTCTTCGCCAATGCTCCTCGATCGAACGTGGCAATGGCGGCCACATACACAACCCCAAGCATCTCCTTAAAGTATGTACCTATATAAGGAAGGAGACGGGTTGTGTAAGAAAGAGATGGGGACACATTCGCAAAAAAAGACATCCACACATAATCATCAATATAGAATACAGAATGAAAAGTATGATGAATGTGTGAGAAAACTCGCTGGATGGTTGAAAATGATGTGGTTTAAAGTTCATCCCAGCGGCATTCAATATCAATCGAGGGAGGAAGTGCTATCTCCATAGAAACTACCGAAGGAGAGGGAAGCTCGGGATCCATGATAGCATGTGGTATAGACTCACCCTCGCTTGCCTCTTCTTCGGGCTCATCAACAAAAGAACAATCCTCCTCGCCCACTTCGCTCCCAAGTGTGCGTGCGATCGGCTCCTCTATCTCCACCATGTCAACAACCAATTCTTCAACAACTAATTGATATGGCCCAGCAGAAATAGGAGATGCCGTCATGATAATTTCCTCCACCGGCTCAACCAACTCCTCCATGCCAACTCTTGGTTCCTCAACTACTACTTGGCATGGGACACTCAATTCTTCAATTACCGGTGGGGTGAGATCCACACAAACTTCTTCATTCGGGGCTTGGTGGACCAAAACTTCATGGCTTGGCTCATTTGGAGTCACAACCAATGTATGATCTTCCTCCTTGTAGGACTCCAAATAACGCCAAGCCGCATTCTCATCCATGTCCAAAAAGTGGTAGTTGTCCAACAAATCCACAAAATTCTGCGTCTCCGGAAGCAGACCCTCCAAGAAGAATCCAAGAAGACGCACCCTGTCAAATCCATGATGTGGACAACCGTACACTAACTCTGAAAAACGCGTCCAAGCCTGAAAAAATGTCTCACCGATGCTCTGAGCAAAGTTCACCATTCTTCCTTGCCATGTTTTGGTCTTGTAAGATGGAAAAAACTTCATACAAAATTTTTGCTTTAGTACAGGCCAAGATGGAATAAGATGTGGGAGATAAACTTTAAACCATTTTAATGCACTACTATCCAAAGAATAGGGAAAGAATTTAAGATAAAACTTTTCAGCGCATGTGTTCCCATTAAAATGAAGCATGCAGGAACTCTCAAACTTCTTAATATGTAGGTAAGGGCTCTCCGCATCCTTACCAAGGAATCTCGGTAGGGATTTGGTCACCCGCATTTCAAACCCAATAGAGTTTGAAGTACTTGCCATGTTGGAAAAGAAAATAAAAGCAAGCAATCAAAAAGACTCAAAAAGCGTAAAATAAATAAGGATGAACAATAAGTGAAAGATGAAGAATCGAAAAGACACACACTAAGAGATAGTAGTATCACACAAAACTTTCAAAATCAATCAAAAAATGCTACAAATAGAAACCGTTGTCCCTGGCAACGGCGCCAATTGATTGCGACCGGAGGACGCGCACATGGCACGCCTTCCACTCCCAAGCGTAGGAGTGTCAATGCAATAAAAATAACCGTTGAGTACCGGGGCGGATCACAGGGACAAGTCGTTCTATATTCACAAAATTGATCTATAAAGAAAGGAAATAGCGTGAAAGAACCACCTCGCTAACGGTGGATGAGTGTGGGAAAACGGTGTGTTGAATTTACAATTCTATCCTAAGTGGGTAGGGTTAGAGAACCAAATGAGGATTTAGGATAACAAGGCGAGAGAGCATGGGTTGTGGGTTCATTAAGATTGGTGTTAATCAAGTTCTAATTACCGCATATAACTCAATTGATCATCCGGCTAAGGACACTCAATCGGAAAATTTAGCATTCAAGAACACAAAAATTTGCAATAAGCATAGATGCATCATCATAGCACTAATCAAATTAGGAACATGGATTCATCTCGAATTGTGCCCTTTCGGATCTTTACCAATGAAATTGTGCCCTAACAATTCATCCAAGATTAGCAAGATAATAGGCAAAAGGAAATTAGGGCCAAGATTAACAACACATCATCATGAATCACAACCCACACCAAATCAACACTACACAATCATAGCAAACAAGATGGAAATTTCATTCAAAAGATTCATCCAAGTTCAATACAAAAGTGAGATATCAAATTACAAAAGGGGAAGAAAGATATCACCCAAGCTTTCACCCTAAATGAAGCCTTCCCTCTACCAATTTGCTCCTCCTTCAAGCTTCTCCATCATCCATGGCCTCCAAGCTCCACCCCTAGCCTCTTGGGGAAGAAGAGAACCCCCAAAACCCTAAAAAAAACTCAAAAAACGAAGCTGGCCGAAGAAGCCTCTGCTGGAAACGCTATAGGCCTCAAAAACACACTTTTTCCCACTTCCATCCACGTAGCGAGGTAGTTGTAACACGCTATTATTTTTCTTTATCGATCAATTTTGTGAATATAGAACGACTTGTCCCTATGATCTGACCCGGTACTCACCGGTTATAAATTTTATTGCATTGACACTCCTACGCTTGGGAGTGGAAGGCGTACTCCTACACTTTTCACTCCGAATCAACCCCTACATCCAGTAGCCTCCACCTCGACCCCCTCAACCCGCAGCGCCCCTCTCAGCTTCTCCGCTAGCCCCTGCAAATGCCGAGCAGCCCACAAGCTTCGCCACCTCTCTTCGCCTACAAACCCTTGCACCTCCCTTCTTTCGCACCACCGCCATGCCGCCAAACAGCCTTCGCAACTCCCCTTCGACTTCTCCCTCAACTCACCGCCACGCGCCGCCGGCAACCCCGCCGTGTCTCCGCCCGCCACTGCCTCGCATTATCAGAACCGCCGCCGCAGTAACCGCAGTCGACGTGGCCATTATTATCTGCATGCACACAGCTGTAGCGAAACAAAGAAGTGTGAGTGAACAGTGTTATATAGGTTATATAATATAAGTTATATAAAGTTGTAACATATTGTAGTTGTTGTTGAGTATTGGAATTCTCCCTACTTGGTATTAATGATGAGCAAACATAAATACTTGTGCCTATCCCCTATTTGCAGTTAATCCATTGCCTAACCTTATCTTGAAGATCAATTAACAATGGATGACACTCAAAGATCAATGAGAGCAAGAGAAGTGGATTGGATGATCAAAGATGGTGATTGAAGCTCCAAGAAGACTTCAAGCTCATACGTTTGATAGAAGAGAGAGTTCTACAAATGTAATCTTCTTTTTCTCTTCTAGTATGTAGCTTAGAAGTAGAACTTTGTTGGAGCACACATACATCTTTATTTCAGTCTTAGGAAATCATTTGATCAACTTTCCTTAGACTCCAATTCATTTCTATCAAGAATGTGCATGTTGTGATTTCAATAGTCGGCTGCTAAATGATTTATAGTTGCATGTCTTAAAACAGTCGACTATGTTTTGTTCTATAGTCGCCTGTTAAGCACATACTTAATAGTTGATATTTGGGCTTTCTGAGCTTTAACTCTATCAGGCGACTACTGTACATTTCACCTGCGCATGTCCAAGTGATAGTCGACTATGATTTGTTAATCAGTCGCCTGTCTATCTTCAGCCCAAGATCATTCTCAGTTTGATCTGGCCAGTCGACTGATGTTGTATTTACAGTCGCCTGTCCAAGGACCAGTCGACTGTAAATACTTCAATAGTTGCCTGTCCATGATTCTTCTGCATGACTTTCTCTCTGGAATGTCTCTTTTATATGACCTTTCTTGTTGCAATTAAAGCATCGCAGTGCAGTTTCCTCTTCTTCATCTTTTTCCTTATTCCTCGTTCTCCATATGCTTCCAGTCATCTTCTTGTTGTTTCGTAGGAACTTTTTAAAACTGTCTGATAGGCGGTCGATTTGTTCGTCATTAGAATTATTTGGTGACTCATCATCGAACCTGGATGCTTTGAAGGCCAAATTCTTTTCATTTTTCTCCTCCTTCTTTGGCGTATTTTCATTAATCATCTTCAACTGTACTTCATACGCCATCAATTTTTCTATGAGTTGCTCAAAGGAGATATCCACCAGGTCATGTGCCTCTTCAATCACCGTTCGCTTTTGGATCCATTCCCTAAACAAGGAATAAAGAATCTTTCCAACCAACTCTTCATCTAGAATGTTCCTTCCCAAAGCCTTCAGCAAATTGATGATATCTACAAAATGAGAAAACATGGCATCAATAGATTCATTAGGCAACATTGCAAAATTTTCATATTTTTGTAATAGCATTCTAATACAAGTTTTCTTCACCTCAGAAGTTTCCTCATGAGTAACCTCGAGCCTAGTCCAAATATCCTTAGCAGTAGAACAAGAACTGATATGGTTATATTCAATTTTATAAAGGCCACAATACAAAATGTTCATGGCCTTAGCATTGAGATTCTCTAACATATCATTCTCTTTCTGCTGCTCAGGATTTGGTTTTTCAACTAAGGTGAATCCATTACTAATTATTTTCCATAAATCTAAATCGATGCCTTTAATGTGTATGGACATGCGTTGTTTCCAATTACTATAGTCTGTGCATCAAACAAAGGTGATCTAAGATATGATTGTCCTTCTTTTTTTGTTATGGGGGTCATGTGATTATGTGTGTGGTATTTGTGCCATGGAATCGAAATCTCACTAGACTTCGAGTCTAAAAGAATTCATGCTCTGATACCAATTGAAAAACACCCTTGGGGTGAATAGGGTGTATGTCACAAGTAAAAAAAATATAATGCAACGATATAAATCAGAGTGCACACAAATCACAGATTTTTAATGGAGTGTCTCCCTGCATAAGCTCCCCGCCTCTACTCTGACCTCTCCCTGAGGATTTACCCCTTTTATAATTAACCAAAAGAAAAACTTTGATCGCTCTTGCAGGTGGTGATCGAACCGTACAAGATATCGTTCAAGGAATTTAACGTCCAATGATAGCTTCTGAATGAAGTTATTCAATAATTCGACTCAAGCTAAAAAATACTATAAACTGATCTAATACAGAGATTAAAATCAGAATAATATCACTGTAGCATAAAGTGTAAATTTGTGGTCGTCCTGGCGCAAACCGTTCGTCAATCTGAGCTCTATGGAAAAGTTATGCACTTTTCAGCTTCACGTCTACTAATCTTCTCCTTCTTCTTTCCTTCCCTTGGATCAAGCTTCAAACAATTGAGAAGCAAGCAAGGATGACCGGCTATGGATGCTCCTTGAAGATGTGGCCGGCAATGGACTTGCTCAGTGAAGAAGGGAAGGTACCCAATGAGATGACTTGATAGAGAGTTGAGGAGGAAGAGATCTAGATTTAATCTTTGAAGATAGAGCCGTCTTATTTTCGCATCGAAGAGAGGGGACACAGCCAATGCTAATATAGGATTTGTAGAAACTCTAGAAAGTACGAAAATACCCTTAATTAGGTCAGCCAGGAATTTCTGAAGCAACTAGTCGACTAGGCCTTAGGAGCTAGTCGACTAATATGGTATTAGTCGACTAGCCCTAGAGTATTACTCGACTAGTATTTTCTGGCACAATTTCCAGAGAGTTGGTTAGTCGACTATAGCTCATTAATTAGTCGACTAGGTGGCTTTTTCCAACTCTGATGCAATGTCTTCAAGAAAATGTAGAAAATTGATCCGAGCTCAGAAAAATCAGCATAATTATCTGTTGGAACCGGGGAGAACGTCATCTTTAGCTGAAAAATATGACAATTTTGACCTGAAAATCACTTAACAAACACATTAGTAGCCATGTGATTTGTTTGGCATCATCAAAATCAAAGTTTTGACCTAGCTAGTCGGCTAACTAGTCCAACAGGTGAGAGTGAAAGGGGTGGTGTAAGGGTTGTGTACTATTAGTTTTGAATTGTAATAAATGTTATAGTTAGTGTTCAACAAGGAGATCCTGCGAATGTGTCGACGACGTTGGTTGCTGCGTTGGTTGCGGAACAGTGGAAGGGAGGAATGAACAGTAGGGAGGAGGAAAGGGGGGAGATCATGCGGATGTGGCTGCGGCGTCAGCGGATGCGGTAGCTGTGGAACAGTGGAGGGTGAGGAATGAACTGTAGGGAGGAGGGGAGATCTTGTGGCAGAGTCAATGGCAACGGATTAGGTGGCTGCGAAATACTAGAGGGGAAGGAATGAACAGTGTGGAGGAGGAAGAGGTAGGGGATGGAGGAGTCAGAGGCTGGGAGTGCGGGGCAGCGCCAGCTGTGCTAGCTGATGGAGAAGTGGGGAAGTGGAATGTGGTGATATATTATTGTGTAAAATTAAAAAAAAATTAAATTTGTTTGGGTGTGTGTAAAGTGGTCAGTGGGCACACTAATTTGGCTTGTACATAGAGCAACTGCCTAGCATTTAGAGCACCCTCCTCAAACTTATTCTATTCCTTTTCTTTTTCTTCATTAACAAGCTTCTAAAATTTATGGGTTAATTAATACAAACACACGTGTATTACCATCCCATCTAGTTTAAACTCATATGTACTACCAATTTTTAGTTTAACATCCCTAGCTAACAGTTCAGTTGGAATTTTCGTAGCTTGTGTCACTGCAATAAATTAAGCATCCTTGCTAATCTACCTTAAACACCCATCTACTTTTTCGATTATAGATTAACACCATGATGCTAACAAAATTTCTGACAGAGTTGTCAGCCCAAAAGCTATTTAGCTTATTAAGCTAAAGAAAGGATAGTAAACTAGAGGTTTATGCTATATGGACTGAAAGTACATTGACATTTAATCTAATTAACCCAAAAAAATTCGAGTTTTTGGAGATAATCACTCAACTATTTTTGCATAAACCACTGGGTTCAAACGAGTTGATCCCTCTCGCTCAAGACGTGGAGACCATGCAACAAAGAGTTGGAGAAGAGAGGCAAACAAGGTTCAAGGTTGAACATTGTTGTGTATTTGATTTCAGCTTCGTAAAGCAAACTGTCATGAGATTTCAGAACCAAGACCACAAATTAGATTACATTAACATGAAAATTTGAAGGAAAAAAAAAAGAAACAAACAGGCCTTTCCGATAAATGTCTTTACAAGGAATCAAGATAGAAATTTTAGGCGATGAGGGTATGGTTACAGGTTAAGACGGTCTAAAGGGCTAAAGCAAACTCCTCAGAAACAATTATTGTTACCAACGTCTATGTTAGGTCAATACGAAGAACTTTACAGGTATCAAAAAATCGAAACCAATTAACTCATCACAAACTAATGCTGCTTGAATATTAGTAGGAACTGCATTTTTGTGCCAGCGTTGTTGAGGTCCTCAACCAATTGATGTCACAAGTGGTTTCACCTTTCGCTTGTGGCCCATACTGTTCACAAGATCCTTGCGGACACACACCGGAAACATGTTGACTCCTGGCATCTTTAGCCGTCGGAAAACATATGGGAAGCTGAGCTGATCTCGTGAAGTGAATCGAACCACTTCATTGAACCAGATGCACATAAAGAGGTTCGTCAATGGGGTGTGTTCCCTCACTATGATGGATGCTTCGGACAGAGCTGCAAAGTCGAGCAATTTATGATAATGCATCAGTCTTGTTTTCCAGGTCTATACAAAAATCTCATGAAAATTGACGTGGGATTTCTCAATCGTAATCCCATTTTGAGGATTCAACATTAGCAAAATGGTCGCAGCGTTTCGATAGAAATTATGATGGACATCCGTAATCTAACTAGGTGCCTGGAAAAATATGATCAGTATTATGGCCCACTTATGGTATCGCAATAATGAGAGGTTAGATTTTTCATCATTCATGACTAGAAACCATTATTGCTTTGAAACTTGTGGGGCATCATATACAAAACAAAGCATTAGCTTAGATTTGAAATTTTTAGCAGATTCTCCAATAATAAATGAAAAATAAAATGACTTGATTTGAAGATTTTTTTAAAGAAACTTTTGGGTTTAGGGTCCAGCTACTTTTTATGAATCCATGCTCTGTTGATATCTAATTATTTTCAAATTTCAGAACAGTAAAAATTTCAGCACAATAACAAGTTTGATATTCCATTATAATTAGTGTAAGAATCGGAGTGTCTCATTTTATGCGCCTTTCTTTTATGATTTTGTTAGGCCCATGGGGTCAGGGGGACCAGCGGACCGCGCGCGCACATGGGCAAGGGGAGCCGACTCAAATAAGGGCGTATTCGTCACATATTTATCATTGTTTAGGAGGACGGTTTTCTTATTTAATCTAGAGCTAGCTGTCGTTTTAGTTTTTACGCTTATTTTGATCAATTGAGAGATTTCTTCGAGAGTTCTTCGAGTGATATTAGGAGAGTGCGGACGTCCTCACTTACCGGCGTCTTGGGAGGGAGGTTGCCCCTTTATTGTAGCCATTTATCTTCACTATTCGCTGTTTTTATTGGATTTAATTTCAGATTTGGAAAAAACCTATCAATTTTTTATCAGAGCACGTGACGATCCATGACGGCTTCGACAAGATCGCAAGCAAAATTGAGACTTTGGAGGCGAAATTTACAAGCGAGATCGACGGGATCAATAAATCGTTGGCGGAAAACGATGAATCCATGGCAAAGTTGACGGCTTCCATCAACCAATTGGCGGCGAATCAAGCGAAACACGACGAACAATTCACGCAATTGATGGGAACCCTAAATCAATTGACAACGAACAACAAAGGAGATGGGAACCCTAATTCGGTGGGAAAGACGGCGCCTTTAGTCAAGGAAAAGGAGAAAGTTGAGATTTTTGGCCCGGAAAACGACTTTGTGGAAGAGGAATTTGTCGAGGATGAGGAAGGGGAGCCGCGGAAGGACGACTATCGAGAGAAAGTGGAAGGCGGTGGAAGCACAAAGGGGGGCCGGCGGCTTCAACCAGCCCCAATCGGGGGCGCGCGAGTATGCGGGAGTGCCACGGGGGCCCTTACGAGGTCCCGCCGCCCTCATGGACCTGCCACAGAGGCGGCGGCGGCCTCCCCTGGGTTCGCCCAAGGGCGGAGAAGCCCCCAGGGGGCCGGCGACCCCCCCCGACCCAGGGGGGGTGCTGGGGCCCCCAGGATTTCCGGGCGGGGCCGGCGGCCCTGCCCCAGGCAGGCCGCAGCCCTGCAGGCCCAAGGGGATCAGCGCGCGGGCTTTCCGAGGCCAGAGGTGACCAATTTCAACAATCTCACGACGATCAGCCCCGTCGGGATTTGCCGGCGCGTGATTTCAAAGAGGAATTGGGGTCCGGGGGATTTCGGAAGCACGGAGACTACGACGAAGAGTATCGGGACCCTCCCGACCCTCGATGGGACAACGAAAGGTGGCAATAACCACCCCACCACCAGGAGGGACGCACCACAGGCGCGGAAGGGGGTTACAAAGACTTCCAAGAGAGGCCAGAGGGCAGGTTCGGTGGCAATGATGGAGGTGGTTACGAAGACCGAGGAGGGGGAGGACACCATGGGGGTTACGAGCGACACCAGGAGAGATATCAGCACTACCACCAGCCTAGACACGGCGGAGGTCGCGGGGAGCAGGGGGATTCAATATGGACCGACTGAGGAAGCTGAAGATGTCTATTTTCGATAGAGCGGATCCGGTCTCGTAGATCTACAGGGCGGAGAGATTCTTTAGAGTCTCTCGCATGACTGATGAGCAGAAGTTGGAGGCCGCTGGCATATGTCTGGATGGGAAGGCACTTGCGTGGTTTCAGTGGAAGGACGCGAGGCGCCCTTTTCGCTCATGGGATGAGATTAGGGACCAGATGGTAGAGAGATTCAGAGACCCCCATCTGGGGAACGTATTGGAGCAGCTGCTATCACTCAGGCAGGAGGGCACCGTGAGGGATTATCTAGAGAAGTTTAAGGCACTATCAGGACATGTGCACGGGGTATCAGACGAGACGATGGAGAGCACATTCATGAAGGGGCTGAAGGCTACAGTTCGGTCAGCGGTTCGCATGCAGAAGGCTCAGAACCTGATGGAGGCCATGGAGTACGCTCAGATGGCGGAGGACTGGCAGATGGAGGAGAGAAAGACAAGAGGTGGTTGGAGTGGACCGGTTTCGCGGAGTGTCCCGATCGTAACAGGAGAACAGAAGGTAGCTACAGGGGGGCAGATCAAGCAAGTATTGAGCAGACTGGAGAGCAGAGCAACGCACCGCCAGTAGAGGGTCAATTTAGGAGGATGACTGACGCCGAGATGAGGGAGAAAAGACAGAAGGGGCTCTGTTTCAGGTGCGATGAGAGATTCATTCCAGGACACCACTGTGGGGGCCGCACGCTGCAAGTGCTGATAGATGGGACACACGAGGAGGATGACGTGGAGGACGAAGGGGTCGGAGTGGAAGACGACTCCCACCAGGAGTCGCACCGCCAGGAGTCTCATGCACCACCTTGAGTACAAGGTGAATTTTCAGGGGCGGAGTAGTGTTAGGCCCACTGGGTCAGGGGGTCCAGCGGACCGCACAAGCACATGGGCAAGGGGAGCCGACTCAAATAAAGGGCGTATTCGTCTTTACATATTTATCATTGTTTAGGAGGAGGGGTTTCTTATATAATCTAGGGCTAGCAGTCGTTTTAGTTTTTATGCTTATTTTGATCAACTGAGAGATTTCTTCGAGAGTTCTTCGAGGGATATTAGGAGAGTGCGGACGTCCTCGCTTACCGGCGTCTTGGGAGGGAGGTTGCCCCTTTATTGTAGCCATTTATCTTCATTATTCGCTGTTTTTATTAGATTTAATTTCAGATTTGGGAAAACCCTATCAGATTTCCGACCTGGGACTAATTTTCTTAACAATTCCCAACTCACGTGGTTTCATCGTTGAGTTTTGTAGCCAGATTAAAGAAGAGCCTAAGCTCTGATATCATGTTAGAATTAGTGTAAGAATCGAAGGGTCTCAAACTTAGTTAAATAGACGATGACATATTTTTTGTTTGGGATGCTCTAATCCAAAATTTTAAATGATTAGGTATAGATCTAATTTCATTTTATGTTCCTCACTTTTATTGGTACTTATGTGAGAACGAGAGGGAGAGAGAGAAATATTGTTTGGGGATTCCAAATATGGCTAAAAGCTGAAATGCTTTTTGATACAGAAGAATAGAAACTCCATCCTCTATTTATAGGGCCACCGCCATATCTTTCATCTCACAACCACCCCCGGATTTTCCTCAACCGACTCACGATTTCCTCAACGGCCAAGTGAGACTTGGTCTCTCGGTTGAGAAAAATCCTCAACCGAGTATCAGGTCGGTTACCAATTGATTTGGCCATATCAGGACATAACCTACATCTCTCACTTGGCCTGAAATGGCCAAGTGCATTCCGGTCATACTCTCACTATCCGTGAGATATAACACATGATGTAATTTCATATACTCCCACTATCTGTGAGATATGCACATTTTATTTACCGAGTGCAATCATTATATATGATTGTCTCCTTTCATTATTCATGAAAATTTCTTTGACTTAGATATTTCTAAGTCACATCAAACCAACATGTTTGATAAATGTACCTGCTGGAATACCCTTCGTCAAGGGATCAACAATCATATCACTTGTTGGAATATAAGTCACATTAACTTCTTTCCTTTCTACCATATCATGTATGTAATGATATTGTATTTCAATATGCCTTCCTTTGGAACTGTTTGCACCACTGTGGATCAAGCTGATGGCTGCTTGATTATCACAGTACATCTTAATTGATCCATCCACCAAATTGAGATCCAAGTCCAATAGGAATCGTCTGATCCAAACCGAATGAGTAGCAGCCATACTACATGCTATATACTCTGCTTCTTGTGTGTATCTCGCTACACAACCCTGTTTCTTGCTACCCCAAGAAACAGCTGCACCACCAAAGATGAACATATGTTCTGCAGTTGACTTCCTGTCATCTTTGTCCCCTACGAAATCTGCATCGGAGTAACCAAGAACCTCAAGCGAATCTGCTTGATAAACTAACTTGTGGTGCACTGTACCCTTTATATATTTCATAATCCTCTTAACAGTTTTCCAATGAGCTGGACCAGGATTACTTTGATATCTACTAACCAGACTAACTGGGTACGCCAAGTCTGGTCTAGTACACAACATTGCATACATCAAACTTCCAATAGCCTGAACATATGGAACATTCAGCCGACTTTGTCCCTCTCCAGGACATTGTTCTTTACTTAACGGCTTCCCCATAACCAATGGTGTAGGGACCGGATTGGAATTGTACATTCCAAATCTCGTCAATATTGTATGCAAATACTTTTCTTGGTTTAAACTTAACATTCTAGACTTCGATCTCTAAGGATCTGTATTCCAAGAACATAGGATGCATCACACATGTCCTTCATCTCAAATTCACTACAAAGTGCTGATTTAATTCCTTTCAACGCTTCAATGTCATTTCCAGCGAGCAAAATATCACATACAGGGATAATATCGTAAAACTGCTCCCACTTTTCAAGACACACACAGTTATCCAATTTATTTGCAATGAAACCAAGTTGGATAATAGAGTTGTGAAATTTGAGATACCACTGTCTAGATGATTGTTTTAAACCATACAAAAATTTCTTCAATTTATAAATTGTCTTCATGTCCCTCTACCTGAAATCACTCAGGTTGATCCATATATATAACTTCCTTCAACCCTCCATTGAGAAATGCAGTCTTGACATCCATTTGGTAAAGTTCCAAGTCAAGATGTGCAACAATCGCTAAGATTATCCGTATGGATGCAAACTTAGCCACCGGATAATAAGTCTCCTGATAATCAATCACTGCTTTCTGAGCAAATCCCTTTGCAACTAACCGGGCCTTGAATGTATCAATAGACCCATCAACCCGATATTTCTTCTTTAACACCCACTTGCATCCTATGGACTTCCTCTCTTCTGGTAAGTCGCATAGCTCACATACATTGTTTCTCTCAATTGAGTCAAGCTCCCCTTTCATGGCCTCAAGCCATTGATCTGACTCAGATGATTTCATTGCATCTGTATAATTCAAGGAATCGGATTGCTCATCTGTATCAATATCCACAGAGAAACAAGATGGTTCACATGAATATAGATAATAATCAGTCATCCATGCGGGTGTTGTTCTGGGTCTTTTGTTGCCACTAAGGGTTGCAGGCTGGACAGGTTCAGCTGGTTGATTTGCCATAGGTATATTCTCATTCATAGTTTCATCTTCCATAGCTGGTGATGTACATCATCCACTATATCTAAGTCATCATTCGGAACATCATCTAAGTCCAGCAAGAGTGGCACATTTTCTTGGACTTGTTCCATTTCTTCTAGATTCTTTAGAAAAGTAGCATCTCTATTTTCAATGACTCCCTTATTTTCATGGAAGAACATGTATACTTTAGATTTTTCAGAATATCATATGAATACGCATCTTGCGGTTTTGAGATCCAGCTTATCTCTAACCTGATATGGAATGAGAACATGTGCCACGCAACCCCATTTTCTCAAATGACTTAAATTGGGTTTGCGTCCATTTCATATCTCATACGGTGTCGTCTCAACTGACTTTGTGGGAATTCTGTTCAGAACATAATTTGCAGTCAATATGACTTCTCCCCAAAAATCCTTGGAGAGACCAGAATGCGATAGCATACATCTCACTGCATTCATTAATGTTCTATTCTTTCTTTCAGCCACACCATTCTGTTGTGGCGTATAAGGTATACTTATATGCTTCTTTATCGTATTGGATACAGTATTCCTCAAATTCTTTTGAGTTGAATTTCTCACCTCTATCAGTTCTTAACATCTTTATGTTCCTTCCCAGTTTTCTTTCAACTTCTGCCTTGTATCTTTTAAAACTTTCAAAGGCTTCCGACTTTCTGCTTAAAAGATACACGAAAGTATACTTGGAATAATCATTTATAAATCCTTATTCCCACATGTCTTTATGCTCAAGGGACCACAAATGTCAGAATGAACTAATTCCAACAATTCATTAGCCCTTTGACCTTCCGAGAATGATTTCATGGTCATCTTTCGAGTTAAACAATGTTCACATGGTAATGTCCGTACACCTGTCAGTTTCGGTAATAAATCCATTTTGATTAACTGGTCCATCTTATGGTTACCAGGATGACCTAACCTTATATGCCAAAGATCATAATCAGACAAAAGACACGAGAAATAATTCAAATCACCATCTTTATTACCAATATCAGATTTTACAACAGAAAGACAATAAATCATGACCGGGCACAAACTTGCCCATAGCAAACACTTTCTTCTCTTTCCCAATAGATACACTATTGTTGTAAAATCTCACTTTAAGACCCTTCTTCAGCAAAGCCGGAACAGATACCAGATTACGTCTTATGCCAGGTGCATAAAACACATCTTTGAGGATCATGATGTTGTCCCTAAGATCCAATCTGTATGAACCAATACCTTCTACATCCAGATAGGTATTGTTCCCCATGTATATCCTTTGGTTTCCCTTCTTCAGTTCCTGGAAGTCGACTATTCCTTCGTCTTTGATATGTGTCGGTAGCACCTGAGTCGATCCACCAGCCTTCAGCGTATGTGGTTGCAGTATTACATTCAGTGACGCCAATGAACTTCCGCTTTTAGATCCTCCTTGTTCTGGGCGTTTAGAGTTGCCATTATTCTTTGCCTGATGACAGTTGGCCTTAAAATGACCATACTTCCTATAGATGTAGCAAGATCCAGGAGGTCCTTTCTTCCCGCAAGCTGATTGTTGGCTGGATCCCTTGAAGGAGGGCTTCACAAGTCCAAGACGCTGGTTCCCTTGTGCCTTCCGGTATTGAGCAGCATTCGCCTCTTCCTCCTGCACAAGGTTGACGTCCGAGCCCTTCCTTCTAGCCAGAAGGTCTTGTTCTATTGCTAGCTGAGCTGACAAGTCAGTGACATGCTTAACGATTCTATTTAGTCTAAGCGTAGTGGTAGACATATCAAGCGACGGTGGCAGACTATTCAGAATAGTTGCCACCTGAAGCTTCTCAGGAATTTCAGTTCCAGCTGTATCTAGATCCTTAGCCATGACAATCATTTTATTCACGTGTTCGGTGACATTGTCACCTTCCTACATACGGCATGAATTATACCTATGCAACAGGAGTTGTATGTTCACGTTAGATGTGATGTCATACTTCTCCTTAATAGATTGCTGCATGTCCTTGGCAGTACTACAGTTTTCAAACACTTTTATTAGGCTATCGTCCATGAACATAAGCATGAGACTCTTAGCCTTCTTGTCATTAATTTCCCACTTTTCTAGCTCTCTTCTGGGCATCTGTGGGATTCTCATGGAGAGTAGGAGCAGTGGACTCAATAACACTATCTAAATTGTCATGGATAAGTCAGTATCTAATTTTCCAGTGCCACATGTCATAGTTGAAACCGTTTAGGTGTTCTATCTTAGCCAGTTCAGACGCAATCAATTTGCTTGCCATTTGTTCGTTACTGGTTTGGATAACGTTTGGTTCAGGTACAAAGTTCAAGAATATGATGATACATATCAATTAAAAACAATATCTAATAACATATCCTAAAAATCCAATTTTAATATTAATGAGAGTGACAAATTTTAATTAGGTTTTAGAGTACAGAAAATGAACTATAATAATCTGGTTACAAATGAATCTCTAACCCCTTTTTTTAATAATTAATGTGTGAGCCAAACTCTTTATTAGGTTTAAGTTGTAAGGGACATCTAACTATGCAATAATAATAATAACAAAATATAATGGAACCTGATTTGCGCAGTGACTATTCGGTACTGGAGTCTGCAAGACCAAACGTTTGGAACTGCTCGCCTAAGAAAATGGCGAGGGGTTTTTGATGACCGCGGAGAATTGCTCGCCTTGAAGAGCGTGTGCGTTGGTTATCGCCTCACGTGGATATGCGGCTGTTACGGAAGGGACGACGTCCTCAAATGACGCACATGGACACCGTGCGAGAAAAAAAAGTTATATGCATAAGTCTGCATATGAGCTCGGTGCTATGGTGGGAGGATATTGATTGGCCCAAGCAAAAAAATGATGCAGATCTCTGTTAGGCTTTGTGTAATGCCCTGCTAAGCTACTACACAAGTACTAGAGGGGGTGTGAATAGTACTTTAAAATAATTAAGAGTCTAATTCCTAATTACCTTGCAAACTCTACCAAACAATGCGGAAATGCGGAAATGTAAATGTTAGACAACAAAGAAACAATCGCAAACAAACGATATTACTGGGTTCGGATCCACCCAAGTCTCCCCGACTTGTTCCCGGTGATCCTACGTCACAACCACCCGGATCACTTCCGGATACTTGAGTTAGAAACCCTAACTCAAGATTTCCACTATGAAATACTTGTGAAAAAACCTTCACAAGTCAAATTATACACAAATGAAATAGTGACTCCCACAACCCGGGATCACAAACACACTCTCACAACCGAGAGTGAATCACTTACAATATCTAAAGTAAATGAAATAGAAAAGCTTACCACAAAATACATATGCCTTGAGTATACTTACGAATTAGGGCAAAGATGATTTTGAGGAAGAAGAAGAGGCACCAAACCCTAGCTCCAAGTAGATGACCAGCAATGGAGAGCTATGGGGTTGATGGTGACCTAGGATCAAGCACTTGGCTTGGAAGGCTCACAATCAATGAATCTCTCTTTTGAAATAAGAGTGAGAAGAGATTCAAGATTGAAATGAAAGAGCTTTGAATGAGAGGGAATGATTTCTCTTTGATCTCTAAACTTGTCTTAATATCAGCCTTGAGTGCAATGACTGCAGCTCAACAAGTATATATAGGTTAGAGGAGAGAGAGAGAGAGAAAAACGTTTCAATTAAAGCTCCAACGGCTCTATTCTGAACCAAACTAGTCGGTCAAAGAACAACCACCGACCGACTAGTTCATCAACTAGTCGGTCGGTCAATCAACATGAACCGACTAACTGGTGAACATGGAATAGGTCGAAGTTCAGACTTAAGGAACTAGTTGGTCAAAGCACACTTGCCGACCGACTAGTTTCACAACTAGTCTGTCGGTGAGTTAACTTAGACCGACTAAGAGATAAAACACAAAGTCTGAGAACAAATAGAATTAGTCGGTCCAAGAACAAAAGTTGACCGACTAGTTCATCAACTAGTCGGTCGCCAAATGTACATAGACCGACTAACGACAAACAGTAACTTGGCATGTACAGTATAAGCTCAACTAGTCGGTCAAAGAAGCATCACTGACCGACTAGTTCACAAACTAGTCGGTCGGTGAGTCAACGTAGACCGACTAACTGTAAACAGTAAAGAGCTATGATTTGAGAAAGCAAACTAGTCGGTCCAAGAAGGATTGCCGACCGACTAGATCACCATCTAGTCGATTGGTTTTTCTTCTTGAACCAACTAGCATGCACAAGAAGTCGCGAATCGAAGCGCGATGCTTCGGGAAAGTTTGTATGGACTTCTTACAAGTTCCTATGTCTAAGATAGGAGCGATATGAAGATTAAAACGTAAGACCTACTCAAGGCTTAACATTCTACGGAACGAAGCTAAAAGACTATAAATTAAACTTGACGAACCGTCTTCGAAAGCTTCGATCCGAATCTTCATGACTTCTAAAATGGTCCAAAAGCTTCAACAAAGCTTTAGGCATACGATCACGTGCTTTGAGAAGTCTCGAGACGTCGCTTTGGATGTTCAAATGAATTTGGCGACGATCTCCATAACTGCGCTCACAAATTGTTAGTTCACAATATATTTATGTTTGTTCATCATCCAAAACCAAATCCGAGGAGTCCAATATCCAACATTCTCCCCCTTTTGGTGATAACATAAATAATAATAAAAAATAATGATTCAAATGTAATTTACTTACTCCCCCTGCATTGATGACACGTTAATTCCAAATTAAACAATAATAATACGCATCAAGCAGACGAGTGAAGTATATAAAATGAGAATCAAATATTGAAATTTAGGATTTGAAATCCAATTTTTATATCTTAACTCCCCCTGAATCTAACATATCAAATTAGATTCTTGGAAAAATGCTTAAATTATCATTTAGCACATGTCATTATTATATCTCTCTCCCTTTGGCATTAGCAAAAAGAGTGGGAGGAGATCAACGACAACAATGGCTTCAAATGTAAGCACGGGAGTCGTAGAGTACGACGACGGTCCAAATGACACCAAAGGAAAATCCGAATGAAATCAAAGCGTGTCAATGAGACCAAAGTCGAAAATCGATAAACAAAATCATCAAAACTCAAATTAATTTTACGAATTGAGTTATGGAATATATTCTCCAATATCAACATTCTTGGTTAATTTAGTGCATGGAAAACAATTCTATGTTTTCATAAAAAGAATTCTATTTAACCAAGTATTTTCGTCGAGCGACGAAATCAAAACATCAGAGACATATAAAATATAAAATGTGCACAACATGATGTAAGAGTCAACATCGATGTATATATATATATAAAGCATGAGTACATCAAAATGAAACATCGCCGTCAACATACAAAATGCGATCAAACGATCGAAGCACAAACAAAAATACAACATCATATCACACATATATAAGAGTATCACAAAACATACATCACCATCAAAATACACCAAAATATATGAGGATACATCAAAATACATCAAAATGATCCAGAACCCCACTCTATCCTACCCAAACTCTCTCACACTAGATCTATCATCCAAGGAGCATAGGAGAGTCCTCAAAGAAGCTCAAGAGGCAGTGGAAGGATCTGCAGCAGCAACAGGCTCTGCAGGAGTGGAGGTGGTCACCGGATCAGCAGTAGTGTCCACGAGAGCGACGGGAGTGGCAATCTCTGGAGCAGCAACAGTAGTGGCCTCGGGAGCACCAGTCGGAGCATCCACCGCAGGAGCGGTGGCAACAGGAGTACTCTCGGGGTCACCAGCAGAAGAGGCAACAGCAGCACCAGAAGTGCCCTCGGGGGCACGAGTAGAAACACGCACAAGCTCCTCAATCTCCTCCTCATCCATCTCTTCCTCGTCAGAGACTGACGGAGGGATGTCAATACCAAGGTGACGAGCGATACGAGAAAGAATCTCCTCGGTACGAGCATAACAAGACTCCACACGTCTCACTGAACGTGCGAGCTCGTCAAGAGTGGTAGAGGGAGCAGCTGAGGCAGAAGCAGACGCTGAAGCAGAGGGGGTCATCCTCTGAACGTGACGGAGTGCCGCAAGAGACTTCTTGACGGCCGTCGCATTCAGAGGGGGACCGAGAGGGCGCTCATCGTCACGAGGCAAGGTGACACGAAAGTGATGGAATACGAGTGTCAGGAGGCACGGGAATGGGATATGAGCCGACTTCGTGGACTTGCGGATACACTCGAAAGAATCCATCTTATCGAGTATAATCCGATCCCAGTTAATCGAGCTCCCCATAAAGATGGCATAGATCAACTTCAAGAAAGGCTGGGACGGCAAAGAGGAGGAGCCGTACTTAGGAAGTAAGCACGACTTCAGAATTCGGTTTAGGACCCAGTCATTAGGCTTGAAGGACTTAGAGGGAACGCCAATCATGGCGGGAGGAATCTCGTGGAAAATCTCAGAAAGTACGACCTGATCGAGTGAAGAGATATCATCAACGGAAATATCGAAAGGAAGAAGGCCAGACGAGGAGATACCCAACACCTCTCCTAAGATTTCTGCCGTGAGGACTATCGGAGTCCCCAAGACAGTCGTCTCAATCGAGTGGGTCTCGTCGTACTGACCACGAACCTTATTGGCATAGAAGAGCTTCACGAGGCGAGGGTAAGGGTGTGGGTTCGCCTTCGGGTCATATCGAATGTAATCGAGAAGACCGGAAGACGAAAGAAGATCTGCGAGGCCAAGGAAGTCACTAAACTGAACGAAATGCTCCAGAAGCAGTGGACAGTGTTCGATACGGTTGTAAGCCGCGAGACAAAACGGGTCGTCGCGACACAACGAAATATCAACACTGCCCACCGGCATCGGAGCCTTTCCCTTAGGCTGATGGGTACGGGGTCGAGAGCTAGACTCAGGCTGCCTAGGAGGAGGTGAGGGATCCCTATGGGTCTCAGTCTCAGGTCTATACTCCGTATCGGAATCCGTAGGAGTATGGAAAGAGGAGGGAGACGCAAGTTGCTTGGGCTTGGGCTTAGGCTGAGATTGGGATCGGGGCTTCGCTGTCGTCGTCCTCTTCCGCTTGAGAGGAGGCGGCGACGACGAGGGTTGGGTGGTCTTCGATCGGCGTCTAGGAGGGGTTCGCGAGGGTTGAACGGGATCCGAAGGGGATGGCTCTACGGTCATAGGCGAAGGGCTCGTAGGACGGATCGGAATTCGTGTTCTTGCCATAATCGAAGCAAGACACGACGCACAAGAGATCGAATCTTAGAAACAAACCCTAGAAACCCTAGAAACCCTAGCCGAAATCAAAAGAAACTCTAACTCTAAGCACAGGAAACTAACCCTAGAGAGGAGATGGGAGAGAGGGGGGTTACCCTAGGAGGAGGTCGACGGTCGGACGGCTGGAAATGGTCGAAGAGATGGCCGGAAGTCGACGGATGGGGGAGGAAGACTAAGGGGGTGCACGGGGGATTTTGGCTGGAGAGGGAAAGAATCGATCGACTAGAGTGAGAGATAGTCGATTAGATGGAGTTTTAATCGATCGGAATGCGAAAAGACAAGACAGTCCCCGTCACAACTAGTCGGTCACAGTTCAAACACTGACCGACTAGATCACGATCTAGTCGGTCGGTCAATGAGCTTGAACCGACTAGTTGTAAACAGTAACTGAAGCCAAATCTCCTGACAAGATTTAGTCGGTCTAAGCTCATTCACTGACCGACTAGAACTGAATCTAGTCGGTCGGCCAATGAACTTGGACCGACTAAGAGAGTCCAAAAATTGAAATTTTTGAAATTTTGATTTCTCTCCTAATCGCACTTGGACGAAACATCGTTAAACTCTCTTTAATCATTATACTACCCCATTAAACATCGAAAAACAGAAATTTGACGATTACGCACAAATCAAGCGAAAATTCCGAAAAATCAATAAAAATCCAGAAAATTTCAATTAATCTAGCATGAGCAAATATAAAGAATTGAATAGCATGCAAGATTATTGAAAACATATGAATCCTAAATCTCGGATTCACCCATAATCCCCAATTCTCGACGTAACCGCACAAAGGAGTCTTCCTTTAGGGGTTTCGTGAAAATATCGGCAATTTGCTTCTGGGTTTCAACGTACACTAATATGATGTCCTTTTTGGTAACATGATCATCTAAGAAATGGTGTCGGACATCTATGTGTTTCGAACGAGAATGGTGTACCGGGTTCTTGGAGAGACATATTGCACTTTGGTTGTCCACCATGATAGGGCAAGTATCACAGTTTATACCAAAGTCTTTAAGTGTGTGTCTCATCCAAAGAACTTGAGCACACGCGGCACCGGCGGCAATATATTCCGCCTCGGTGGTTGAAAGTAATACGGAATTCTGCTTCTTGAAAAACCAAGAGACAAGAGAATTTCCTATAAAATGGCAAGTGCCACTAGTACTTTTCCTGTCGGATTTGCATCCCGCATAATCTGCGTCACTATATGAGATTAACTCATACGTGCTAGATTTTGGATAAAGTAATCCAAAATCAAGTGTATAACTTAAATAACGGAAAATATGTTTTACCGCTACTAAGTGAGACTCCTTAGGTTGAGACTGATAACGAGCACATACACATACGGCAAACATAATATCGGGCCTACTTGCGGTAAGATATAGTAAACTACCTATCATACCTCGATATAGACGAATGTCTACATCTTTTCCGCCTGCATCTTTATCAAGATGTGTAGTCGTGCTCATCGGTGTCTTTTTCCCGGAGGCATTCTCCATTCCAAATCGCTTTAGCAACTCCACCGTGTACTTCGTTTGGTGGATGAAGATTGCATCGTTCATTTGGCGAATTTGGAGACCTAAGAAATATTTGAGCTCACCCATGTGGCTCATCTCAAATTGATCCTTCATCACATTAGAAAACTCTTCGCAAAGAGCAAAGTTAGTAGCACCGAAAATGATATCATCAACATAAATTTGAACTAAAATTATATCATTATTCGAATACTTAACAAATAATGTGGAATCAACTTCTCCCATTTTAAAACCTAAATCCAAAAGAAAATTCTTTAAACGGTCATACCAAGCTCGAGGAGCTTGTCTCAAACCGTAAAGTGCTTTCTTAAGTTTAAAAACATGATTTGGAAATTTTTCATTTATAAAACCCGGAGGTTGAGAAACATAAACTTCCTCAACAACATCTCCGTTTAAAAACGCACTTTTAACATCCATTTGAAATAATTTAAAATCCTTATGGCATGCAAAAGATAACAATAATCTAATTGATTCTAATCTAGCTACCGGAGCAAAGGATTATTCGAAATCGATACCTTCCTCTTGCCGATAGCCTTGAGCTACTAACCGAGCTTTGTTCCGGACGACGTGGTTCTCGTCGATCTTGTTCTTAAAGATCCACTTTGTCCTTATGACGGTGTGGTTCTTCGATGGCAAAGGAACAAGCTCCCAAACCTCATTCCTCTCGAATTGAATGAGTTCCTCTTCCATGGCAAGGATCCAAGCGTTATCTTCGCATGCTTCATTAACATTCATTGGCTCTATCGAGGAGGCAAAGGCACAATGAGCGAAGTGGTTGACTTGAGATCTCGTCTTGACACTATCATGGATATTGCAAATGATTTGCTCCTGAGGATGGTCACGAACGGTATGAAGCCGTTTGGGAATTCCTTGATCACTAGGAACATTCTCAAAAACTTCATTAGTCGGGTTAGTATCAATAGAATCAATGGAATCAATAGAGTTAGAATTACCAATTGAATCACATAAGACATCCATATAGTCATCATCATTAGTAATTCTAGTTGGAACAAATCCTTCATTGAATGAAACATGAAGCGATTCCTCGATCGTTGAGGTTCGTTTGTTGTATATCTGGTAGGCTTTGCTACGTGAGGAATACCCAACAAAAATCCCCTCATCGGATCTTGGATCGAATTTGTCCAAACTACCATACGTGTTCTTAATAAAACATTTTGAACCAAAAACACGAAAATGTTTAACTTGAGGCAACCTACCAAACAACAATTCATAACAAGTTTGTTTAGTGCCGGGCCTCAAAGGTATTCTATTAAACACATAGCAAGCGGTGTGTACCGCTTCCGCCCAAAATTGATGGCCAAGTTGGCTATCATCAAGCATAGTGCGAGCACACTCCACTAGCGTCCTATTCTTTCTCTCAACAACACCATTTTGAGGAGGTGCGCGAGGGAAGGAGAAGGTGTGTGTAATACCAACTTCATCACAAAATGTCTCAAAAGACTCATTCTCAAATTCACCTCCATGATCACTACGAATAGTGACAATGGTGGTTCCTAAGAGATTTTGTACTTTCTTAACAAAAATTGTGAAGTTTTCAAAAACTTCATTTTTATTACATAATGAAAATACCCAAGTAAACCTAGAGAAGTCATCAACGATGACAAGTCCATATCTAGCATTACCTAATGAAGCAACTCTAGTTGGCCCAAATAAATCTAGATGTAATAGCTCTAGTGGCCGCTTAGAAGAAATGCTTTTCTTAGGTTTAAATGAAGATTTTGGAAGCTTGCCTCGTTGACACGAGTCACAAAAGCTTTTCTTTAGAAAGACAAGCTTAGGGAAGCCTCTAATAGAATTTAACTTGGAAAGCTTAAATAGTGTTCCAAAGTTCACATGACCAAAACGTCGATGCCATAAGTGTTGTTCACTTGTGTTGGCAATGAGACATTGTTCATGTGATCTTGGAAGATCTAGGATGTATATATCCTTATGACGTGTGCCGGAAAACAATAATTCATTATTATCTTTTCTTAAAATATGGCACATTCCTTTCGCAAAGCTAACTTTGTAACCTTTGTCACAAAGTTGACTTATTGAAATGAGATTGTGGTTTAATCCTTTAACAATGTAAACATCACATATTAGGGGTTTAGAAGGATTACCCACTTTACCAACACCTATGATGGTTCCGCTCTCGTTGCCTCCAAAGGCGACGCGGTTTCCATTTGCAATGGGAACCACTCCGGAGAGCAATTGAGCGTCACCCGTCATGTGTTTTGAACACCCGCTATCGAGTATCTAATTCCCCTTGGAGCTAAATTTAAATTTGTTGCTCCTTTTTCTTTTTCTTGAGTACCTAAAGATAGAAAATTTCATATCATGGTACCCAAGGTCATTGGGTCCAAAAGATTAGACCTTTGGAAGCCAAGTCCAATTGGACTTAGACTTCCCCACATAATTATCACTATGCACAACATCCATGAAATACGAATTCATATAAATTTGTTTTTCATCCATGCTTGTGTCCTTTGGACTCCAAATTGTGAATATTTTGGGAGCCCACATCCTATTGGGTGCATGCATGCGTTGTTGGTTTCTACGTGATGCATGTCGTGGATAGGCATAAGGAACATGATGAAATGGTGCATGTGGATAATTATTCATACGATGATGTAGGTGTAGGGGTGGCAATTTTCGGCCCGGCACGATAAGACCGTGCTTGGGCCAACAATTTTGGCCCGAAATCCTTATCGGACCGGGCCGGCCCGGCCCGGTTCATTTTCGGGCCGGACCCGGGCCAAGCTTTTCAGCCCATGGGCGGCACGGCACGGCACGAAAAGCATTTGATCGCCCCACTTCAATTTGACCACACACTGATCTAAAGCGGATTTCAGTAATGTGCATTCATTTATGATGTTGAGTCCGATGTCTTGAATCTTATCAAATCAAGGTCCAAATATCATAAATTTTAACAACTTCCTGCCAGCACCAACTTTGATGTCTTCGGATCTTGGGTGTCGATCTCAGTTTTCGAGAAGACACAAATAACCACCAAACATGTTACTTCATCTTGCCAAATAAATGAAAACTTTATAGGACACATCACCATATGCAATCCACTTAATCCTCTTCTTACGTGCTCCATTTCGATGCATCTTTAAGCATATGAGACAAGTTTGTGATTAAAAATGTGATAAAATATTGTCACAATACATAATTCATTCAACCCTATCGGACCGGACCGGGCGGCCCGAATTTTTATCGGACCGTGCCCGGGCCTCTCCGGAATGGCCCGAAGTCTTATCGGGCCAGGCCGGCCCAGTCCTTTAAGAAAAACGGACCGGGCCGGCACGGCCCGATAAGACCGGGCCGGCCCGAATTGCCACCCCTATGTGGGTGTACATATGCATGTGGTGGAACACATGCGTGAGGGTGTCTCACATGGTGTGCACGTGGCCGTGAACGTGTAGCATAGAAATCATCATATGTGTGAGCCGGTGGAATAGGACGTGTGTTCCTACGTGGCATGGTATTCGTGTACATGTAAGCATGGCCCTTCTTTGGAGGTCCACCCAACGTGGGTTTCTTTCCAAATGAAGAAGTGTACGAGGTGGAAGCACCATTGGTAGATGAACTACCAATAGAGTGTTTGCTACCACGCGTTGAGTCACCGGAAGTTGGCCTAACAAAAGTAGTGGCCGATTTGGATGAACTTCTCATCGTATACCCCAAGCCAATATGGTGATTGGCCGGAAGTAAGTCACTTAGGATTTTATCCAAATGGTCCTTACCCTTATTGAATTTATTAATTCGGCCTAATGTGCTCTCATATTTCTCGGTGAGAGAACGCAAAGAAGTATCCAAAGTGGATACTTGCTATGTGAGCACATAAACACGATATTTGAGATTTTCATTCTCAATACTCAAAGTCGAGTTTTGAGAAGTCAAATCCGCTATCTTGTGTTCCTCCGGATCCTCAATGCTAACATGTTCAAGTTGAGTCTTGAGATTAACAATCTCATTCTTCAACCCTTCAACAACGGTGTCGTTGTTGGTGATGATAGTTTTAGGCGAGGTTTGGATGCTAGCTAAGTCATCTTTTACTTTAGTATACCTATTTACTAATTTAGTGTACTTAGACCACAATTGAGAATTAGCATTCCTAAGGTCATCCATTGTTACCTCATCGCCTTCGTTGTCGCTATCATCGGAAGAGGAATCTTTATCTTGCTCCTCTCTAGCCATGAAGCACATGTGTGTTTGCTCCACTTGCTCATCATCCGACTCTCCGCTAGAGGAATCATCGGAGTCGGTGAATGTCCCGACAAGCCCCTTTTTGTACCCTTTCTTGTACTTCTTGGACTTGTCAAACTTCGGCGCCTTCCACTTCTCCTTGTGCTTGTTTTGAGGACACTCCGCTTTCATGTGTCCGGGCTTGTTGCATTGAAAACACAAAGGAGAGGAGGCGTTAGAAGAATTAAACTTTGACTTGTTTTTGAAGTTACCTTTCCGGAAGAACCGGTTGAACTTCTTGGCCATGAGAGCCATGGACTCCAAGTCCAACTCGTTTTCCGAGTTTTCATCATCGGTCGATGTGGAAGTAGATGGAGCGGCCTTGAAAGCAATGGCCTTCTTCTTTGGCTCGTCTTGCTTTAGGTAGGATTTCATCTTTTCCTGCAACTTCAACTTGCTATCCTTGTGTACCTCGTATGACATTAAGGTACCCATTAGTTGAACAACGGTATAAGTTTTCATGTCATTACCTTCCTCGATAGCGAAGGTCCGTTTCTCCCAACAAGAAGGAAGTCCATCGATGATCTTCGAGACTTTCTCCTTTTGGGTGTAGGTCTTACCGAGAGCTTCCAACTCGTTTGTGATGTCGACGAAGCGAGCATAGTACTCCTTCATCTTCTCACCCTGTAGCATATGAAATAACTCGTAATTTTTATTAACTACTACGAGTTTGGAATCTCTTACCCTACTAGTCCCTTCATGCAAGATGAGGAGGGAGTTCCATATTTGATATGCACTCTTACATGTGCATATCTTGTTGAAGTCCTCGGGCTCCAAAGCGCATTGCAAGGCGTTCATTGCCTTGACATTGCTTACCTCCGAGGCGATCTCCGCGGTAGTCCATTTCTCGAAATCTTCTTCGGCGGGCTCGACATACTCCTTCATCGTGGCCCTCCATAATGAAGCACTCCGGAGGAAAGTTTCCATCCGGCATTTCCAGTACCCGTAGTTGGTACCGTTGAAGAATGGAGGCCTCGTTGAGGAATGTCCTTCCATTACCGAAGACGCTCCTTCACGGTTCTTGAAGGTGCTATAGTCAGAAGGTGGACGAACGGTCTTGTTGTCGTTGGCAGACATAGCTATAGACTTGGCTCTGATACCAAATGTAATGCCCTGCTAAGCTACTGCACAAGTACTAGAGGGGGGGTGAATAGTACTTTAAAATAATTAAGAGGCTAATTCCTAATTACCTTGCAAACTCTACCAAACAATACGGAAATGCAGAAATGTAAATGTTAGACAACAAAGAAACAATCGCAAACAAACGATATTACTGGGTTCGGATCCACCCAAGTCTCCCCGACTTGTTCCCGGTGATCCTACGTCCCAACACCCGGATCACTTCCGGATACTTGAGTTAGAAACCCTAACTCAAGATTTCCACTATGAAATACTTGTGAAAAAACCTTCACAAGTCAAATCATACAAAAATGAAATAGTGACTCCCACAACCCGGGATCACAAACACACCCTCACAACCGAGAGTGAATCACTTACAATATCGAAAGTAAATGAAATAGAAAAGCTTACCACAAAATACATATGCCTTGAGTATACTTACGAATTAGGGCAAAGATGATTTTGAGGAAGAAGAAGAGGCACCAAACCCTAGCTCCAAGTAGATGACCAGCAATGGAGAGCTATGTGGTTGATGGTGACCTAGGATCAAGCACTTGGCTTGGAAGGCTCACAATCAATGAATCTCTCTTTTGAAATAAGAGTGAGAAGAGATTCAAGATTGAAATGAAAGAGCTTTGAATGAGAGGGAATGATTTCTCTTTGATCTCTAAACTTGTCTTAATATCAGCCTTGAGTGCAATGACTGCAATTCAACAAGTATATATAGGTTAGAGGGGAGAGAGAAAGAGAGAGAGAGAGAGAAACGTTTCAATTAAAGCTCCAACTGCTCTATTCTGAACCAAACTAGTCGGTCAAAGAACAACCACCGACCGACTAGTTCATCAACTAGTCGGTCGGTCAATCAACATGAACCGACTAACTGGTGAACAGGGAATAGGTCGAAGTTCAGACTTAAGGAACTAGTCGGTCAAAGCACACTTGCCGACCGACTAGTTTCACAACTAGTCGATCGGTGAGTTAACTTAGACCGACTAAGAGATAAAACACAAAGTCTGATAACAAATAGAATTAGTCAGTCCAAGAACAAAAGTTGACCGACTAGTTCATCAACTAGTCGGTCGCCAAATATACATAGACCGACTAACGACAAACAGTAACTTGGCATGTACAGTAGAAGCTCAACTAGTCGGTCAAAGAAGCATCACTGACCGACTAGTTCACAAACTAGTCGGTCGGTGAGTCAACGTAGACCGACTAACTGTAAACAGTAAAGAGCTATGATTTGAGAAAGCAAACTAGTCGGTCCAAGAAGGATTGCCGACCGACTAGATCACCATCTAGTCGATTGGTTTTTCTTCTTGAACCAACTAGCATGCACAAGAAGTCGCGAATCGAAGCGCGATGCTTCGGGAAAGTTTGTATGGACTTCTTACAAGTTCCTATGTCTAAGATAGGAGCGATATGAAGATTAAAACGTAAGACCTACTCAAGGCTTAATATTCTACGGAACGAAGCTAAAAGACTATAAATTAAACTTGACGAACCGTCTTCGAAAGCTTCGATCCGAATATTCATGACTTCTAAAATGGTCCAAAAGCTTCAACGAAGCTTTAGGCATACGATCACGTGCTTTGAGAAGTCTCGAGACGTTGCTTTGGATGTTCAAATGAATTTGGCGACGATCTCCATAACTGCGCTCACAAATTGTTAGTTCACAATATATTTATATTTGTTCATCATCCAAAACCAAATCCGGGGAGTCCAATATCCAACATTTTGGTGTGTGGACCAAGAAGAAATCTTGGATTTTGTAAATAATAGAAGGTGAATGCCTTTTCCTTTGCTTTACGGGAGGAGGCGTCTGGAATTTGAGAAAGTTGACATGATGGAGTGGACGCCAAAGTTGACTTGGTGTGAGGATCAAGAAGAATTGATTGGTAGCAAGAAAAATAAGATCTTTTTGGTTGATGAAATGAGTGGAATGCGGGAAGCGAGATAGGATCGGCCTCTTCTCTCTATACAAGTGAGCAGGCGGATGAGCAGTCAGCACAATTGCGTGCACCTTGGGAGATGCGATCTAAAAAATGTCGCACAGATCGAAGAAGGGCAGTGTATGGATCGAGCAGAAGACGGCTCTGATACCAATGTGAGTACGAGAGAGAGAGAGAGAGAAATATTGTTTGGGGATTCCAGATATTGCAGAAAGCTGAAATGCTTTTTGATACAGAAGAAGAGAAACTCCCTCCTCTATTTATAGGGCCACTGTCATATCTTCCATCCCACAACTGCCCCCCGGATTTTCCTCAACCGACCCACGATTTCCTCAACGGCCATGTGAGACTTGGTCTCTCGGTTGAGGAAAATCCTCTACCGAGTATCAGGTCGGTTACCAATTGATTTGGCCATATCAGGCCATAACCAACTTACACCTATGTGGCTATTTTTCTTAACACAAAATTAACAAAACCTTCAATTTGAGACCCCCACTAGACAGTGAATGGTAGCACAAAAGAATTGGTGTAATCACAAGTCACCCATATAAGGTACTTCCAACATAAAGGATTGTCACGTTCTAAATCAGCTTGTAAGTTTCTACCAATATAAACTTAAAGGAAGAAATCTGTTATGTTCTTCTAAAAATTGGATTTTTTTTGGGGGGGGGGATACTTTTTAACTGATTTTTCCTGAGTTGTCTCATTCACTTCTACCATTTTCTTAAAAAGGATGTTGTGCGTTAAAAGTTTTAAGAACATGAAAAAAGATTAAGATGCTTTAGGTCAGACAATTTCAAATCAAATCAAACATATATTGTTCTGAGAAAAGGGAGAACGGTGGGGACAATTCTTTTTACGTGCTTTTAAAGTACACAGATATATTGAATTCAAAGTAAAAGTATAAATGATGGATTGTGAGTATACTCCAACTGAAAAGATATCAAAAATTTAGAGTGTATTTTTGATTAAGTAGAACTATGAAAGTTTGGACATAGTTACTTTGTCTCTATCAAGGATATTTAGTCCAAATCAAAATTCACCCATTACCCAAAAATTTAGACACATAATATCCCCAAACCACCTCTGTGAGCAAAAAAAAGTGCGACAGATTTGCCTTATTTGCTTTTAAGAGTCTATAGATTTGAACCAATCAATTTGGTTTTTCTTTGGCCAAGAGCAATTTATCAAAGCCAGATGATTTCTGCAAATACAAGACCAAGAAAAGAATATGTAGTAGATTGGGCAGCTTAGGATTCAATTTACTTGGGCCAGACTAAAGTTTTTAGACAGTTTTAGTCATGATTGGCATGGCTTACACTTAAAAAGCCGACTGGTATTAACCAAACAAAAGTAAAGAAGTACCTTTACACTAGAACATCAAACAAAATCTTGGATGTATACTCAAGTGACTGCAGCAAGCAATCTTGCATTGACATGCAATATGACATAATAAATCAATAATTAACAAGAGGATTGAAACATTAAAAAACACCGATTATGGATTTCCAATAAATCCCAAGTTTTAGGAGCATACCTTTCTTCCCATTAAATCTTTTATCGTCAGGGATTCCGTCTCGGCGATACTGATTTAACTGCACCTCCACTTCTTCGGGAGTTGCTTTGTTTTTCTTAACAACAGCCTTTGCCTCATCATATATACTACTACGGGCTCCATGCTCAGAAATGGCTAGGATGGAGTGTGTGCGCCAAAGAAGTGCTTCCAGCACACCAAGTGGATCTCTTCGAAATTGAGACTTTGAATCCACCCAAATTGAATACCTTGCTTCAGGAAAGAGTCGATGGCTCAACATCTGAAGTGATTTAGAAGATACCATATAAACTGACAAACCATATGATAAGAAGCAACCACAAGATGCATCAAGAAAATCAACAAATTGTAAAAAGCTATTGGAATTTAGATCAAAGGGTACATAGTCGGAAATAAATGGCTTGCTGATTGTACAGATTGAAATACACCCATAGTTTGCAAAAGATAATCTTTTCAATATCCGGGTTCGCTCTACCATAATGATATACTAGGGGATACCGAGGCGGGGTGCGCTTTAAAAAATAATAAATCGTTGTTACTTTATTACCATAATCAGTATTGAAACGATTGCAGAGGAAAACAATACAGCAAAATGCAGTTCAGTCCTGTTGACGGGTGAAATTAGGAGCACCTATTGGAAGCATGCAGAATACATGTTTGAATTAATAAAAAGTAAATCTCAATAACAGAATATATATGGAATTGTACATAATCGTAAATGAGAGAATAAACAATAAATATTTTTGTAATAAATAGTCTTTAAAAAATGTGTGTTTAATTATTTTAAAAGTAGCATCTCATCAAGCTTTGGAAATGACTGCGGAAGAATGGAAATGAGGTAATTCTACGGCTCCATCCTTAAAATTTTAATCACTTTATATGAAAATGAAAAAGAGAAGTCAGGCACAATATTTTGAAGGAAAATCAAATAGCGGGGGTTGGGACAACACAAGAGTAGTATTGCAAGAGTTCTGAAGCTGTTTTTACCTTGGGAATTTTCCCATTTAAACGCTGATCTGAGAAAGGAAGATCCTTAACAACAACAATCCGCCATTTACCAATCATATGTTCCTCATTGATTTTTATTCCATGTGCTTCCTGTGCAGAAAGAGTAATTTCATCCCAAAACGCCACATAGCAAACCTGCAGCATGATAATAGTTGTAGCTATAATAAGAAAATAACAACGAAAACTCAAACAAGCACGTTATAAGTTACTAGAAACAACCTTTTCTAGTGATGTGTTTGTCATCCCAATTGGCTGGTAAAGATCATCACCACCACCAAACGCACATGTAGATAAAACAGCCTTGCAGGTTTGCATGTATTTTTTGTCATCATCAGAAATTTTATAACCCCCATGTTCACTGTAGAATCCACAATGCACCAAAGCAGTTTCATTTGCCTGGAAATAATCATATATGTGCATGACCAATATGCTAGAATGATGTAAAAAAGAAAGCCAGCAAGAGAGAAGCTCCATCAGAAGGCAACAGCGACCAAATAGCAAAAGAAAACTGTAGTTTTACACTGAAATGGGTATAAGAAGCTCCGCAGTACTAATGCACAAGAATGAGATGTTGACGTTTAATATAATAGTTATGTGAATAACCTTGAAACTCTCTTCTCTATCTTTATTTGTTTGAATTCCGGTGAACAGATTGAATCTTGTAGCTCCTGCATTCTGTGTTAACAAGGTAATGTTCCCTCCCATGTGATAATTATCAGAATCTGACTTATATACCACCCTCTTGATGGGAGAGTTGGGTTCGGCGCTCTGGGGAAATTCCAGCTTTTGTATTTCTTCTGAGCTAAGTATGTTCAGACAAGCTGGCAAGATTCAGATAAACAAACCTAAATCAGATACATAATTATTAAGTAAATAAAATAAGTGAAGCTGGCTGCAAAGGTCATTGTATAGTTGGCAGAGTCACAGTGGTGTAAGAGTCGACAGCTAAGTATTCAAAAAAAAAAAATGGTTCCAAAGAATTATTCAACATAATCATGCAAGTTCAACGACACTACAGGCATGATGCCTACAGGTTGATCATTGAGTCAGTCACCTCGTTCCATGTATTAGAAAAGGCTATGCAGCTTAGCACACTATATTCAGGATCTCTATTTCATGAAACTGAAAATGTGAGTATGTGAAAAGTGTGGAAGAAATAAGCATCAATACAGGGACCTTTTGTAAGTTGTAACAGAGAACAAGCAGGTCCTAAGTAAGCTTAAGATCAAACAACATGATAATCACCAGAGAATGGATTTAAACTACCACCACAAGGTTTTCCTTGAAACTGCTCCAGAATTATAAGGATCCATCAAAGGACAGATAATCCTACCCTTTCGTCCAACCATCCTTTTAAATAAGGTTAGAGTATCAGTTGCAGGTTCGGTTCTGATCCCTTTAAAAATTTTAGTTTCGATATGTTTCACTAGTTTTGTTTCAAGTTTCATTTCAAGTTTCGGTGTCAGATTTCCTTAATTTTATGTATATATTTGTATGAACTTACATTTGTAGCAATTCGTTTTAAACTCAAACACACTATTAATTAAACCCAAACCCAAACACATTACTAAATACTAACTTTCAACCCAAACCCATTTCTCAACTCTCCTCTCAGATATCGCTATCCCCCCCAAGGCGTTTCCCCATGTGGGGGCACCTGCATGCTTCCTTCTTAAATTCTCCTCTCGCTAAATCTCCAAGTCAAAAAAATCCTATCGCCGGTGTCGTCAACTTCTACCATCTTCGCCATCTCCTCTTCTCCTCTTCCACATCCTCTCATCATATCCTCGTCCTCAGCCTCTCCTCCTCACCTCTGCTCGTCGTCGTCGTCGTTGCGTCTAGTCACCCAACAAATAAATTCATTTTGTCTCCTTTCCTCTTCCTTGGCTAGAAAAAAACAAAGAAAGATCGAAAAACAAAGACTTAGATTTGAAGCAAGATGGAAAAAATCAAACGTTTATTGTAGAAGAATCGAAGCTATCAAACCATCGGATCTTGCTCGGTTCATTCTGAGAAATTGATGATTAGTCCCTAAACTCTCTCTAAACTGCATGTTTTCTTTTTTAAAAAAAAATTCACTGATAAATCATGTTGCGATTTTGTTTTGAGATTTTCACAGTAAATTTTACTCTTTGATTTCTGAAACTGCAACCTCAAATTTTCTTAAACAATCATTCTTGAAAGTTTTTCTTATTTTTGATTTCCTAAAACAAGACAATCAAAACTTGACCGAAACTGAATGAAATGGGACCATTTCCTTCGATACCTATCGAGACCAATTTCTAATACCCGAAACCGAAACAAAACGACCGAAACAACAGATACCTCGAACCGTGATTTTAAATACATTGCATATTGCCTACACAACCAGCATATCTACATGCACATGTATCTATAGCACTTCGCACCATTATCAATGTTTTAAAAGCAACCGACCAGTCACTCACTGCAATCTTCTAAGAAAATCCCAAGAATCGTTAACTTGCTATTTACCCTAAAAGTGGGGAAAAGAAACAAAGAACTGATGAGTCAAGTATGCATGGTCATGCACATATATCTATAGCACTTCGCACCATTATCAATGTTTTAAAATCAACCGACCAATCACTCACTGAAATCTTCTATGTAAATCCCAAGAATCGTTAACTTGCTATTTACCCTAAAAGTGTGAAAAAGAATGAAAGAACTGATGTGTCAAGTATGCATGGTCCAATCTTCAATGACACACTTTAGGTGATATTAGCTAGTCAGGATATTAGCATACACATTATTTTTCCAAAAACCACTATGATTCTTAATTTATTATTGTTCCAATACCTTGTTCATTGCTGTGATCTATTGATTTCATCCTTATTAGTAGTTCTCCTTGTCAGCTCATGTCTCTAATGACTTATCCATATAAAACTTAATAAGCCTGCAATTCAAGTAAATTAAAATAGGTTATAGATACCAATATGACCTAAGAATGTCATTAGACATATTAAGAAGATAATTTAAGGCCATAGGAACCTACATACCACTTCAAGTATAAGCAGCAGCCTAAACATGGTAGCAGCTTCTCTTGTTCGGCTACTTCTAAAACATTGGTTCCTATTATTGGATGTTATAAAAAGGAACCTGCAACCCTAGTACTCGGTATTTGTGAAGTTGTGCAGTGTAGTGGCCCTACGCACTGACAGAGAGGTCCTAGTATCTTTATATTGGTACATATCATTCCACTCATCTAGATACATGTGCGTACACAACTTAAGTTGGCAGTTGCATGCATACACTTGTGCGTCCATGACACCACACACTTGCCCAAGCATGTACGCAAGTACACCCACCCAGCATTTCTTTCGCATGATTAATGAAAATGATTAAGTCCACCAGAGTATTGAGAGGCCATTTGGCAAATAAATATTTGCTTATGTAACTAAAGATATTATGATGCAATCTCAATTATTTTACGTATGGCACAATCAAATGAATAAAATGTGAAAATCTAATGTGCCAAGAAACAATTAGTTATTGGACGCGACTCTAAAGACATAATGTGCAACTGTAAAGACATAATTTTGCCAAACGGAGTATGATGTTTACAACTACAAATTAACTACATTAATTGATCGTGAAACTGAAAATTAAAATGTGCATGGAATTGAAATTAAATTGCAAAAATATTTAAACCTTCTAGAACCAAAGTTCCTAGATCATCATGCCAGGTCCTGACTTACAGACCCAAAAATTGGGTAATCAGATGTAGAGCATTAGCAGAAGAAAAATGAAAGGATGAGACAACATTGTATTAGCATTTATCATTTTGATAGAATTCACCCAAATCTGAAATTAAATTGCTAAAACAGCGAATAAAAAGATAATTTTTTGCTACAATATAGGAGCAACCACCCTCCCAAGACGTCGGTAAGCGAGGACGTCCGCACTCTCCTAGATCTGCCTAAGAATTCTCGAAGAACTCTCACCAAATATCAATATTCAACATCAATTTCAACATAATGAAAACTAGGGCCGGCTGGCCTCTTATAACCCCTACTGTAGTGTGCAAAGTAATTCTCTTCCAGCTTGTTGTGTGCAAAGTAATTCATCCATGACTTGTTGTGTGCATAGAAAGTTCACCCCTTTGGCTCCCGCAGCTCATGAACATCATATTTTGTGCCTCCTCTCGTACGTAATGATCGCATCAATACTCCGTCCCCAAAGATCCACATTGTCCTCAAGGTGGTGCATGAAGTGTGTGGGACATCCATTCCATGTATTGCATGTCTCCTCCCGGATCAAAAGGATGAGATTGGTCTCCACCGCCTTCACCGACGCCCAGACGAAAGCCACGGTCGTCACCAGTCAGATCTGAAGGTTCTCTATACCCAAACCTGAAATGTTGGCGCTCGAAAGGACTTTGAACTGAAAACCAATGACGTTGGGGCCCACGTCGCCCACCCAGAAGCTTGAATGTTCCCTGTTTTGGGCCTAGAAAGTCGAAAACTTGTTGTCAGGTGCATCGAAGGGCCCATCGCCGCCGCTGAAGGGTCGGAAAACCACCATGGGGGACCATGGGGGGCTGACGGGCCTTGCAGGGCCCCTGCAGTGGCCTGCAGGGCCTCCTGGGCCTCTGTCGGGCACTGTAGGGCCCCTGCAGGGCTCCTGGGCCCCTGTTGAGGCCTACAGGGCCACTGCAGGGGCCTGAAGGGGCCCCTTGGCCTCTGCCAGGCACCGCAGGGGCCATGGGCCACTGTCGGGCCCTGCAGTGGCATAAAAAGTTCATATTGAGCTACAGCTCTGGCGGCTCCCCACAATTGACGGCTAGGGTTTTCCTCTTTGGGGTTTTCTCCTTCCACGCGATCCTTGGCGGCGTCGGAAAGTAGCCCTTCGTCGTCTGGATGCAAATCCGCATCAAAGCTGTCGATTTTCTCCTCTTTATCGTCCAAAGTCGACGTCGTTTGCCCTGCCTTCATATCTGAATCTGCCCCGTCGTTTCCCCCTTTTGCCAAGAGAATCTTTATTTGCTCGATCCCTTACTTGATCTCTTGACGCCGTTGTCTGGACTCTTGGATGTATTGCATGTGAGCCTCTAATTCCTTCGTCGTCAATCTCATCCCTTCCCACGAGATCGAAGAGATGAGATTAGATATCGTCAACGCCGCCATAGATCGTCACGTGTTCTAATACCAAAATGAGAGAATTCACCCAAATCTAACAAATTGCTAAAACAGCGAATAAAAAGATAATTTTTAGCTATAATATAGGGACAAACACCCTTCCAAGGCGTCGGTAAGCGAGGACGCCCGCACTCTCCTAGATCTACCTAAGAATCCTCGAAGAACTCTCACCAAATATCAATATTCAACATCAATTTCAACATAATGAAAACTAGGGCCGGCTAGCCTCTTATAACCCCTACTGTAGTGTGCAAAGTAATTCTCTTCCAGCTTGTGTGCAAAGTAATTCCTCCATGACTTGTGTGCATAGAAATTTCACCCCTTTGGCTCCCGCGGCTTATGGACATCATGTTTGCGTCTCCTCTCGTACGTAATGATCGCATCACATTTCTCTCCGGAATCTTTCAAGTGGATGATGATAGTGTACGTGATAATAACTATCATATCATTTTTGAAGTTTTCATGCTAAAAGTAGACATATTCCCTAAAAGGGTTCAGTTATTGTGCATCTGCTTGTCATTATGACATACATGAGGAAAATCAGACATATATGTGCAATTACAATAAAGATGTCTAGAAGTTCAAACTTCTAATTGCAGGCAACTTGGATTTTTATTCTATTTTTAGTTATTACAGTCTCATTAAATTAATTCAACTTTGATATTTTTTTAATTGTAAATGGTGAAAATGGTCATGACACCAAATTAAGACCAAATTTGTGCCAAATTTAGGACCCCATTGGCTTTGCATTAAATAGTAAAGATACACAAGGAAGGTCATTTTATGCATTTACTTTTTCTTGCTTTACGTACAACCCTCCAATAATCTTTGTGGCCTTATTTACACCCTACATCTTAAACATTACTTAAATGTATGTGTATCATGAAAAAGATGTGTGCCCATCTGACGTTGGGCTTCTATTTAAACGGCCGGTAGATCTCACCACCTGCTAGGTACTTGACAATGTTGAAAATCACCCTTTGCTGAAGTTAGAATATAAACAGGGACCCACGATTATTTTATATTGGCAACAAACTGATATTTGAAACCATATCTAACCAAAACTTCAGCCTATATGTAGAGTCTCAAGTATTAATTTATAGTCATCAAAATTTTCTTTTTTATCCTATGTGAAACCATTTCTTCTAAATATTCTCCTCAAACTCACAGTGAGTTTGCATGAGTTTGTAAAATATTACTGTAATAAAGTAGCAGTACATAATAGCTAGCGAAGCAATTTTTTATGACTCTGATTTCATTTCAAAGTTAGAATATAAATGATGACCGACAATTAATTTATATTGATGAAGCCACAAACTAGTAACATAAAGGCTTAAGCATATGAAAGAGGCCCAACTACTAATTTATAGTCATCAAATTGTTATTTTATCTAATGTGAGACTATTATTCTTAACACCATTAAATGTGACTTTCACTGTTAAGCTTTTTTAAATATACATTAACAATATATGTATGAAATATACTATAAGTTAGTTATCTACCAACCAATAATAAAATGGAAAACCAAATTTTTATTTCACATGCATTACGCATGCCCAACATCTACTTATCATAATTCAATATACGCTTTGACTAGTGGCACTTCCCTCTTTTCCCTTTCTTTCCATTGCCTATACATGTACCATGTATCTTTTTTATTCCTCTCATTCACAACATCACTTCTGCTAGCATTTCCTTGTCATCAAAATGAAATTTAATCAAACAGCTTGTGGATATGTTTCCTTTAAGTTGACTTCGTCATTAATATCTTATATGTTGGCATCCTCAATATATGGATACAATGTCCCTTTTCTAAACATGAAAGGTGGTTTCAACAAGAGAAAATTTCTAGTCAAGCCAAAACTCCATTTCCAAGGCATGGTTATTAAACATACTATTGAGTAGTGTGTGAGTAAATTGGGTGTGTGTGTAAAGAAAGTGTGAAATCATATAAATAGAAGTGATAGCCTCACTTTGGAGGCTAATCACCACTTTCCCCCAATCCAACATGGTATCAGAGCCCTAGAAAAAAAAACACAAAACCAAAAACCCTAACCCTAACCGTGCGCCTCCACCTGCTGCGCCTCCACCCGCCTGCGGCCACCCACATCAGGCGCCTCCACCTGCGGGCACCCGCCCCCCCCCCCCCCCCCCCCGACAAAGGAACCCGCTGCTTGCGTAGGCCGCCGCCGCCGCCGCCGCCACCTGCGGCATCCCCTGCCTGCGCCGCCGCCACCTGCGGCTTCAGCTGACGCCGACGCCGCCACCTGCGGCATCAGCCGACACCGACGCCGCCACCTGCGGCATCCCCCGCTGCCGCAGCCGCAGCCTGCTGCAAAGGCCGCCGACGCTGCTCGCTGCCGCGGCTGATTTGCTGCCTTGCTGCCGCTGTCACATCTGATTCTCTGCTACAAAGAGGAATCCTAAAGAAAACCCTAACCCTAGATCTATGGTAGAGCCATGAAGATGACTCCATAGATTTACGGTTAGGGTATGCCCTAGAAGAAGAAGAGGAGAAGTAGATCTGCGGATCTGAGGAGGAAGAGAGGAGAGATCTGCGGATCTGAGGAGAGATGGGGGACAATCTTACCTCCGCTGACATGAAGGCCTTCATTGGAGAGATAACGAAGCTGCTTGCTTCGAAGGAGTTGGGATCCTCGAGTGGATCGACGCCTTCACGTCCCGTGCAGAAGCTGGAATTGATGCCCAATGATGTGAAGTTGGAAGGGACGAAGAATTACCTCAGTTGGTCCAGGAGGGTGCTTCTCATCCTGAGGTCAAAGGGGTTAGAAGGCGTCGTTCTGGGTTCATGCAAGGAACCGCTGGACAAGGATGGGGATGATTGGAAAGTCTGGAGCACCACCAACTCACTGGTGGCTGCTTGGTTGATGACATCGATGGTTCCACCCATTGCTGGGATGGTGGAGGCCATAGAGAGTGCTGCGGGGATATGGAGTATGGTGGAGAAAATGTACTCTGGAGCAGGGAATGTGATGCTCATGATGGAGGTTCAGGGCAAGGTCGACACCCTAAAGCAGGGGGAGATGTCTATTCTAGCCTACTCTGCGGAGTTGAAAAGGCTGTGGTCAGAGTTGGACCACTATGACCCTATTGATCTGCCTGATCCTAGGAGCGCTGCGATACACAGGAAGTGGGTGGAGCGTAGGCGTGTCACACATTTCCTGAGGAACCTGAGTGGAGATTTTGAGGCCAGGAGGGCGAGTATGTGCCACCTGTCCTCCATCCCATCCCTGGAGGAGGCCATAGCTGCAATGGCACAGGAGGAGACCGGACTGAGGGTCATGAAGGATGAGGGTATTCAGGTCACTCGGGCTGCACTAGCTGTACCGGCAGTGGCAGCAGTAAGCGAGGATCGAGAGTGCTACACATGTGGGGTGAAGGGTCACCTGAGCTTTAACTGCCCGCAGAAGGGCAGTGGACGAGGACGTGGCACTGGAGGCAGAGGAGGAGGTCGTTGGGGCCGTGGAGGCCCTGGACGAGGTCGCGGTGGCCCACGGGCCAACTTTGCTACCGCTGATGGACGACAGGAGACAGTGATGATTGAGGCTACGCCAGCTGAGGCGTCAGACCTAGAGCAGCGGAGACAGTCCAGGTCTACTACTGAGAGCTCGGAGAGCCATGCAGACCAGACTGGGGATATTGCCTCGCCATTCGGTAACTTTGCCCACTTCGCTCACACAGGCTCAGGTAACCGATTAGCCCTTTCATGTAGAGATCATATAGAGTGGATTATTGACTCAGGTGCATCTAGTCATGTGTCAGGAGCATATAGACAATTTTCCACATATAAACCACATTCCATTCATGAAACCGTTCAATCAGCTGATGGCACATCCCAACCCATTAGAGGGACTGGTACTATTCAGTGCACTCCCTCCATACGCCTCTCTTCTGTCCTTCATGTCCCATCATTTCCAGTCAACCTCTTATCTGTTGGCTCTATTGTTGATGATCTCGACTGTAGCATTACTTTTGACTCTACTCATTGTGTGTTGCAGGAAAGGAAGACTGGGAGGAGGCTTGGGACTGGCGTCAGGCGTGATGGACTGTGGTATCTTGACAGAGCTAGTGGGGATGCTGCACTGGCTGTCGTTAGTGGAGAGAAGGAAAGGGATGTACTTTTGTTGCACTGTCAGTTGGGACACTTGCCCTTTGACATTTTGAGTAAAATGTATCCCGATATTTTGAACAAAGTGAATGAAATGAATTTGAAATGTGATGCATGTGAATTTGGGAAACACACTAGGACGTCATATCCTAGTGTAGGGATGAGGAGTGTAGAGAAATTTCATCTTATTCACTCAGATGTTTGGGGGCCCTGCCCAGTGACTTCAGTGAGTGGGTTCAGGTGGTTTATCACCTTCATAGATTGTCACTCGCGGATGACATGGCTTTATATGATGAAAAACAAAGGCGAAGCGCTGAAATGTTTTCAGGACTTTCATAGAAGTGTCAGGAACATGTATGAGGCCAGGATCCGTGTCTTGAGAACGGATAATGGGACTGAGAATGTAAACAGGGAGTTTGCATCTTACCTATCTGAGAGTGGGATAACTCATCAAACCACTTGCCCCAACACCCCCCAACAGAACGGAGTTGCTGAAAGGAAAAATAGACACTTGTTGGAGGTAACTAGGTCACTCATGCTCACCATGAATGTACCTAAGATATTGTGGAGTGAAGCAGTGATGACAGCCACATATCTTATCAACAGGATGCCTTCACGGATCCTTGGCATGAAGTCTCCATGTGAGATTCTTATGGGAAAGAACACTTTTGTAGTTCCACCAAAAGTGTTCGGATGCACATGCTTTGTGAGGGATCATAGACCCTCTGTGGGGAAGCTGGATGCTCAGGCAATTAAATGTATATTTGTTGGGTATCTTTCAAATCAGAAAGGCTACAGGTGTTGGAGTCCCTCAGAAAGGAAGCTGTTTGTGAGCATGGATGTGACGTTCAGGGAGACTGAACCGTTTTATGGAGGACTGACAGATTCTACATCAGTATTTGATACTGGGGCCTCTCCAAGCACAGGAGGAGTTGGTCGAGAGGGGGAGACTGATGACAGGAGGGTAGTGGTTGGACTTATACCGTGCCCTGTCAGCCCTACTGGTACTGGTCCTGATAGCAGGGAGGAAGGAAGGACCTTGGTGGAAGAGGAGGAAGACAGGCTGTACGGCAGGAAATATAGCAGGAGACAGAAGGATAGTCATGGCGATGGAGGGCAACAAGAAGACATCTTCCCCACTGAAGAACCACTAGCTCCACTGCCCCATGTCGAGGTTGATCAGTCTATCACGCCTGCTCGAGTCCCGACCTCCTTACTGCCTTCCTCTCCTACCACGGATGGTAACCTTTCTTTGCCTTCCTCTAGTTTAGATCTTCCACTTGCATCTCGTAGGGAGCCTCGTATCAATGCCGGCAGGCCTCCTGTACGGTATGGATATGAGACTGATATTGCTAACCATGTCTCCTACGCTTCTCTTACACCTGCATATAGGGCTATCATTGCATCCTTACAGTCTATCCCTATACCAAGTGATTGGCGAGTGGCAAAGCAACATCCCCAGTGGAAGAAAACAATGCTCGAAGAACTTGAGGCACTGGAGAAGAACAAGACATGGAGACTTGTCTCACTTCCAGCAGGGAAGAAGGCTGTGGGCTGCAAGTGGGTATTCACAGTAAAGCAAACTGCAGAAGGGAAGGTGGACAGGTACAAGGCGAGGCTGGTTGCCAAGGGTTACAGTCAGACTTATGGGATCGATTATGATGAGACATTTGCCCCAGTGGCAAAGATGAGTACTGTGAGAGTACTGATATCCTGTGCAGCGAATTTTGGATGGAAATTGCATCAGTTGGATGTAAAGAATGCCTTCTTGCATGGAGACTTACAGGAGGAGGTATACATGGAGGTTCCACCTGGCTTTGGCACACAACAGACGGTGGGAAAGGTGTGTAGACTGGACAAGTCTTTGTATGGGCTGAAGCAATCTCCAAGGGCATGGTTCGACAGGTTCAGGCGTGCAGTCATCACCATGGGCTACAAGCAGAGTAATGGTGATCATACTGTATTCTATAGACATTCAGGGCAACGGATAACCCTTTTGGCTGTGTATGTTGATGACATTATTATCACTGGAGATGATGAAGAGGGAATCTCTCACTTGAAGGTGAGGTTGGCGAGAGAGTTTGAGGTCAAGGACCTTGGACAGTTGGGATACTTCCTTGGACTGGAGATTGCCAGGTCCAGGAAGGGTATAGTTCTCTCACAGAGAAAGTATGCACTGGATCTTCTGGCTGAGACAGGTATGTTGGGGTGTCGTCCAGCAGTTACTCCTATTGATCAGAATCATAGGTTGCATTCATAATCAGGGGAGCCAGTGGACAAAGAGAGGTACCAGAGACTTGTTGGACGTCTCATCTACTTATGCCATACCAGACCTGACATTGCCTATGCTATCAGTGTGGTAAGTAGGTACATGCATGATCCTAGGACTGGACATATGGAGGCAGTCTTCAGGATACTGAGGTATCTGAAGAATAGTCCAGGAAAAGGCATATTATTTGGTAGTCATGGTCACATGAATGTGACAGGCTACTGTGATGCAGATTGGGCCAGTTGCTTGGATGATAGGAGATCGACCTCGGGCTACTGTGTGTTTGTTGGGGGCAACTTGGTCTCTTGGCGCAGCAAGAAGCAGGACTTGGTGGCTCGTTCCACTGCAGAGGCAGAGTATCGTGCTATGGTGCTTAGTACTTGTGAGATGATCTGGTTGAGATCACTTCTACATGAGCTACGCCTGCTGAGAGAAGGACCATTGCAGTTGTTGTGTGATAACAAGTCTGCAATTAATATTGCCAATAACCCAGTGCAACATGATAGAACGAAGCACATAGAGATTGACAGGTTCTTCATTAAAGAGAGACTGGACAAGAAACAGTTGGCGATCTCCTACATTAGCTCTGGACAGCAACTAGCAGATTGCCTTACGAAGGGGTTGAGCTCTAAAGGAGTGGAGGATGCTTGTAACAAGATGGGCATGATAAATATCTTTTGCTCATCTTGAGGGGGAGTATTGAGTAGTGTGTGAGTAAATTGGGTGTGTGTGTAAAGAAAGTGTGAAATCATATAAATAGAAGTGATAGCCTCACTTTGGAGGCTAATCACCACTTTCCCCCAATCCAACACATACCTTCCAAAATCAATTTACAAAATGTACCGCTTTTATGCTATTGTGTTACCGAGAGAAGCTGAATGACGGTTATGGATAGCGCATGCTTTTAAGTTTTTTCACATGGTGCAAGAGTCATATAACTCAATCAATATTATCACACAAAAGTCAAGTCAATTGTTCCAGTGAATCTTCTCTTGGTCTACCTAAGTATGGATCATCTTATATACTCTCTCATTTTCAAGGGAATACTTGTGCGCTGGTCACCAGCATAGAGATTAATAGTTATTATTCATCTTGCTGTAAGACAAACTCAATATTTCAAATATTACTTCTCAAGATCTTTCTTCCTTGTATTCCCTAAAGTTTCACCCTCATCCTACTTATCCGCAATAGAACATGGTAGAGCCTACAGTATCTTGTGTTGATGTAGATGCAGAATAACTTATTTGTGTCGATGTAGATCCAGTAGAAGTTGAAGAATTTATGTCAACCAAAATAAGTATGTCCACCATATAGGGACTAACATATGTCCAATATCAAAAGATCAAAGACCCCTCACTCTATACACTATAAGTTGTAGTCAAATGTAGTTTAGGGCTTCTGGAGAATAAGGGGGAAACCTACTTTAACTTTTTTTTTGCATAGAAAGAAAAAGTAGATAGTGATTACAATGATGGAAAATACCTTCTTCCCACTACCTTGCACGTATATAAAAACTTCCCAAAATGAGACGAGACGAGACGGGTCCACTTATGTATTTAAATACGACAAGCATAAATTGTTGGATACGATGAAATCTCAAGTTTTATGGCATTTTCTCGGCGAACAACACAGATAAAAAACAAACCGAACTTTATTACATTCAGATTATGATATTTCAAAACATAAGGTACTCAATTCACATGACACGAAGGCTATTAAAACTAATTATACATTGAGAAAATAATTGTGCTAAACACATGCTGAGACGAAAAGTAACTACCGGACTAAAAGGAAAATATTGGACAACTGGAAAGAATCTGCACTATTCACTAGTGATGGCTGTTGGATCCTGTGGATGGCAAATAACACTAGAAGAGTGGTTGAATATGGTTGTTAACAATTATAAACTTTTTCGATAAACAACAATCATTCTATGTGTTGCCTAAGTTACAAATTGAGTTGCCTCGAATTTGAACTTAATCTGAGATTTGAACTTAATCAACGATATAATTTGCTTGCTCTGAGATTAGAATAACATCGGAAAATAAATGATTCAAGCAACAACAATAAATAGTTAAGGAGTTAAAGTCACATCACAAACACACGACGTTTTACCCTGCTTCGGATACGCAAGTCCCACTTGCTCACTGTATCCTACTCCAGCAACCAATCCACTAGCTCTCAATGAGAGCAAAACGTGCCTCAAACGAAGAGAACTTCGTACAACCACCTAACTTCTCTCGTTGGGAATTTCAGCACCTAGTTACAACAAAACTAGGATTGCCACTATTCCCTTATAACACGAGAATTTGCAACTCAAACTCTTCTTCAAAGACTTACAACAAATATAAAATGAGAGTACACAATTTTCCTATAACCAATAGTATATGTGAGTGAAACGTGGCTAAAGAAAAATCAATTCTTTTGATCAAATATATAATATAGAGTAAAACACGATTTGATCAAAATTCTTTATCTTGAAAATCGATTCTCTAAAATATAGCTCTTGGGCTTTAGAGACCGAAAAATCAAGTATTCTAATCTTTGAAAAAGTATGAGCTTTAAACATCAGTACAAAGATTAAAATAAAAAGGACGTGTATTTTGAATCTCAAAAGAAAGCGATTTAAGCTTGGAGATCAAAATAACAAGTATAAAGAAAAGGCTAAATAAGATTGTGATGCGGTTGAGATTTGGAGGGAAATTGCTATGCACACAAGTTGGCAGAGAATTACTTTGCACACTATAGTCGTGGTTATAAGAGGCCAGCCAGCCCTAGTTTTTGGGAATGCGAAAATTGTTGATTGAATTTTATTTCTTTTATTATTCCTTAGATCAATTGTATTAGGATTTCCTATTCTCCTAGATTAATAGTTGCTATTTCATTTCGTAGTCGTTAAATTAACGAGTAGACTCTTTTTAGCATTAAATAGTTATTTTCAGATCTGGATTTTCAGATCCAGATATAGGTTCGCATCAATTGGTATCAGAGCACTAGATCCAGGGCAAGCATCCGATCTATGGAACGGATCAGAGATGAAATAAAGGAGAATCAAGTGAAAACTGAAACAAAATTGGCCGCGATAGCGGAGGCAATAGCGGCGTTGTCCATGAACTTCAACTCAAAGATGGATCAAAGCAAAAAGGAGCCACCTTTGTCGACAAGGAAAGATCTTCAAGTTTCAGATCCAGATCTGGAATTTTCAGACCCAGATCTGGAATTTTCATATTCAGATCTGGAGGCGACAGCTGTCGGCGATGCAGATCTGGAATTTTCAGATCCAGATTCAGATCTGGAATTTTCAGATCCAGATTCAGATCTGGAATTTTCAGATCCAGATCTGTAATTTAACGAAGAGGTTCCGGAAGATATCGAAGACGAAGGCCAGCACCTCGAACAACGAATCGTCGCGGATCCAGACGATTGGGGAGCATTTCCGGCCACGTCCCCGCCAGAGGGAGGTGCGCCGGCCACCCCTCCCGCAGCTTTTTGGGGGGTCGACGAACCCCCAGGATGGGCAGGACCAGCCGCCCTCCCCTCCAGTGGCTTCGACCAGCCAGCGCGTCCCCCTTCCAAGGGACGCCCGACCTGCAGGTGGGCCCGTCGCACTTCCTAGGGGCCCGACAGCACCCTCCGACCTCGTCAGCACTGCCTGGGGCATAAAATGGGGCCCGAACAACTCATATGCCATACTTTCAACTAACGGTGGGGCCCGGAGGAGGATTCCAGCAGTACGATGACGATGACGATCCCCCAGAATATTTGTGGGGACCTGACGACGCCTTGTGGATCCCACATTGGCCCGACGATAGTTTTTCGGACGTCGTTGAAAGCGTTGGGGACCAATCACATCTGTTTGACCCGGGAGGAGGTTTGAAATCGACCTGGCAGAATGGTGGACCCACGAACTTCAAACACCACCTTGATTTTTCAAGGGCGGAGTAGTGATGCGGCTGAGTTTGGAGGGAAATTGCTATGCACACAAGTTAGCAGAGAATTACTTTGCACACTACAGTCGTGGTTATAAGAGGCCAGCCGGCCCTAGTTTTTGGGAATGCGAAAATTGTTTAGTGAATTTTATTTCTTTTATTATTCCTTAGATCAATTGTATTAGGATTTTCTATTCTCCTAGATTAATAGTTGCTATTTCATTTCGTAGTTGTTAAATTAACGAGTAGCCTCTTTTTAGCATTAAATAGTTATTTTCAGATCCAGATCTAGGTTCGCATCAGATTACTAAAATAGATCTTTAGAAAAGATTATAGAACTTAGATTAAAATTAAAACAGTAACCTTTGAACTTTTGAATCACAAAGAATAGAGAGAGCTTTTGAGCAATATAGAGAGTTTTTCATAAAGAATATGATGTGTAAAACTTCTGAAATCCTCTTTTATTTATAGGTAAATAGAAGCTTGAATTCTGCTCAAGAACTGCTTAAAATCAGCTCTCAAAGTCAACTTTAACAGCTAGCAAAAATCAGGACAGATTTCAAAATCTGGCCTGAGTTGACCCAGATAGTCGGATATCCTCCCAGATAGTCGGCTATCAGCTATAGATAGCCGGTTATTTTATTAAATAGTCGACTATTATTTTGACAAAGTGATTTGAGAAAATCTCTGTAGGAAATAGTCGGCTATCAGTCCAAAATGGTTGGCTATTTTAGGATACCTCCATATATATATACACTTAAAAATACTTCCAAAATAATTTTCAAAAATTATATTTAAGAAAAATATTAAGTAATGTAATTTAAAAACATTTTTCGCTGAATTTTGAAAGTGTGTAACATACTATGGCTTTATATTTCTATGCAATTACTCACACAACCATAGATTTAGCTCTTCATCTTCATCCTTGATCTTAAGTTAACTCCTCGTGTTCTCAATTCTTCATTTGCTTCACGATCCAATATCATTATGTGCTTCAATTTATAGTTTTCTTGATTGTAACTTTAAATACTCCGATTTGCGTCACAATGGCTCCAATCAACAAACAAATCTATATACACTTTATATACACTTGAAATAAGATTATTAGTCCGTATATCATTTGTACACATCATCAAAACCACTTGGGTGGGTCTCAATATCCCAACACTCCCCCTTTTTGATGATGACAACAAATGATATAAAATAAGAAATAATATGAAACAAATAAAATCACTTACGCTCCCCCTGCAGCGATGCATGAGTATGATCGCTATGGAGAGGTTACTCCCTCTGCATCAAGGCTGGTTAGCAATAAGATTAAATACGTATGATTTCATATTATCCATTCAAGTGTTTGTTTCAATTATTTTATATAGGCATTGTGAGCATACCATTTCTTCCCCTTTGTCACATCAAAAACAATAGTTATGAATCAAGTGTTTTAATATATCAAGTGTAATTCATATCAAGTGACAAATGGAGTTACATATCAAAAATCAACATGATCATAACAACGAACTAAATTAATAAATATAGTGCAACATGATCACAAGGATATTGTAGCAAGCAAACAACAACATTGCACATCAAGTTCACAACATAACATAATATTTCTCACAGAGTAGCACAAAAATTATGAGAAATGACGATTGTTGCAAATTTAATACAAACTATAGGACATTGTTTTAAAAAGTAACATAAATAAGCAAGCTTCCCAAAGACATAAAGCTATTCTCCCCGAATCTCCTGCTGGAGCTTCTCAAGCTCATCTTTGACCTCTTCAATGACGGTATCGGTAATTTCATGCCAATTATTCAAAGTCTCTTTGAGGCTTGCAATCTTCTGTAACACATCATCCTGCAAGCTATTCATACGATCATTTGCTTTAGCTTCCATTTTCTCAAGCCTAACAAAGATGGCTTTTTGGAACGAAAGCATATACGGTGGGATGTCCTCCTGGAATGAAGCTTTGCATTCTTCCATGGGTTGCATCTCATCTTCCTCTTCTTCTTCTTCTTCATGTTCACCTTCTTCACCTTCACCTTCACCTTCACCTTCTTCACCTTCTCCTTCTTCATCACCCTCTTCTCCAAGGCCCGGGTCCATGCCAAGGTTCATTCTATTATGAGTTCCAGAATCAAAAAGGGTCATGGATTCAATGAAGTGGGTTTCTCCTTCAATGTTGATGCCAGTGGAGACAAAGATGTAGGTGAGATAATATCCATGATGGAGAGGGGATGTTGAGTTCACAGAGATTGAGCTATGGATCAAGGTTGTAAAAAACGCTAGGCGCTAGGCGTTCGGATTGCTGGCGCCTAGCGCCCAGAGCATTAATCGGGGATTAATCGGGGATTAATCGGCCTAGGCGGATTTGCATTTTTTAATTATTTTATTTATTTTTATATAATATATTTATGTTTATATATATATATATTATTTAAAATACATCAAATATTTAATACATACTAAATCTAATCCAGTTTACCTACTTTAGAGTATTTGTGTGCAACAAAATAAAATTTAAAAGATACTCTTGTGCAATTAAGCCATTTACCAAAAATGCCCAGACACCGCCCAGGAACTGTCTAGGAACTGCCCAGAGCGCCCAGACACCGCCCAGAACGCTTAGGCAGCCGATCAATCCCAAAAACGCCCAGATTGACCGCCCAGGCCATACTCGAAGCGTTTACTGACCGCCTAGCGCCTAGGCGCCGCCTAGACGGCCGCCCAGGCCGATTTTTAGAACACTGCTATGGATAATGTTGCTAAGAATGATTTGGGACCAATTAACTCTAATATTAGCTAGCATGATGTAGATGCATCTAGCTTGGTTGAGTGAAAGTACGGCTCTAATATCCCTTTTTGGTTGATGTTATATGAAAGGAAATTAGCGAGGATTCTCGCTTTGGAAGTGAGGTAGCTAGTGGGGCTTGCTTTATAGAATTTTCCTCTTTTGTACATGAGTTTAAAGACATCTTCGTCAGTCATCTCAATTTCACGGAGTAATGCCTCGTGCTAGGAATACCAAGTCCAAGTCCTACGTTTTCAACGGTGAGATTGATGGTGGAATCAAAGAATTTGGTTGTGATTCTTGATTCTCTGATTGTGTTGGAGGTGTGTATAGTCATATTAGTATAAAATAGGTTAACTGACCTAGGAAAGCACTTGCATTTGTTGTAGTGCAAGAATAGGTCCGTTAAACCTTGATAGTTGAAAATCATATGAATTCCATATGTCTCAATATCACTAATTTTAACAAATCTTTCATGAAGGATGGTCCTAGGTGAGTTGATCTCAAAAGTAGACATGAGATCCGGTTTGATGAGATAAGGAAGGATGAGTTCCTTCTCTGAAAGAGTTTGTGAAGAGGATTCTTCGACCCTTTTCTTCTTGATTGAGGTTCCTCTAACCATGATTCTAAAGTTTGTGATGTGAAGTATGGAACTACAAAGATGAAATTTGAGAAGGCATGAATATATACCTAGAGATGAGATGAGTCTTCTTTGAATTTTCTCCACCATACTCCTTGAAATCCTTGAGAGATCAGAAAATTTTTAGTTTTGGAGAGGAGGAAAAGCTATAGTCGGCTATGAGGGAGATGAATGTGAAAGGGGTAAAAACTAGGGTTTTACTTTTAGTTCTAGTGATTCATAGCCCTAATATTCAAATCAATGGTTAAGATCTCTTATCCTTAATAGGTTTAAGTAAATAGTCGTGGTAAAACCCCAATAGGAAGCCCCAAAATCCGAAATGATCAAACCCAATAGTCGGCTGTTTTAAAATAATAATACTCACCCAGATAGTCGGCTAACTGGCAAGATAATCGGCTATCTGGCAGTTTGGTCAAGAGTTATCTTAAATCCAGTTTTAAATCATGAAAAACATATTTATACATCTACACAATCATTTAACATATAATTATACTACTGGAAAGTTGGAAAGTTGATTAACAGAATATTACTCTAGTTAAACAAAATTTAATTCAATTTTCTTACTATTATCTCTTTTTGTCTATTCTTTGTACGCAAGAAAGATTTTGAGACAATTTCACTTTTTCCCGTATCCGTTGTACCTGAAAACAAATAATTTGGGTACCCTTTTCTTTTGGGTCCGTGGGATTAGAAGATATTAAAAGAATCTTATTTTAATGGAAGCAAACCCAACGTGGTTTTGTACTCACCTCACAAATATAGTTATAATTCTTATTAAAATGAACATCATGTAGAAATTCATTTACATACATTTGCTTCGCTTTATTCGTGCCGCTCGTAGGAATCCACATTCTGATGTACCTGCAATTTATGTGAGAATTCCTAGCATGCTTTTCTATATGCTTAGGGTTGGATTTTTTGTACCTAAGTCGGACCTACTTCTCGAAGCCTTTTGTGAATCGATAATATCGTCGAGCTTTCCCTTTCCTTTATTGAATTTTGCAACCACTTTAGATAACTCATCAAATTTCTTGTTGGTGGTAGTCACAATATTATCTAGGTCATTTGTCCTAGTTTTCATTCCATTGACCTCTTCCAATAGAGATTTGTTATTGCTAATCAAGTTTTCATTTTCCTTTACAAGCTCTTCATTTTTCTTAATACATGTCTTAAATTTCTTACTCACTTTATGATGCTCTCTAATAAGGCTTTCATAAATATTGCACAACTCCTCATATGCACCCGTATAATCAAACTCATAATCACTCTCATCATCACTATTATCACTATTGCTAAGAAGGTCGTCTTCGCTATAATGATGTGAAGATGGTTTAGATTTTACCTTTGAGGATGACGAAGCCATAAAACAAATATGCGCCCGTTCTCCTCTTGGTTCTTCCTCGTCAGATGATGTTGACGATTCATCGGAGCTGGACACGTCACTTTGATCAAAAGCTACAAAAGCCTTTTTCTTCGGCTTTGTGAACTTTCTGCTCTTTTGCCTCCGTCTTTTATCCTTTCTTTCTCTTTGCCTTTGTCTTGGTCACGATTTTTCTCTAGAGGACAATCCCTTCGAACATGCTCTGGTTTGTTGCATCCAAAACAGATAATTTCATTAGTCGAACGAGATCTTCGTTTAGCAAATTTACCTGGGAGGAAGTGCTTGATTCTCTTTGTTATGAAAGTGATTTCATGTTCGCCTTCTTCAGAGTCTTCAGGGTCTGAGCATTCTTCGTTTGCTAAGGAACGCCAAGTTCTTTTTCTTTGGCTTTGCTTCAATTCTCTTATCCTCCTCAAGTTCAATCTCATAAACTATGAGATTGCCCATTAGTTCCTCTACGGTGATCGTCTTCATGTTGTTCGCTTCTCAAATGGCGGTGGTCTTCCCTTTCCATTCTGGTCGAAGCGAACGAATGATCTCCATCACCTGGTCATACTCAGAAATTCTTTTCCCTAACCATGCAAGCTCATTTGTAATGTTAGTGAATCGAGTATTGACTTCGCTAATATTCTCTCCCTTTTCCATTTTGAAACTTTCAAATTTGAAATGCAACATATTTATCTGGGACTACTTTACCTTTTTCGTCCCTTCATGACTTATCTCGAGAGTATGCCAAATTTGATGTGCGGTCTCACATTGAGAGACACGATTGAACTCGTTACCTAGTACTGCACAAAATAAGGCATTCATAGCTTTTGCATTAAGATTACCTCTATTCTTTTCATCTGCTGACCATTTTCCGGTGTCGTCTCGGTAGGTACTTTGTATGGATCTTTTGTGACCATCCATGCGTCAATGTCCATAGATTGTAGATGATTCTTCATGCGGATCTTCCAACTAGCATAGTTTGTTCCATTAAACAAAGGCGGTCGCATGGTATTGAGCTCTTCGGAGTGGTGAGTTGTTGATGCCATCGTCTTATCCTCGCTTTGATACCAAGTGTTGGATCCTGTAAATGTCAAACAACACTAGAAGGTGGATTGAATAGGGTTGTTAACAATAATAAACTTTTTCGATAAATAACAATCCTTCTATGTGTTGCGTAAGTTACAAATTGAGTTGCCTCGAATTTGAACTTAATCAATATAATTTGCTTGATGTGAGATTAGAATAACAACGGAAAATAAATGATTTAAGCAACAACAATAAAAGAGTTAAGGAGTCAAAGTCACAACGCAAACACACAGCGTTTTTATCCTGGTTCAGATACACAAGTCCCACTTGCCCACTGTATACTGCTCCAGCAACCAATCCACTGGCTCTCAACGAGAGCAAACCTTGCCTCAAACGAAGAGGACTTCGTACAACCATCTAGCTTCCCTTGCTAGAAATTTCAACACTTACAATAGAACTAGGATTTCCATTATTCTCTTTTAACACGGGAATTTACAACTCATAGTCTTCTTCAAATACTTGCAACTAATATAAAATGAGAGTACACAATTTTCCAATAGTCAATGGTACATATAAGTGAAATGAGGCTAAAGAAAAATCAATTTCTTTTGATCAAATATATGATATAGAGTAAAAACACGATTTGATCAAAATTCTAACTTGAAAATCGATTCGCTAAAATATAGCTCTTGGGCTTTAGAGATCGAAAAATCAAGTATTCTAATCTTTAGAAAAATATGAGCTTTAAAAATTAATACAAAGATTAAAATAAAAAGAACTTGTATTTTGAATCTCAACAGAAAGCGATTTAAGCTTGGAGATCAAAATAACAAGTATAAAGAAAAGGCTAAACAAGATTAGATCTTTAAGAAAGATTATAGAACTCGGATTAAAACAGTAACCTTTGAACTTTTGAATCACAAAGAATAGAGGGAGCTTTTAAGCAATGTAGAGAGTTTTTCAATAAGAATATGATGCGTAAAACTTCTGAAATCCTCTTCTATTTATAGACAAATAGAAGCTTGAATTCTGCTCAAAAACTGCTTAAATCAGTTCGCAAAGTCAACTCTAATTGCTAGCTAACTGCTAACAAAAATTAAGGCAGATTTCCAAATCTGGCCTGAGTTGACCCAGATAGTCGGTTATTCTCCCAAATAGTCTGCTATCAGCTCCAGATAATCGGCTATTTTATCAAATAGTCGACTATTATTTTGACAGAGATATTTGAAAAAATCTCTGTAGGAAATAGTCGGCTATCTGTCCAAAATAGTCGGCTATTTTAGGATACCTCCATATATATACTTAAAAATACTTCCAAAATAATTTCCAAATATTATATTTAAGAAATATATTAATTAATGAAATTTAAAAACATTTTTCACTGAATTTTGAAAGTGTGTGTGAGACATACTATGGCTTTACATTTCTATGCAATTACTCATACAACCATAGCTTTAGCTATTCATCTTCATCCTTGATCTTGAGCTAACTCCTCTTGTTCTCAATTCTTCGTTTGCTTCACGATCTAAGATCATTATATGCTTTAATTTGTAGCTTTCTTGATCGTAGCTTTAAATACTCCGATTTGCGTCACAATGGCTCCAATCAACAAACAAATCTATATATACTTGAAATAAGAGTGTTAGTCCGTATATCATTTGTGCACATCATCAAAACCACTAGGATGGGTCTCAATATCCCAACAATGGCCTCCCAGGTTCTCAGTGTCTACTTTTGGATCCTCCACGAACTCATCTTCAGGTGATGGCGGAACATTTTAAGAATGAACCGTCAATAAGCTTGCACAAGATAGGTTACCCAAACAAGAAGATAACATATAACAATGACATCAACAACAATATGAAACAATAGAAAGATCATCTATGCAGATCATAAATATACATATCTAAAAGTAATGAATAAACGCAGGCATTGTCAATAAGTGTTTATTAGCAATGACTATCTAGATACTATCTATAATATCAATGTGTTCCTATTCTAACGGTATACCATTGTTCTATATATCGGATATCGGTCTCATATTGGCTTGAAAAATATGATATCGGATCGCGGATCGCGGAGATATTAATTGAATATCATAGAGTCATAATAGATGCTAAAAATAAATATCATATGCATGCCATACTTTTATCTAATTATATATGAACTATATAAACACACATTAAAGCATGTTTATGGTATGCTTATCTCAATACATTGCATTACACTACAATTGATAAGAAACTGATTCATCACATGGCTCTAAAATACACAAGAGATGAAATGAACTATCATAACGTATAAAATACCAAAAACCAACACATTACCTTAACAAACTATGATACGATAGATCACAATATTACCAAAAATTCAAAACAGCATATCTTAAATTGTATACTAAATTGCAGAACAAAATAATGTATGAAATTGTTTATAGAATAGTAACACCAAAAGAGAATATGCTAGTTAACATTTTTATACCCTCTTCACAACAGCTAGGATTATCAAAAAATATTATTACGTCTTAAAGCTTAGATCTCTAAAGATTCAGTATAGATTATACAGTTTATATACATTGCCAAAAAATTTAGTGTCAACCTAACAAAAAGGGAGTTGTGGAGTTATTCTTGAGGGCACAACAAGGCAATAGAACAAAATTAGCATTAAGAAATCGAATAAAATTAGGTAAAATGTATTTAAATGCTTTACGATGTTATCGAGTCAAATCTCATTAATTTAATCTGATTTGATTCAGCTGAGATACATTAAATAAAACAATACAAATATCGATTGATATTTGAAACCACAATAGACTTTCTTCATTCTTTTCATTTTTTCTTTTCTTTTGAATAAATTTTTAAGAGTGTTTATTTTGATCATGTTTAATTTGCTGAGTTCATGTTAAAATTTGAATTTTTTTTAACTTTTTGAATATTATTTAGGTGAAACCTGAGTTTTATGAAGGGTTTTGTACCGGTTTCTACCGAAACCTATACGAAACGGCCGAAACCTTTCGATTTCGGCCGATACCTTGATCCTTGGTTACTACCTTCTACCTGAATGGGAACCAGTGGCGGAGGCAGGCAGGGGCAAAGGGGGGCAATTGCCCCCACTGACATTCTCAGAATTTATTGCCCCGATGGGCATGAAAGTAAAATAAAACAATATAGTATTCAATATCACCAACTCCTGAATGCGGAGTGGTTAAGGCGCCGCTCTTGATCCCTGGGAACCTGGGCTTCGATTCCCATTGCCTGCTTTTTGACATATTATTATTTATTTATCTAACACTTCATGTGAGTAGGGTTGAGCAAAAAGAACTGTTTATTTATTAATCTAACTCTTCATATCAGCTCGGTTGAGCAAAAAGGATTGTTTGCACAGCAATTTCCCACTTTTTATTCATTATTGTTTGTAACTTATTATTATTATTTAGCTTATTGGGTATTGTTTAGGCTAGGCATCGTCTTTTTATGTCCCAGTGGATAAGGCGATGGTGTATGGGACCAGAGTTTCTAGGTCTGATACATGTTGCTTCATCAGCATAAAAATTTGATCAACTAGGATACACGTGTAAGTGGAATATTAATAATAAAAATAATATCAACATAGCTAACACGACAAAATGTAAATAATACATGATCAAATAACACGTCACTTTTGATGCACACAATGAAAGTCCAAACAAAATTCAAATTAAACATAATTAATTATTAAAGTTATACTGCATCGGAGCACCTTACTCTCATATCTACCACCGTGCAAGTGTGAAACAGTCGACCACCCTAAGTCCATACACACGACAGACCTATCCATCTCCAGCCGAACCGATCCTCCTCCAACGAGAACACCGCAACTATGATAGTATGTCTTGCAGAAAGAATTGTCATGACTAAAAGGACATAATCAATCTGTTAGCTTATTTACTGCTAAATTTAGCACTGATATTACAAGTTGCAACAACTACAGTTGAGAGAGCATTTTAAGCAATGAATAACATTAAAAGTCGACTTCAAAATTGCATGGAAGATCAATGGATGAATGATAACTTGATCACATTAATAGAAAAAGACATATTTGATACAATTGGTAAAGTTGTAATCATCAAGCGATTTCAAAATATAAAAACATGTCGATATGTGTTGTAAATTTATTTTTTATATTAGTGATGAAACTCTGATTTTTGCAATTGTATTCTTTTATGAAAACAAAATATTTTTATTATTATGTTTACGCCCCCCTAACAAAGTTTTCTGGCTCAGCCACTGATGGAAACCACATCCCTAATGAAGAATAGTCAACAAGGTTATTAACCAACTACCGTTCTTAATCCTAAATAAGCCACCCTTTTAATTCCATCCTGACCACCTATCATTTACTTATCAGCATCCTATCGAAGAGAAACTATCCCCCCAAGTGTTCTGCTTCATTGTATCCCCCTGCCATTGCACCATATTAGATCTGTTGGTGCAAGTATTTATTAAATAGTTTACTCCTTGCTAGAATCCTAACATCTCTCTCTCTCTCTCTCTCTCTCTCTCTCTCTCTCTCTCTCTCTCTCTCTCCCCCCCCCCCCTTCTCTCTCTTCCCCGCATCCATCTAAAATCCAATAACCCTCCTAGCCATCATGGATGAGCACTAAAATTATACTTTATTCATTCAAGCATTCTTTTGTGGCTATTTCTTTTCTTATTTACTATCTTTATTTGTTCTGTTTTCACTTTCTTCTCATTTCATCCATCCGCTTCTTCTAACTTATCTCATCTTCTTCCTCCTCATATATGTATGTACGAAATTGGTACACATTAGTTTCCATGTATCGATATGTTATGTTCAATAATAGCTTAAATATGACCACAATTTCAAAGAGGACAATATTGACCATGTACGCAACTAAAAGAGTATAACTTGACCAGAAATAAATTTGCAATAATGATATTTTGGCCATGTAACCACCCTCCGAGAGGTCCCTGAAGTGGTTGGCCGCTCTATCTATTTTATGTGTTCAGCAACATTTAAATCTTTGACATAAAGGAGTTACATTTCCTTTCATGAACCGTGCATGCTTGGAAGTTGGAACATTTACTCTCATTTGGTGTTAGAGAGCTTTAGAATTACAAATAATAGAAGATATCACCACATGGCTCCCTATATGTATTCTACAGTCTAATTTTTTTCCTCCATAGGTAGCACAGATACTCTAAGGCCATGTAATATTCAACAACTTTTGGACACATGCATCAGATACATATATTTAACATGAATTCTTGTCATGTAATTGCAATTTCAGAATTGTTTCTTAGTTGTCTAGTTGTAGCTGCTCTGTATGCATGCTTGTTAGGTCCTTATTCTTTATTGATTCATCATCAACAAGCCTTTCCTTAAAAAATGATAAATTTGGGCTATTCAGAAGTCGTCCCAACTCCATTTGGACACAGGCTCCAATTCCATAAAAATGATAAAATTTATGAAACAAAAATTAAGTTGATGTCCAGCTTATATGCTATGAAAATTTGGAGATCAAAGGTGTATTTCATGTTAACCCTTTAAGTTAGTAGAAGATGAAAGTGTTGAGAAGTTAGAGAGCCGGGGGTTTAGAGATAGACCCTAAACAGCAAGCAAGAGGAGGAAAACAAGCGAATGGCCATATAAGAAAAGATAAACTCTAGTCCGCATAATTGTTGTCATATGATAATTCATTGAACAATGAACAGAAACAAACACTACTATACTTTTGCTGGCCTAAAAAGGGCAGAGAATATCTCTAGCTTGTTTAACCCCTTCTATAAGAATCATTTGGTACCATTGGCAACAAAGTCTTCCAGCTTGGACAGCATATTCCCAGTTATTCTTGTTTCATTAGATTAACAAACAAGCAAAATGCATACCCTTCCATCAACAGTTATGTCATTCTATATTATGAAAGAAACTAGGAGCAAAAGTGTGAATCCAGTAAAGCCAACTTCCATCTATCCACTTGCCAAGCAAAGTAGCCAGCACCAGAAGCCTGCTCACCGTTAGGAAACAGACGCAACAACACGTAATATAACAACCTAGTAGAACATATAACCAGGCACAATTCTGATGGCCAAAAGGTAAAACAGAAGTCATATCCCATTTGGGAATGTGTTTGATACCATAATCTGGCAATTTTGCATTTGGGTTTTTCTCATATTAGTCCCTTAACTTATGTGTATTTTGATATTAGTCCCTTAAATCTTTGTAATTTGAATTTAGTCCCTTAAATGTTTAATGTTAACCTAAATAGTCCTTTTTGTTAACCTAAATAGTCCCTTAAATGTTTAATGTTTAACCTAAATAGTCCCTTTAAGGGACTAAATTCAAATTACAAAGATTTAAGGGACTAATATCAAAATACACATAAGTTAAGGGACTAATATGAGAAAAACCCTTTGCATTTAAACCTAACATGTTGTCTTAGCTATCCATCTGCCATCAATTATATAATGTATACTAAGACATTTCTACAACTCGACAACCTACTTTAGGTCATTGTAAAACAAAGTAATATCTTTAAAAATAATAATGTTCAATTGCTCATCTAATTCTGCAAGTGCCCTCATTTTCCTCCTTTTGGGTCTTATTATTAGTAAAGCCCAACATAATATCATATCATGCTTTCAGCAATCAGTTAAATTCATACATAACTGCATGCTCAACAGAATTTCAAGCAGCTAAAATTAAAACTCACGCATTTCTCCATTAACATATGCAAATCCCTTAATCCTATAAAATGACAACGTTGACGAATAAAAGAGAAGGGAACTTATCATTTTTACTATCTCGCTATCTCTAGATCACTCAATTAAAAACAACGAGATAAGAGAATTGGAAACAACTCACGCTGCCTCAGGCCATGGACGAGTCTGGTGACCCGATCGAGGCGGTTCAGATTCGACGGCAGCTCCTTAGCGGGTTCCGGCTCGGCGTTCTTCGCCTCATTAACGGGCTTCGGATCCGATAACTTGGCCTCAGCCTCTTCTTGGGGTTTTACCGCGAGCTTCGAGGTCTCGATGATGAGCAGCGCGATCGCCGGAAGAAAGAGGAGGACAGGCCACCACCGCCTCGAAACCCTGAAGAGTCGACGGAGGAACTCTTCCTTGGATCTGAACCCCGGCTTCTTCCGCTTGCGACGGGCTCGGACCATCATTCTCCCGGCGAGCTCGTCGGTGTCGTCGTCGGAGAAGGAGATGGAGATGTTGTTCATTAACGACGACGACATGATCGAGAAGAGAGAGATAGAGATAGAGATAGAGGCGTGATCGGGTTAGTGTTTTTGTTCTAAAATGTCCCAAAAGAGATGAAGGTTTCGTGTTATGGAGTCGGGGAGGGGGGGAGGGAGAGAGGTGGGGAGACGGCGAGAGGGGGAAGAAAATAATAAATAAATAAAATGAAGAAACTGTTGAAGGAATTTGGAAAAGAAGCGAAGATAATCACCAAAATTAGGAGTAGCCATGGCACAAGCCATGACTCTCTATATATTCATATGAATTAGAAGTCCAAGAGACCCCCCACTAACTTAGTGGGGAGTAAATGGTGAGATGTTGAGGGGGGAGGCCAAAGGCCTCCCTCAACTCACAACACTCCCCCTCATCTCTTCATTAACTTGGGTTAAGCATATGAATACTTTAGGATTCGTTATGCAAATGGGGTGGATACTTCTGGATCCAGAGCCACTGTGGTTGCCTCGTTAAAACCTTAGCTGTGGAAAACCCAGTGGGAAAAATCAGCAGCTTAAGGGAAAAGAGTACAACTATCGAGGGACTCCCCTTGATCTGTACGAGCTTCAGGCTTACAGATCTCCTATGTATCTATACAATCATCTCCTATTCGTCTATACATCCATCATGTTCTGAAAGAAAACACAATCATCACTCTTCTTATACAAGTTTCACTCATCTAGCGGCTATAGTAAAGCAGTGGCGTTCTGGAGTGGAATGCTCTTCGAAGTTGGTAGATGACGCCATTAAAGTATTCACTGAATCAGTCTTCAGTGTGTCTGCAAGGTACTGCTGGACCTGGCTGAGTGTTTTCAATACTTGCTTCTTGGATGATGAGCTTCTCAGAAGATGTAGACATTGGAGGATGATGTGTAGATATTTAGGATGTGGCCGGCCAATTGTGTTGTAGTCATCGCGATGATCTTTAAACCTGCATATCCGATATATATTCCTTGACCCTTGGAAGTTGCGCAGAAGCAGCTTATCCTTGGTCTAGTGTTGCTCTCCAGGGCAACACTATATCTGGTTCACAACTTTAATGGAGACGTTCTATCAAAGATACATGCAGTTGGCCAGATAAATAAGTGTAACAAGTACACTAGAGCTAGGCTCTTCGGGACCTAGGATGTCCTCCCGCTCTTACAGCTACTGGAAGGTGTCATACATAAGTATCCATTTTTAATAGGATGCAAGTGGATATCATTCTTCATATACTCCAGGTGTATGAAGGATATTTAAAGGATTCCACCACGAAGGTGTTAAATATATAAGCCGAGATAATATCTTGTTATACCATGGTTTTTCATTTACAAGATATGCTTAAAGCTATCAGATTTCTAAATGGTCTCTACAGGAGATCCTATTAGCTTTAAGTCGACCACATATACGGCGAATATCACAAATCCTGTCAATGATCTTTCGAAAAAGATACACGTGCAGAATATTGTTTAAGATCAACTAATGATCTTTGTAGCCTTTATGGAGAAGACGTTTCTACGTCTCTCTTTCATCTCTTGGGGTAGAGTATACCCTTCTGAAATTTTTATATAGATCTCTATATCTATATTGCCGTATATATATATATACAGTCACAACGTTCATGAGCTGCATGTATTGGCTTTTTCAGAGAAGTTTAGGCTTAGTAGGAAAATGATCACATTTCCTTCATTCCAATTTCTTATGAAATCCAACTTATATTCCACAGGTTTTACACATTCAGGTGTATGGACTACTGGTCCAAAGACTTTGCTTTTCAAGAGTGAGTCCAGCTCTACTCTTATTGCCTCGTCCCACTTTGGCCAATCTATGCGTTTACGCTATAGAAAAGTGGGCAGACGTCATCGTCGTATTCAGCGACGTGATCGGCAATAGCGAAAGCAAAACCATCGTCGACGACTGTGCTATATCTGTCCAGTACCTCTCCAGTACGTGCGTAATATAATGATGTTTCTCCTGTTGTTTCCTCTGCAGGGGAAATTAGGAGGGGAGAGGTTGCTGGTCTGAGCTCAGCATCCTGTGGTTGGATCATTTTGATATATACAGGAATCTTCCTATTTTGAGGAATTTTATATTTTGAACCTGGCAGACGTCCTCTTTTCAATTGAGGTACAGCCAATTCTGCTGCCGGTGGATTGCATCCATCTTTGGGAATGTCAATCCTAGCTGGCGTGTTGGCAGCGGGGACGTGTGAACGAACAATCTTCTGGTTGTCCGCAATTTTATCCGGCAATTGATGTACTTTAGTCTTAATGTGAAGGATCTTCTGGATCTCAATTTCACACACAAAAAGGTATGCTGATCATAACGAGATGAGGACTTTTGTGTCCAATGATATGGTCTCAGAAGCTTCAGGCTTCTTTAGACTGCGTGCCTATTTCAATGAGATTATGCTCATCAAATTCACATTTATCAAGACTTGGTGGTAAACCATAAGCAAACAGCATCACCAATAAGATATGGCAACAAACGGGCCGTATCGTGATAAGCGATGCGGAATGAAGTGTGATGGTCCCTAAACATCAACATGCAACTGCGATTTTACAATGGACGTGAAATCCATTGGAGTCTCTTTACCAGAGACTCTGCTAACCCGTTATGAGTTTGAACATGCTGCAGGATGTTCAATTTTAATGTCAGTTGCTTGGCAGAAGTCTTGAATGATATGTGTAGTAAATTCACCCACATTATAAGCTTTTGAGAAAGCTAGGTTGTGAGTGAATATAAAGGCACACATAAGACCATCTAGTAGATGCATATATCAGTACAGTAATGAAGTACCGAAAATGGGCCATTTGCGGGGTGAATAGGCCCGCAAAAGGTCACCATGTATTCTCTCAATGAAGCCAGGAGACTCTAAACCCACTTTCAGGTGGGAAGGTCTCTCTATTAGTTTTCCCTTATGACAAAGGGGACAAGGAAACTCAACCTTTTGAAGAATCTTCAGGTTCTCCAATGGATTCATTTGATGATGCGTCCATCATTGCTGATCCAGGATGACCAAGTCCATTTTGCCAGAGTTAAAAATTATGGCAAAAAAGGCACTTCCGGTGCTCAGTCGAGTTGGCTTTCTATAGGATGAATATCTGTAATTATAGGGGCCCGACGGGGGTCCAATGAAATCGTAAGTAGATGGTCTTCTGGCCATTCTCTTGACGAGTTACATATTGATATTCAATATATATTATCCACAATTTTCAAGTTATTTTCTTTAAAAGAAATATCATTGAAAATTGGAGATTTCCTATACGTTTAAGAGGAGAATTTGCATCTTATAGTCTCGTTGTATGTGGGAGCAATATCAATGCTACACCAGTGCAACGAGGCACTGTCCACAATATTCCATACTTCATCTATAAGTTAAAGTCAATGAAAAAGACATTCAAAATAAAAGTTCGTACTTAAGCAAATTAAAGATGAAGCGACATTGAATTTTAAATGCATAGATAAAAGATGAAGCTTAATCGAGCAGGTCGTCGTTCTCGAAGTCATTTGCAGTGAACATCATTGGTGGCTGAACATCCGCCAAGTTTATTTCAGGCAGAGACTTCTGGCTCGCCTGATATAGTTCCTGGAGGTGGCGAGGAGTGCGACAGATTCTGCACCAATGGCCAGTCATGCCGCATCTATGGCATTTATCCTCCCAGTTCTTCTTAGGAAGTGACACTTGGTCAGTGTTCTTTTGCTTCCATATGAAGTTACTCTTTCCTGTATTGTTGTTGGACGGGGGTGCTGTTCCTCGTCCATTCTTCATCACAGCTTTCCCTTTGTTATTATTAGCCTTCTTCTTGTTTTTCCACTTCTGGGGAGAAACGTGGTGGGCTTCAGGGATAGGGGCAGTGCCGGGAGGACGTAAATTATGAGTGGCTAGCAGTAAGTCTCGATTCTGCTCTGCCCTAAGTAGGCATGAGATCAGATCAGAGAATTGCGTGAAGTTACGTTCACGATACTGCTGCATGAGGATTGCATCTTTCTCGTGAAACGAGGTAAATGTCTTTTCCAACATGCGCTGTTCTGTCACTTCTTCATCGCACAACTTCAGGCGTGAGTTGATGTTATGAAATGCAGAATTATACTCAGCGATGGACTAATAGTCCTGAAGTCTGAGGTTTTCCCACTCATAACCGGCACGCGGTAATATAACATCAATTTGATGTTTATATCGTGCCTCCAGCGCTGTCCACAGGTCCTTTGGATCCTCAACCATTAAGTATTCAGCATTTAAGGTCCGATCTATATGTTTCCTAATGTAGATTATGGCTTTCGCCTTATCTACATCGGATACAGTGGTTGAAGTGCCGCTGCTGGATGCAGTAGAAGCATCGGCCGCTGCTGGGGCCGAGGAAGGAGCCAAAATGGACCCAAGGAGGGCCATCGAACGCAAGTGGAACTTCAGGTCCACTCGCCAACTCAGGTAATTATTCCCTGCAGAGTCAAGAACTTCGAAATCGACGCTTGCCAATTTTGCCATTTTATCTACGCAATTTAAAATAAGCATGAATTAATTTAAAATTGAAATTCACGCATAACAAATAAAGTAAGCAAAATGTGGGGATCGGCCAGATACCCAAAAACGTACAAAGTCCAAAGTCCGAATATACGGTCCATAAAGAAAAGAAAAATACAACTTGGAAACCCAGAATGGATCCCTATATTTTCAAATTTACGACGCCGTCTTCATTTTGTCGGTACACCGGTCTTTAGCAAAAATACATATAATTCTCACTTACAAATTCTCTCAAAAAAGAAAATTAAATTGCAAGGAATTTAAAGGGTATCAAATTGGCCGATCCCAAAAATCACATTACATAAACATCCACGCATGTATATAACACAGGCATATAAAATATGAAAAAATAGACTATAAAATATAATAATCTCTCGGACCACGGGGAGACGTCATACACCGTTAAGTTAGTTTACTAACGGCAGAGCGGTCGTATGATCCTTAAGATAATTATATTTTGAAAAATCTTAATATTCCATAATTTAATAATAATGCAATAGTGTTATTATTTGAGCAATATGAAAGACTGGGCGACAGGCACATGATAAGGAATTAAAATAAATTAATAGTTTGAATTGGGCCGTAGGCCCAAAAATATTAATCATTGTAATATTTCATTTATATTTGGGCTGCAGGCCCATTTGCCCAAAGTTAACAAATTAATTATTGCAATAAAATTTAATGGGCTTCTTGCACTAAGTAGTCAAATTAAAATATTGTTAACATTTGGGCTGCAGGCCCACTGTCAAAATTTTGAATTAATTTGGCTTCAGGCCGAATTAGTCAAATTAAAATATCATTAATACTTGAGCTTTAGGCCCATTGGCAAAATTTTAATTGACAAAATAAGCTGGCAATTGGATTTACTGGGTTTCTGGCCCAATTGGGAAAACCTGAATAATAATTAAGCTGAATGGGGCTGTAGGCCCATAAAACTTATTTTCATGTATAATCTGGGCTTCAGGCCCAATTAAACAGCTAAACTAATGCATTAATCAAAATTTTAATTAACACATTGAAAATTGCTATTGGGATTATTAGGCTTCAGGCCCAATTTAGGTAGGCAAAAATTTATTAAGTACACAAAAATTTACTTGGCTTCTGGCCCATAGAATATATGTGCATTTGTGACAAATAGGCTGCATGCCCAACAAATAGGCTATCTATTTTATTTAAATTTAAACAAAATAGAGCCATTAAGCCCATTGTTGGGCTGTGGAATGCCAAAAACCCCAAAGCCCCAAGTCTGTCCACTAAAATCCATTTTACAGGGAATTACGCAAGAATCCCATCTTCCCTGCTTGTCTACGCAAATCAAACCCCCCTGCCGAGTGGAGGGGTTGCGCACAGATGCACTTTCCGTTCGGTTGGGGGCGTTGGCGCCTGAGCGGCACCGTGGGGATAGGGGCCACCCGACTGGGGCGCCGGCATCGGGACAGGTCCTCCCGACTTGGAGGGCGGCGACAATACCAACAGAATCATAACATGAAGTTTTCAAGGCAGGGATTTCACGCAGACTGAGATTTCAACGTTATGAGTGTGCAACAAAATTCTGCCCGTGTTATAACAACTACTGAAAATAATAATCTTGTTTTGATTATTACAAGTGGGAGGCAAGATCATGCACAGTTTTGAATAATATTGAGCTCACTTTCGTTATTTCAATAATCTTGATTCACGCAGACTGGGATTTCAATGGTAAGTTATACAGATTCTGTTGCCCTTTTGTAACCAACAGAGTCTGTGTTGGTATAAAACAGGGGACCCCCAAAAATATGAAGCAATTTTTCTTGCACTATGTCTTAATGTTAGATAGAGCTATGTAATACCAACAGCAGTACTACATCATAGGCTCAAATTTACTTGTTTGGAGAGATTATGAGGCATGAACCTCGATCTTATCGAATGCATATGTCATTAACTTAATTACTTCCAAAAGTTTATGCTGCTGCCATTGTATCATATCTTTATTTCTACGGGATTAGAAATTTACCTCTAGATCAAAGGTCTAGGGAAGAACAAATAAAGGCCATAGATAAAAATCCTCGCTCCCGCAATGCCATGAAAGAAATCAATCGCTCGTCGTCGTAAGATGCCAAGAGCTTTGCCGCAACTACAAGATTCCTTCGCAAGAGGGAAATTTTGTGGAAAATTTGTGCTCAAGAGGAGAACTCGTGCTGATAACGTGTTGAAGGAATTTGGAAAAGAAGTGAAGATAATCACCAAAATTAGGAGTAGCCATGGCACAAGCCATGGCTCTCTATATATTCATATGAATTAGAAGTCCAAGGGACTACCCACTAACTTAGTGGGGAGTAAATGGTGAGATGTTGAGGGGGGAGGCCAAAGGCCTCCCTCAACTCACAACAGAAACGAAGCAAATGCTTGCTCGATTTTTTGGATGGACTTGAGCTGAGAAAGTGATAAAAACTTACTATTTTCTATCACTTCTTACACTGTTGATTCATTTTCTCTCTTCCATTTCTTTCATTCTGTTTCTTTCAGCAACTTTGATCTGAAATTCCTCATTCTCAAATTTGTCGATGTGGAAGGCAAAATCTCACTCGCATAATCCCTGTATTTTTTGGGAATTTTGGACGAGAAAGTTGGTGTGGGACCCATTGTCGCTCTCTCTCATCCGCGTGGTTCATTTCGTTTTTAAATCGGAGGCTTGATGTTTAATTTTCATTTTCTTTTGGCCACTCATCCTTTTCACGCAGCCACCCAAAAAAGAACAAGCAGATGGTGGCCCCCACATTCCAGAGCAAAGGTCTTTTGCCATTCTCACACAAATCGAAGATTGTGTGCGTTTTTATTTAATTATTATATTAAATATTTTATTTTAATACCCTTTCTTCAACTTTCAACTTTCTTTCTCCAACAATCCTAACCAAAACAAACACAAGATTTCTATGTGGGACCCACAAACAAATCCTAAACCAACTTTCCAACTCACTTTCCTCCAAAAGAAACACAAAACTCTACTTCTCTCTCCTCAAGATTCCAACTTGGATTTACTATTCACAATAGTAAATCCCAACCCAAAGTCACACAAAGAAACATGCCCTTAGATCATGTGACCGCGTTGTGACCGCGAATAGATCTAAAGGTTGACTTAGCAGACCATGTATTTACACGTTTGCCATTAAAAATTTACAGTGTTACCATTGAAACTTTTCTTCTTTTACCGTCCATCTTTCTTCCACCTCCCTCACCTTCTCTACTTCTCCGGCGCCGGCTACAGACGCCACCGCACCACCACTCACCCTCCCTTCCGCCGCCGCACCCCCGCCCCTTCTTCATCCCCACACTCTCACACCTCTTCATCGTCCCCCTCTTTATTCCTCCTCCCTTTCGCCTCAGCAACGAGATCCGACAACAGCGGAAAGGATAAAGATGGGGGAGTAGGACGATGAGGGAGAGAGTGGGGTGTGGTGTGGTGGGGTGTGGCGATGGACGGTTGGGCTGGGGGCGACGGCTGCTGCCTCCAGCACCGGCGGCGGAGAAGAAGATACGAGGGAGAGGATGAAGAGGAGTGGGGAAATGTTGGGATATGGTACCGTGTGTAGAGTAAAAAATAATTTTTTTTTGAACTGAAAGCTTTGGAAAGCCTAGTCCGGAGGCCAAGCTGGCAGTCCGGGTTCAAACCCCAAGGGAGCCACCCCTATATATGTAATATCCCCCCTCCCCTTAGTGTAAAAAATAATTTTTACGGCAAATGTTTCATGCATCTCAATGAATGATGGATTTTTGCCAAAAAAGTTAAATATGTTAGAAGGTAATTGGACGAGAGAGAGAGAGAGAGAGAGAGAGAGAGAATTTCATTGCTAAGAATAAGTCACCATCGCTAAGAGCCATGGTGCTCTAATTTATATATCTCAAAGTGGGGAGGCCAAAAGCCTCTAAGAGACCAAGGGTCCCCATTACTCTAAGTAATGGGGGCCTAATGAATGGGTAATGAAGGAGGGGCGAGGCCAAAGGCCTCCCTCATTCATAACACTCCCCCTTACACATTCATCACTTCGGTCTCAGCTACTGAGGCAAGGGGTGGATACTTCTGGAGTCCAGAGTAAGTGTGTTTGCCTCGTTAAAACCTTAGCTGTGGAAAACCCAGTGGGAAACCCAACAGCTTAAGGAAAAAGAGTGCAACCCACATGTTACTCCCCCCTGATCCGTACAAGCTTCAGGCTTGCAGGTCTTTCAACTGTCGCATACCAATGTTCTTTACAAGCTTTACAAAAGTACATTTAGGCAATGCCTTAGTAAAAAGATCAGCTAAGTTGTTGCATGACTGGATCTGTCGAACTTCAATCTGCTTGTCGTTCTTCTGCTCGTAGCGTCCAGAAAAACTTGGAGAAATGTGTTTTGTCATGTCGCCTTTGATGTAGCCCTTCTGAAGCTGAGCAATGCATGCGGCGTTGTCTTCGAATATGGCAGTAGGCTCCAGATCACTGGTCTTCAGGCCAGTGGATTGGAGGATGTGTTGGACGACGGAGCGTAGCCTAAAACATTCTCTGATCGCCTCATGGATCGCGATGAGCTCTGCATGGTTGGAAGATGTAGCAGTAGTGGTTTGTTTTACCGATCTCCAAGAGATAGCAGTACCTCCGTAGGTAAATACAAAACCTGTTTGAGATTTTGCCGTGTGCGTATCAGAGAGATAACCTGCATCAGCATAACCAAACAATTTGGGGGAGGCACCTCTCTGGTAGTAAAGTCCAAGTTCAATGGAACCCTGAAGGTATCGCAGAAGATGCTTTACTCCGTTCCAGTGGCGCTTTGTGGGCGCAACACTGTGTCTGGCTAGTAGATTAACTGTAAACGCTATATCGGGACGCGTACAGTTAGCCAGATATAGAAGTGCTCCAATGGCACTGAGGTAGGGTACTTCAAGACCCAGTATCTCCTCCCCCTCTTCCAGTGGCCGGAAGGGGTCCTTATGTACATCTAGTGATCTTACGACCATAGGAGTACCTAAAGGATGACATTTATCCATATGAAACTTGCGTAGAAGTTTCTTTGTATAATTAGATTGGTGTAATAGGATTCCACCTCTTAGGTGTTCTATCTGTAAGCCAAGATAATACTTTGTTTTGCCTAGGTCTTTCATTTCAAATTATGTTTAAGGCTTTCAGATATCTCTTTGATCTCTGCAGGAGATCCTATGAGATTTAAGTCATCTACATATACAGCTATGATGACAAATCCTGTTCCCGTTCTTTTGATAAAGATACACGGGCAGACTTCGTTATTCGTGAATCCTTGCTGTGCAAGAAAATCACTTAGTCTGTTATACCACATCTTGCCCCGATTGTTTTTAGACCATATAATGATCTATGTAGCCCTTAACAGAGAATACGTCCCGAGGTATCTCTTTCATCTCTCGGGGTAGATTAAAACCCATCAGGAGAGTCTCATATAGATATTTTTTATCTATATCGCCATATAGATATGCAGGTCACAAACGTCCATGAGCTGCATTTCTAGGCTCTTCTCCCCAGAGAAGTTAGGCTGAATTAAAAATCGGAAGGTGATCGAATCCATGACCGGGAATACGTATCTTCGTAATCAATCCCCGGTCTTTGGGAAAATCCCTGGGCTACAAGGCGTGCCTTATAGCGAACGATCACATTATTTTCATCTCTTTTTCTTATGAAAACCCACTTATATCCCACAGGTTTTACAACCTACTGGTGTTTTGGACTACTGGTCCAAAGACTTTGCGTTTCAAGAGTGAGTCCAGCTCTACTCTTATTGCCTCGTCCCACTTTGGGCCAATCATCTCTGCGTTTACATTCCGCTAGAGATCGTGGTTCGACGTCATCGTCATATTCCAGTGACGTGAACGGCAATATCGAACGCAAAATCGTCGTCGACGACTATGCTATTTCTGTCAGTACTTCTCCAGTACGTACAAAATTTAATGATGTTTCTCCTATTGTTTCCTCTGCTGGGGAAATCAGGAGGGGAGAAGTAGCTGGTCTGAGCTCAGCAATCCTGTGGAGGGATAATCTTAGTATCGCCAGGGAGTCTTCCTCTTTCGAGGAACTTTATCTTTTGAACCTGGTGGGCGTCCTCTTTTTCATTTGAAGGTACAACCAATTCTGCTGCCGGTGGGCTGCATCCATCTATGGGGATGTCAATCCTAGCTGGCGTGTTGGCAAGCAGGGACGTGGTGAACGGACAATCTTCTGGTTGTCCGTGAATTTATCCGGTAAAAGATGTACTGTATTCTGGATGTGAAGGATCTTCAGGATCTCATCTTCACACAGATTAGTACGCGGATCATATAGGGACAAAGACTTCTGGTCCCAACTAATGGTCTCAGAAGCTTCTGGCTTCTTAGAATGTTGTGCCCAGTTTTGGAAAAAAATTTCTCATTAAATTCACAGTCTGCAAAACGTGCCTTGAATGCGTCACCCGTCAGGGGTTCAAGGTATTCTGATAATAGAGGGCGAATCAAACCCAATATATATACCTAGACGACGCTGAGGACCCATTTTGGTCCTCTGCGATGGTGCTATTGGGACATATACCGCACAACCAAACACTCTCAAATGAGAGAATCCGGAGGTGCGCCGTATGCTAGTTGCATCGGGATAAAGTGTGACCTCCAGAGGGTCTTATCCCTAATAAGTGATGCGGCATGTAAAATAGCATGCCCCCAAGCATCCACAAGCAACTGGGATTGCATAAGCAATGGACGTGCAATCCATTGGAGTCTCTTTATAAGGGACTCAACTAATCCGTTTTTGGGGTGTGAACATGTGCTACAGGATGTTCAACTTCAATACCCGTTGCCCGGGCGGAATAGTCTTCGAAGACTTGTGAAGTAAATTCTCCCGCATTATCAAGACGTAGTTTCTTGATTTGGTTATCGGGGAAATGAGCACGCAACCTTATTATTTGTGCCAATAGCTTTGAAAAGCTAGGTTGCGGGGTGGACAAGAGGCACACATAAGACCATTTGGTTGATGCATCAATCAGTACCATGAAGTACCGGAATGAGCCACTTGCGGGGTGAATAGGCCCGCAAATGTCACCCATGAATTCTCTCAAGGAAGCCAGGAGACTCTAATCCCACTTTCAGGAGGGATGGTCTCGTTATTAGTTTTCCCTTAAAACAAGGGAGACATGGAAATTCACCCCTTTTGAAGAATCTTCAGGTTCTTCAATTTGTGTCCACGGGATTCAATGATGATGCGGCGCATCATTGCTGTTCCAGGGTGACCAAGTCTATTGTGCCAGAGTTCGAACTCTGGGCAGTGATTGGCACGTCTGGTGCTCAGTCATATTGGCTTCTATTGGTGTTGAATGTATGTTTGGTAGAGACCCGACGGGAGTCCCTTGAATCGTTCGCAGATGATCTTCCGGGTCATCTTTCTGACGAGTTACATACAGATATTCAACCGTATTTTCATCTTCTGGTTTCTAAGTGATATCCGTTTAAACGGAAATCCTTGAAACTTACGAGATTCCTATTTGATTTAGGAGAGAATAATGCATTTTTTATTTGAAGTCTTGTGTTATTTGGGAGCAATATAATTGCTTCACCAGATCCTTCGATTATTTGGGGACATTCCTGAAATTGTGATAACAGGACCGTCATATTTATTTACGCTATTAAAATAGCAATGATCGCGAAGGATTGTGTGCGTTTGAGGCACTGTCCACTAGGCACTCAGACATCATCTATATAAGCAAAAACGAAATTTTATTTGAGCGAAAATGTAAACATTCATTCGAAAATAAAAGTTCGTAATTAAGCAAATAAAGATGAAGATACATTGAATTTCTAAAAAAGCATAGATAAATGATGGTGCTTAATCGAGAAGGTCGTCGTTCTCGAAGTCTTTTGCAGTAAAACATTGTTGGTGGCTGAACAGCCGCCAAGTTTGTTTCAGGTAGAGACTTCTGGCTCGCCTGGTATAGATCCTGGAGGTGGCGAGGAGTGCGGCAGTTTCTGGACCAATGGCCAGTCATGCCGCATCTATGACATTTATCCTCCCAGTTCTTCTTTGGAAGTGACACTTGCTCGGTGTTCTTTCGCTTCCAAGTGAAGTTTCTTTTTCCCTTGTTGTTTTTGTTTGTCTGTGGAGCTGCACCTTTTGGTTGCTTCATTATAGTGTTTTTAGCCTTCCTCTTGTTTTTCCACTTCTGGGGAGAAACGTGGTGGGCTTCAGGGATAGGGGCAGTGCCAGCTGGACGCAAGTTATGAGTTGCAAGCAGTAAGTCTCGATTCTGCTCTGCCCTAAGTAGGCATGAGATCAGCTCGGAGAATTTCGTGAAATTGCGTTCACGATACTGCTGCATGAGGATTGCATCTTTCTCGTGAAACGAGGTAAATGTCTTTTCCAACATGCGCTGTTCTGTCACTTCTTCACCGCACAACTTCATGCGTGAGGTGATGTTATGAAGTACAGAATTGTACTCAGCGACGGACTTATAGTCCTGAAGTCTGAGGTTTTCCCCACTCATAACTGGCACGAGGTAATATAACATCAATTTGATGTTTATACCGTGCTTCCAGCGCTGTCCATAGGTCCTTTGGGTCCTCAACCGTTAAGTATTCGGCCTTCAAGGTCTGATCTATATGTTTCCTAATGTAGATTATGGCTTTCGCCTTATCTACATCGGATACAGTGGTTGTAGGGCTGCTGCTAGCTGTAGCAGAAGCTTCGGCCGCTGCTGGGGCCGAGGAAGGAGCCAAAATGGGACCCCAAGGAGGGCCATCGAACGCAAGTGGAACTTCAGGTCCACTCGTCAACTCAGGTAATTTGTCCCTGCAGAATCAAGGACTTCGAAATCGACGCTTGCCAATTTTGCCATTTATCTATGCAATTTAAAATGAGCATGATTTAATTAAAATTCAAAATTCATGCATAAAGAAATAAACAAGTAAAAATGCGGGGATCGGGCCAGATACCCAAAATAATAAAACAGTCCAAAGTTCGTTTACAGTCCATAAAAAGGAAAGAAAAATAATACAACTTTGGAAACCCAAACAGAACTGGGTCCCTATATCTCCGTCTTCATATGTTGTTGCATCGAGCTTTGGTTTACACAGTCATGAATCGACTCCTTGCGGTCCAGCGGACGCGGCCAGGGAATTGACTAAGCCAGGACCACTTGTTACCCAGTCAAGCTAGGTTGGTCCAGCAAACTTAGCCAAGCACATTGACCGAACATCATGATCCATTGAAGGAGTTTTCATCAATTATATGTGCTGTTTCATCGAGCTTTGGCTTTAAAATACAAATTTCCTCACTTACAAATTCTCTCAAAAGAAAATAAAAGTGCAAGGAAAGTAAATAGGTATACAATGGCCGATCCCGAAAAACACATTTTTACTGATTTAAACATCCACGCAGTTCTAAATATGCTACATGCATAAAAATAAACAACCACGCATATATCTCAAGTAAAACATATGGTAAAGGAAACTAGAAAATATAATTATCTCGTAGACCACGTGGAAACGTCATACACCGTTAGGTTAGGTGACTAACGGCAGAGCGATCTCAGGATCTTTAAGATATTTATATTTTGAAAAATCCTAATAATCCATAAATAATTAACAATTCAAGAGAGATGTTTTACATAATATTAGCAATTTTAACATGGATAAAAAAATAGTAATTTATATACAAAATTTTCTCCAATTTTATAAGTAATTTGCAAAAAATTATTACCGATTTTTCCTTGAATTTTTCAGAATTGTCCATGATTTTTCTAGGGCTTTCTGGTAATTCTAAGGAAATTTTGCATATATAAATCCGGTTTAAAAACAGATTTTTAACATAGACCCGCTGAAATTTTTATTTGCATGTGAGCCTAGCTAGGGTCTTCAGGCCCAGAATAGCTTAAAAATTTAATTTTAACAATCTGGGCTTCAGGCCCATGGGGGTTAATAATATACCCAAAATCCAATAATAGGGTTTGTTGAAAACCCCTAATCGCTAATTTTAAAGACAATAAAAGCAACTGGGATGAGAAACCGAGTTATATCACAAACATGTAGAGTAATTAACGACCTGCAAAGGATCTGTTTCTACTTCAAAGCAGAAACCACTAGTACCCCAGGGAAAGCATTATGCAGTAGCTTGTACTTAGAAAGTCCAAACAAGAAACCATAGTGTAATTATTAATGGTGAAGAATTTCGTAGGCACAGACAAATATTACATGAAAATTTTGTTCAAAATCTTATTATAGCATGAGTTACATTCCTTGCATGCTTGCACACATGATTTGATGCACACTGTAAGAATAAGAACTACTAACTGAAAGTTCAAAGGAACTAGTCAGACTTTGACCAAAAGAATGGTCACCAGTAGAAGAATTACTGGCTCCAACATCTAAGGAGACCAAATTGTGGTGTATGAAGCATGCGGTATGCAGCTGCATATAACTATTATGCTTAAGAAAACATGATAGACACAAGGGATAAAATCACATGTTTCATGTAACTGTTTATTTGCCTGAGCACCATGGGCTTCAGGCCTAGAATTACACGATGTCCGTTGATTCTCGCTTCCGGGCGAGAAAATCGATTGGAAAAAAAAGGAGATATTGTAAGTAAATTATTTCTGTTTTAATTTTTACAAGAATTTATTATCATTGTAATATCCCCCCTCCCCTTAGTGTAAAAAATAATTTTTCGGCAAATATTTCATGCATCTCAATGAATGATGGATTTTTGCCAAAAAATTTAAATATTCATCTCAAAATATTATCTATATCTTCTACTTTCAAAAAAAGCAAAAAATGCACTCATTTTAACATGCACCTCAACTATTAAGATGTAGATAGCAATGAGATGTTTGATGTATGTGTAAAGTGGTCGGTGTGTACAGTAAGTTGATCTAGTAATTCCCATTTTAATTTTCATGCGTCTCTACAAAATTACCCTAAACTCTCTAAGTTACAAAAAACTACTTGACCTATCTGTTTCTCAATTAGAGTTAACGAGATTTGTAAAATAATTTTTGCATCCTTTTACACACGTGAAGCTAACATATGGGCCCACTAAAATATTTTTTAAGAAAATCAAAAATCAAAAAAATTGTTATAAGCGGGCTTTCGTAGGCCCATTAGTGTATCGGGTATCCACCCATTATGTAACCCTACTTCTATAAATACAGTGCTAGGGGGTTTCGTAGCCGCCGAGCTTACAACACGTTATCAGCACGCTCGAAGCTAAGCCAAACTTCTGCCGACGAATGAATCGCGACGCAAACGGGCTTCCTTCACCGAACGTCGCTAGATCCTGCGGGTAGGATAAATAGGTAATTTTTATTACATATATCTAAAATTTTATGCGCATATGATTAGATACAAATGCTTGGATCGATTTTTGATTAGTATAGATCGTTTTTTACCTCAGATCTGCACGCTAAATCAACCCTTTAATGAAAAATCGACGTTTTTATCAATAAAAATCAACTTTTTACGATGAAAAATGCTATTTTGAATAGGAATGGCAATATTGCGGGGCGGGGCGGGTATTTAACTACCCAAGCTTGCCCCGCTCCGTCTGCGGGCTGGGGCGGGCCGGGTCTCGGGCCGGGGCGAGGTGATCACTCCTTATTTTACACTTTTTTACCGCATGTTTGCATGCCATTTAGATCGCCCAAATCATGTTTTTCACGATATATCGACGATATTGCGATACTTTTCACGATTTGTTGTTTTTGTCGCATTTTAGGTGATTTGGCGCGATTTGGAGTGATCTCGAGATGCGCTTACTCCAGACGGTCACCGACGACCTCCTCGAGGGGTATTTTGCTGTTGGAGAGGAGCGGAAGAAGAACGGACATCGCAGGAGCGACGAGGAGGCCAAAACAAGCAGTTTGGGCATGTTTTGTGTCCCACTCGGCCGAGTGAAGGAGTCACTCGGCCGACCAGCGAGACACTGCTCGGCCGACCAGATCAGACACGATTCATACGTGCACTCGGCCGAGCGACGGAGACCACATCGACCGAGTGACGAGACCCCGTCCGCCCGAGTGGCGCCCAGACGAAGCCCTTCAAAAATCGCCATGTTTCTGTTTTTCGGCTGCCTGAGCTTCAGAAGACCCACTCGGCCGAGTGGATAATCCCGTCCGCCCGAGTACCATGAAGCCATCGGCCGAGTGACGACAACTCACTCGGCCGAGCCGCCCCCGAAGTGAAGACCCCTGAAGATCGATACTTACTGGAAAATTACAGGGTTTTCACTCGGCCGAGCGACTTTTGTCACTCGGCCGAGTGCGACGCGCTGCCTGTAGCGAACATTGCGGAAAACAGGCTGCGCAGGGGTATTTTGGTCACAGTTTTTGGACGATTTTGGGGGCTATTTAACCCCTGTTTTTACCCTAGTTTGGAGAGCCTCTCTCTTAGATTTTTTGCAGTTTTTTAGATTAGCTTTTTAGTTTTATTCTTGAGATTGGAGAGGAGACAAAATTGGATTTTTGTTGGATTAATTGAAGAACTCCATTGGTTTGCTTTTCTCTTCTCTAAAAATTCTATTTTTATTGCATATCTCAATATTGTGATGAATTCTATTGCTTATTTCATTGATTATTTTTGTGATCTTGCTATGAATTGTGAGTAGTCGCCACGTCTTGGGGCGTGGGGATGAACCCTACAAGCCCTATTTCATAATTGTGATGAATTGGTAGGAATTTTGCTAGAATTGCTACTAGGGATTAGATTGGGATCAATTTACTACGGATGGCTAGGAATTCACATCGATTGGGATTTGCAAGAGATTGGATTCCAATTCGATAGGAAACCCTAGAAATCCGAATTGGGTTGGAATCGAATTTCCGTAGTATCGGTTTGCAAGAGATTGGACCGATACTAGGGTTTCCGGTTCCAATTCCGCGCCAATACCCGTTTACAAGAGATTGGACTGGTAGGAACTATCCCAAACTAGGTCGTGGACCGAGTTTGCAAGAGATTGGGCTCGGTGCGCGATTGAACGATGATGTTGATCCTAATGCTAGCTTCCCTAGGCTAGGGTTTGCAAGAGATTGGACCCGAGCCTAGGATAGTTATAGACCGGCAACAGCGCGAGAGCGTGAGCTTGGTTCTACATTCAGTTGCAACTAGTTCATCCAAAATCTTATTCTAGCAATTTTGATGCCGATGAACCACTTTTACGAAATACGGTGAGTAGCGGGAATTCCCCATTCCCTAGACGTTCTTTATTTGATTTGATATTTCCGTACTTTGTCTGACGATTGTGACAGGATCGCCAAAGGCAAATTTCTCTCTTCTTAAATAGCCAGGTTGATCGGAACAAGCACGGTCATTCGTCCTCCCTGTGTTCGATAACCCGCTCGCTGCTACACCGTGCACTTGCGGTAAAACTACAACCGTTCTTTTGGGTTACGTCCCGGAGCGACCAAGTTTTTGGCGCCGTTGCCGGGGAGGCGATTGCGTTTGATCTTACCACCCTAGCTATTTCTTTATTATTATTATTATTATTGTTTCCATTCCTTCATTTTTACCTAACCCTTCCACGGTACTAATCATTTCTTTGAAACTCTGTTTTCCCTGTGCATGTACACGAGATCTACGGCGGACCCTGAAGCTATATTATTTGATCCCGAGATCGAACGTACCGCGCGGAGACTTAGAGCGGAAAGGAGACAAAATCCGGAAGGGCGGTTTATGACCAACCCGGAAACTGCGGACCAATTAGCGGCAAGGATGGCGAGGATAATTTCTATTCGAGACAGGCTTCGGCCTAAGACCTCTTCTACGACCTCATCCATTGCCGTGCCGGAGTTGGCGGCTGACAAGAACTTCGAGCTAAAGACTGGACTAGTGGTTCTGATGCAGCAGGATCCATTTCATGGGAATGCCCATGAAAATCCTCACTACCACATCCAGTTATTCTTGTCGAAGTCCGCCACATTTCAGATGCCGGGGGTGTCCATCGATGCCATCAGACTGCGTCTCTTCCCCTTTACGCTAAAGGACAAGGCACTCTATTGGTTGAGGACGCAGGCTGACGGAGTCTTCACCTCTTGGGACGAGTTGGCAAGTGCATTCATTGACAAGTTCTATCCGCCATCCAAGACGGTGAAGATCCGGAGCGCTCTCATGTCTTTCAAGCAAGGACCCCAGGAGACGCTCTATGAGGCTTGGGAGCGTTTTAAGGATTTGCAGCATCAATGCCCGCATCATAGCATTGAAGATTGGGAGCTAGTTCATAGCTTCTACAACGGTCTCCAACCGGGGACCAAACAAATTATTGATGCCGCGACGAATGGTGCTATCTTGTCAAAGACTCCCGAGGAAGCTACGGCCCTAATTGAGGAGATGGCCTCAAACAACCAACAATGGGGCGATGAGAGAGGACACTCCACATCCTCCTTAAAGCCAACTAGTATCTATGAGGCGAAGGCCGTAGCGGAGCTTACAAGCAAGTTCGATTCTCTCCACAAGGTAGTGGAGAGACTGGAGAAGTGTATCACGGAGCCCCAAGGAACCCCTTCCACCTCCGCTCCAACGAACCAAATGTGTGATTGGCAAGACCAATCTCAAGCCATGTATGTGGGAGGAGAGCAAGGAGAAGGATCCTTGGAGCAAGTACAATATGTCGCGGGGAACCAAGGATATTGGGCCAATCCAGCCACAAGAAATCATCCCGGATTCTCTTACGCCAACAATGAAGGAGCTTTGAACCCGCCACAACAACCACCTCAACAAGCTCGGCCACCACCACCCCAACAACAACACTATCCGCCGAGGGGGCCTCCACAACAAAATTTCCAACCAAAGCAACAAGTTCCACCATATAGGCCGCCCGGATACAATCAAGGGTGGAGGAATCAAAATCAAAACCCTCCACAAGCTCAACAACGATCCGACTTCGAAGCTAGAGTGGAGGCGTTTATGGTCGAGCAAAATAAGGTCAATGCTACCTTGAAGGCGGGGCAAGACTCCCTCAATACCGTTGTGGCTCAAATATCGGAGCAATTGGCGTTGCTCAATCGGAACACTCAACGATTACCGGCGCAACCCAAGCAAAACCCACGGGGCAACACCGGCCACATCAATGCCGTAGTTGCCGTTACTACTAGAGGCGGGAAGGATACCACCCCCGCCATGATTCCTACCGAGGAGCCCGTGGAGGAAAGTTTGGAGCCAATTGAGCCGGTAGTTGAAGTTGAGAAGGAGAAAGAGCCACAAGAAAAGGAGAAATCTAGAGCGGAGCAATTGATTGAGGAAAGGCGCTTCATGCCACCGGTCCCATTTCCCCAAAGGCTCGCTAGAGCGAAAATGGAGAAAAGGCTAGCAAAGTTTCTCGAGTATCTTAGAGGAGTTAGCCTCAACATTCCCTTCCTCGACGCCATCGCGGAGATCCCCACATATGCTAAATTCTTAAAGGACTTGATTTCGGGGAGAAAGAGGAAGGAGAAGATTATGCTAGCCGAGGAGGGCTCTTGGTTCACCAAGAGAGAGAAGGAGCCGGCCAAATTTAAAGACCCGGGGAGTTTTCGGATTCCTTGCACCTTGGGCGGCGTCCCTCTTCAAAAGGCGTTGGTAGATCTAGTGGCTAGTGTGAGCCTCATGCCTCTCTCCATGTTCCTAAGGCTAAACACCGGGACGAAGTTGAAACCTACCGACATGCGGATACAATTGGCCGATGGGCGAATAACAAGGCCGGTAGGGATCGCCGAAGACATCCCGCTACAAGTCCCGGGAGGAATATGCTTGCCATGTGACTTCGTGATCATGGACGTTAAGGTGGAGGGAGATACTTCATTGATACTTGGACGCCCGTTCCTCGCCACCGCCGGTGTGATTGTCGACGTGCGAGAAGGTACACTAACTTTGAACGTCGGCAACATCGAGGTGGAGCTTCACATTCCTAAGGCAATGAAACACATGCCTTACCACGAGGAGCTTGACTACATGGACCTCCTTGATGAGGTAATTGAGGAGGCGATCCCCCACTCGATTGGCGCTCTATTCGATGAAGATTTCGAGGAAGGCCCGGATTTAGGCCAAGATGAGAAGATAGACGATTCCCCCGACCTCTCCGCTGAAAATGATGAAGGCGACGCTGATGTCGCAAGGATTCGAGAGCTCTGCAAGCTCTCGAAATTAAAGTCTCCGAAGAAAGCTCCGCCGATACGGAAATCGGCGTCACCGGTGAAGCCGTTGACCGGAGCAAATGCTAGCTTGGGGGAGCCTCCCCCCAACACAATTCGAGACGAGAGACCACCGCGGGAGAACACGCCGCCGCAACTTCCGAATCCAAGCGTTCTCCCCGAAAAATTTGATGGGTGCATCTCATATGCACCAAACATCCCGCATTAATTGAAAATCATAGGGAGTCGAGCTCACGACCTTAAACGAGCGCTTGTCGGGAGGCAACCCGACGGTTATTGCTTTATTTTTACTTTTTCTTTATTTTTGTTTTAGAAATTTTTAGTGTTTTGAGTCGTTCGCCCAAAAATTTTGTGATAACGGGTCCTATTTTTCTTGACAGGAGAGGAGATAGGTAAATCCATAACGAGGAGGATGAACGAGATGACGAGGAGCGCCCCAGGAAGACGCTCGATGCTTAGGAGTAAGATGAAATCGACTGGAGGAAGAAAGACGGAGTTTAGAGCCCAAACGAAGACAAACAGCAGAACACAAGGCTCACTCGGCCGAGTATACTAGTCACTCGGCCGAGTACACAAGTTCGTCCGGCCGAGCCGCTCACAAACGAGGGAAGTCTGCTGTACCCAACTCTCTGTTTATTTTCCTGATTTCAGTATAAATGCTACTCGGCCGAGTATATATTTTCACTCGGCCGAGTAAAACGGATACGCTCCTAGGGCGAGTCTTGCCGAGTAGCTTGAGCCACTCGGCCGAATGGACTTACTCCACTCGGCCGAGGCTGGCAAAGCCACTCGGCCGAAGCGATAGCGGGGAGGAAATGTCCATTGATCTCACTAGGCCGAGTGACTTATTCACTCGGCCGAGTCGTAACTTTCACTATATAAGTGGCCGAGGGGGACACGTTTTTCGAAACGCAAAAACCCAAATCGCGCCCGACCCTTCAGCTCCCCTCGCCCGCTCGCCTCGCTCGCGCCCCCACTCGCCCGACCGACCATCGCCGCGCCGCCGCTCGGCCAGCCACCGCCGGCCGAGCACCCGCCGCGCCTCGCCTGAGTCGCCGCCGGCCGCCGCCGCTCCGACCACCTCTGGTATCGCCTGATTCGCCCTTTTTCTCCTCTTTTTGTGTATTTTTCGAGGATCCATGTGTTAAACGACCCCCAAACCCTAATCAATTTCTATATCTATCTATCATACCCATAATGCTCCATACGTTTTGAATATTACCCGCTGATATCGCCATTTCATGCGCAGGTTATTTTTGGGAGCTTAGGGGAGAGCAGGGGAGCTTCTACGGACTGATTTGGGCTTCGCGGAGGCGCTGTCTTCGCACTCTTCCATTGCTTAGCACTCGCGGCGTGTCGGGGTACACTCTTTCCTTTATTTTGCACACGCCGCACTTTTTGCACTTTTCGGCTCGCGCTCGGGGCCGATATGCCGCCCCGGACACGGCCGCGGTCGAAGAGAGCTTCCGCCAAGCAGAAGCGGTCGGATGATGCCGGCCCCTCCCACGAGTTGGAGGACTCTCCTCCACCTTCTCCCACACAACCCACCTCCACCACTCCCGCGGCTGTCACCACCCCCACTGGCCCTCTGTCTACTGAGCCTGTTTCTTCTGCCCCACCCGAGCGCCCGCCGACCGTAGTTGAGTGCGGAGAGCCCTCTGTCTCCACTGCTGCCGTATTTTCCGAGAGTGTCGTGGCGTCTGTCCACACTTCTGTGCCACTGACCTCTCCGGCCGCCTCGCTGCCTCTTTTATATTCTTCTTTCATTGCTGCTGCCCTCCACTTCTCACCAGCCGGTGCCCCGGCCTCACACTGAGACCAGGCCCACATTTGCGAGCGCAACACCTTTCGTTCCCTTCCCTGCTGAGCCCGTCACATACGCGACCCGAGTACGCCAGCCTCGCCCTGCACAGCCCCGACCGGTGCGTCCCTCTGCACCACCTCCCCCCGACACTGTACTTCAGAGCATTCGTGCTCTAGAGGGGGCGGTGAGTGGCCTTAGAGGCGACCTTAGGACCCTGTCCTCCACCGTCTCTGCGATGGCTGGCCGCTTTGACCTGATCCCCCAGATTCACTACTGTCTTACCCAGGTCCTGGAGCGTCTCCCCCGCGTACCACCACCCACCCAGCAGGTTCCCACCCACACTTCCACACACACTCAGCCTGCTACCACTTCCACACCCACACCCGCTCAGCGGCCTGTCCAGCCACCACCACCACTTCCGCCTCAGGACGGAGACGGCGCAGCACCACCTTCTTAGGCACCCTTGATGCCATCGATTATTCCTGCCATTGTGCTGCCCGTTTCTGCTGGGTCCTGTTGCAGTTTTGTCCACCCCCCTCCCCTCACTTATTTTGGGTTTCTCATTCAGATCGTATCCTTATATATCTTTTTTGGGAGAGAGGGAGAGTTTTTGGTGACACACTTATATATCTGTATCACTCCTATCTGTGCATGCATCATGTCCGCATCATATTTTCATTTCTTTATTTTTCTTTTTATTTTCATCTTTTTTTCTCATCATGCATGCATCCTCACTTGCCCCTCACTTTACTTGTCTCTCGGTGTGCCACACTTTGCACATTGAGGACACTGTGCCATTTAGCTTGGGGGAGTGAGTTCTCACGATCTTTTTCGGTTTGCCACCTTTATTTCTAGTTTTTCACACCGTTTTTCGCTTTTGCACTTATTTTTCATCATTTTTCTTTTATTTTGCCATGCATCACGTTTTTCTTATTTTTCTGTGTGCCGCATTGTAAATAGTTCTATTTTCCCTTTATCTTTATTTCTTTCTTTTTCATCTCATGCTAGAGATGACTTTTCTGTGATGATGATGACGTGGAGTTAGCTTATTCTATATGCATGCTTTATTTGTCATGTCTTAGATTTTATTTCTGATATCATATGCTATGACTTGCCTTGCATCTAGAGATAGTAACCCACACTTTTTCCACATGAAAATGGATGAAATTTTATTATTAGCTGAGTCTGAATATTCATATGTATGCTATCACAGAAAACACACCAAGATTCATGCAGTGAATGCCTATGTCTGGAGTACTGATTTCTTTTCCTATATCACTTCTATATGCATGAATTGTACATTTCACTTCAGGATGATTGAATGATGTTAGCTATGATAAATTTGGATTAGTTAGCTTTTTTGTGATCGAAACTGAGTAGATTAGATTACCCTGCTGAAGTTGTCGTGCATGTCTTATAGAGTGAACCGAGAGATATATTCATTTCTTTCTCCACAAATCTTGAACATCATTTCTCTACTTTTAAAATCATTGGTGAATCTCCCCTTAGCGATTCTATTATATGGCATTTCCCCCGCTATTAATTCCTAGCTCCAAATTTCTTATTCAAAAAAAAAGAAAAAAAAGAGAAAATATTCCAGTATATCATTATCTCTCTTTGAGTTGGGATCGTTGTGTATATATGCTTTTGCATCAAAAAAAAAAAGAAAAAAAGAAAAAATAAGAAAAAAAAATAAAAGAGGAAAAATCCTCAATAAAAGATCCCATCTCACTTTCTTTCTTTCTCTTCTCTTTTCATTGCATTTGGAGCTTTATAGAAATGGGGATGTAAATATTTTTATGCCACCACGCTTATAGATAAGCTTGGGGGAGGGGATCCATTGATGTGTGAGAGAGTGACTACTTGACGTTGCACGACAACCTAGGCTAAGTAATATTCTATACTCGGTGAGATTATTTTTAGCTTTACGAAATCCAGAAATCTAAGCCTAGCACTCATTTCATGAAATCCATACTTTTCTATTCTCTCTATTCTATAGTGTGATACTCTTATACTCCTGATAGAAAGCATTCAATTGAAAAGTGTGTGATCTGTGATTTGTATACCGCTTTAAATGATTCAGACGATGTTAATTATAAAATTATTCCGTTTTTCATGATTATATTGGTGTTCGTGGGTTTTCTATTTCTATTTGCACTATTATACTATGATATCAAAATAAAATTCTTTGACATGTGTTTTTCATTCAGTGCATGCTATATGAGTAAGCGGAACCCACGTCCTGAGAAAATGATCTAGCAGCCTACCTCTTCGCTTCTTTCTTTCTTCTTTATTTTTATTTCGTTTTTCACCCTTCTCCGTTTTTCATTCTTCATTTTTCTTCGCCGTTTTCGTTTTCCGAATCCACCGGGTTCGCCTTTTACTTATCTTCCTCGAGGACGAGTAAGAGGTAAGCTTGGGGGATTTTGATCACTCCTAATTTTACACTTTTTTACCGCATGTTTGCATGCCATTTAGATCGCCCAAATCATGTTTTTCACGATATATCGACGATATTGCGATGCTTTTCATGATTTGTTGTTTTTGTCGCATTTCAGGTGATTTGGCGCGATTTGGAGTGATCTCGAGATGCGCTTACTCCAGACGGTCACCGACGACCTCCCCGAGGGGTATTTTGCTGTTGGAGAGGAGCGGAAGAAGAACGGACATCGCAGGAGCGACGAGGAGGCCAAAACAAGCAGTTTGGGCATGTTTTGTGTCCCACTTGGCCGAGTGAAGGAGTCACTCGGCCGACCAGCGAGACACTGCTCGGCCGACCAGATCAGACACGATTCATACGTGCACTCGGCCGAGCGACGGAGACCACATCGGCCGAGTGACGAGACCCCGTCCGCCCGAGTGGCGCCCAGACGAAGCCCTTCAAAAATCGCCATGTTTCTGTTTTTTCGGCTGCCTGAGCTTCAGAAGACCCACTCGGCCGAGTGGATAATCCCGTCCGCCCGAGTACCATGAAGCCATCGGCCGAGTGACGACAACTCACTCGGCCGAGCCGCCCCCGAAGTGAAGACCCCTGAAGATCGATACTTACTGGAAAATTACAGGGTTTTCACTCGGCCGAGCGACTTTTGTCACTCGGCCGAGTGCGACGCGCTGCATGTAGCAAAAATTGCGGAAAACAGGCTGCGCAGGGGTATTTTGGTCACAGTTTTTAGACGATTTTGGGGGCTATTTAACCCCTGTTTTTACCCTAGTTTGGAGAGCCTCTCTCTTAGATTTTTTGCAGTTTTTTAGATTAGCTTTTTAGTTTTATTCTTGAGATTGGAGAGGAGACAAAATTGGATTTTTGTTGGATTAATTGAAGAACTCCATTGGTTTGCTTTTCTCTTCTCTAAAAATTCTATTTTTATTGCATATCTCAATATTGTGATGAATTCTATTGCTTATTTCATTGATTATTTTTGTGATCTTGCTATGAATTGTGAGTAGTCGCTACGTCTTGGGGCGTGGGGATGAACCCTACAAGCCCTATTTCATAATTGTGATGAATTGGTAGGAATTTTGCTAGAATTGCTACTAGGGATTAGATTGGGATCAATTTACTACGGATGGCTAGGAATTCACATCGATTGGGATTTGCAAGAGATTGGATCCCAATTCGATAGGAAACCCTAGAAATCCGAATTGGGTTGGAATCGAATTTCCGTAGTATCGGTTTGCAAGAGATTGGACCGATACTAGGGTTTCCGGTTCCAATTCCGCGCCAATACCCATTTGCAAGAGATTGGACGGGTAGGAATTATCCCAAACTAGGTCGTGGACCGAGTTTGCAAGAGATTGGGCTCGGTGCGTGATTGAACGATGATGTTGATCCTAATGCTAGCTTCCCTAGGCTAGGGTTTGCAAGAGATTGGACCCGAGCCTAGGATAGCTATAGACCGGCAACAACGCGAGAGCGTGAGCTTGGTTCTACATTCAGTTGCAACTAGTTCATCCAAAATCTTATTCTAGCAATTTTGATGCCGATGAACCACTTTTACGAAATACGGTGAGTAGCGGGAATTCCCCATTCCCTAGACGTTCTTTATTTGATTTGATATTTCCGTACTTTGTCTGACGATTGTGACAGGATCGCCAAGGGCAAATTTCTCTCTTCTTAAATAGCCAGGTTGATCGGAACAAGCACGGTCATTCGTCCTCCCTGTGTTCGATAACCCGCTCGCTGCTACACCGTGCACTTGCGGTAAAACTACAACCGTTCTTTTGGGTTACGTCCCGGAGCGACCACGAGGCGGGTAATTTCTTACCAAAAGCGGGTCGGGTCGGGTCGGGTCGGTCGGGTCAGGTCATTACTGCCATCCATATGAATCCCAAATAAAAGTTTTATTTGGGATTTGGGAGAATTGTGATTTACTGGTAATTTGAAATTGGGAATTGGCCTAATTGGAACAACATTGGAACAGAGTATGAGTTATGTGATGTGGACAGACCGCATGATTCGCATCAAAATAGTAAGATTTTTATAACCTCTATAGTTTATCGGGGCGGGTCGGGGCGGGTCGGGTTGCATACAAAGCCCAAGCTTGCCCCGGCCCGTCTGCGGGCCGGGGCGGGGCGGGTCAAAACCATGGCGGGTCGGGTTGGGCGGGTCGGGTCAGGTCATTACTGCCATCCCTAGTTTTGAAGACTAAAAATAGATTTTTTTCCAATAAAAATCATGTTTTTATCATCTTCTTCCCCAAAAATCTTCAAACCCTATAGGGATTTCTTCATCGCCATACGACCAAAAGCCATGCACGCGAAAAAACCCCCCTCTCGATTTTTCGCGCCGCCGCCGCCGCTGCTGCGGCGGAAGAGGCCGCCGCCCGCAGCAGCGGCCCCCGACGTCGCCACCAGCAGCGGAGGCCGTCGCCGCCATACCGCCAGAAGCGGTGGCGGTGACGACCCCCGTGCACGCGCGTCCGAAACCCTAGCCGCCAGAAGCGGAACCCACGCGACGGAAACCCTAACCGGTTGCACGGGATTGCCCGGCAGATCGACTCCAAAAACCCTAACTAGGGTTTGTCCACAAAAATTTTATTTTCCAAAATATTCTTCAGATTTAATTAAGATTTTTTTCGTTAAATTCTGGATTATTACACTCTTTTTAATTCATTGCATTTTTTGGATTATCTGATTATTATAGTTTAATAATTAGGAAGACATGCGACCGCTCTGCCGTTAGTTAACTAACCTAACGGTGTATGACGTTGCCCAGTTGTCCAATAATTATTAAACGAAAAATTTTCATTTCCATTATAAAATGCCTGTGATGATTAATTGCCAGTGATGATTAATTGTCTGCGATGAAATTAAATGCCTGCTGCATTTTTCTGCATGGGATGTTGTATATTTTTATTGCCTCTAGCATGAATTTACGCTTAAATACTATAAATGAATGTGTAGAAAATTATATGCATGTTGCATATTTAATGTTCTGTGATGAACATTTTATTTAGCATGCTAAAATCTCTATGATATATTTTTAATGCCTGCAGCATAAATATATGTCTGAGATGAAATTATTTATATACATGCAGAATATAAATAACATGTGTATATATTTCAATTCATGTTAGCTGAGCATACATTCTTAAGCTCACATGCTTGATTTATTTGCAATGATAATTTAGTTTCTTTCAAATATTTTATTGAGCATAACCTTTTAACTTACAAGCTTTATATTATGTGTATGATAAATCATTAATTGTTGCATTTTGCACTCTTATATGATCATCTCATGCTTATGCTCATGCTCATGATATGACGATATTTTATGACAATAAACCAACCATGATTTCAAAAAGTTTAACATCATATCCACTTAGACAAAATGAACCTTAAGTTCAAAATCAAATCAAAAGTCTATACTCTTTCATCCTAATAAAATAAAATAAAAATTAACAAAAACGATGGATTATGCGAAAAACATTTATGCGATTTCTTTTAGAGATACGCATTTTGTGGTAAATAGATCTCTCGGATCAATGGTTTATATAAACCAATATTGACACCAGTAGTTTTCATAACACCACTAAACTCTTTTAGAGTAATCTCACTTTACAAGGTATGATTCTTTAATCTAACCTTAATTTTAAGCGTACGCCAGAAGTCGTATCTTAATAGATAAATGAGAAATTATAAATTTCGTAGCCACGTATTTGTTTTCCCTTGAGCATGATTCTGTATCCACATAATACTTGAATGACTCAATAAAAATGGCCTGAAGACCATACTTGAGTTTTCAAATAGACTTTTAAAAGTCTCGCATAAATTAGAAAAATGGAAATATAGAAACTAACTCATTTCCCTTGTATATGTCTACTTCGTAAGACCAATATTCATTCTTCCTTATAAATGACAATAAGGAAGACTGAAAATAGGAGAAGTCTTGAATAAAATGAGAAAGGGAAGATATGATAGACCTCGACATGGAGTATGCAATGGCAACCCAATATCATACCAGAAGTTCTGATAAGACCCATAATGCTTTTTGCAACATGAATGTGCATTATGCCATATAAAATATATACATATCTAGTCTCAACGACAAAGTCAATTGACCTTATGTATATTTAGCTACTCCCTGAGGACAAATAAACTTTGAAAACAAATTTGATCTGTTGTCATAATATAAGTCTAAAATGAGCACAATTGCGGACGTATGTTTTCTAGAGCACACATCATACTATGAAACTTGTTGCTGTAACATAATTATCAGTAGTATTCTCTTACAGTATATGTGTGTTTAAATGCATTACCACAATATTTATTGTTGATTTCATGATTTTTACACATTTTATTTTACTGTGAATGATTTGTTATCCTGAATACTCCTAAAATGAGGATGCCATTTACTCTCTTAAACTTATAAAGTTTCGATGGATATTCGTTAAAACAAAATCCCTAATGACTCAAGAAATCAATGAAGCCTGAAGCTTTGTCCCATAATGATCCGCATAATAGTCAATGTGAAGATGTAATCCTTCACAGTTTGAACACAGTTCACCTATTACCGGACAAAATTAACTTGAGCATTTTAATGGACTTTCAAAAGTCCCACATAAATTCGAACAGAGGAATTAATTTGGAACACCAGAAGTGTCCACAATCGACCAACGTTGGAACGATGTCACCCTGGATTGATGATGCAAGACATCATTAGTCAATCCTGTAAATTTGACGAACCCGAAGATTCTTCAAAAAGGGTGGAACTTTCATTGTCACATTCAAAAGGGGAAAATGATTACGAGATCATCTCCATTCACGTGGACATTGACTCTCCTCACTTCCTCAAACGAATTTAAGATGATATAATGTCATCATTAGAAGAATGAGACCTTTAGGCCTCTTGAGAGTATTTGAGGGATAAAAGTGAATTCACACACCCCCTACAGATGGCTGATGATGTACCTTAGAGTACTCATCCATATATCCTCTAAAAATGGTCATTATCAAACCTATTATCCAACCGCAGTCCAGCTTTTTCAAAGAAAATGGGACACATTACTAAATGGCAGGAACATTGAATAACACTGGGAAATCAAACTATATTTGCAATTGGAAAAATGTTGAACACCCTGACGTTTGTGTTCACACCCAAAAATGGGTTACATAAATCATTAAAATGATTTAAACGGATTACTTATCCATTAAAAATCCAGTTGTAGATGATCATGTGGGAACATGCAATTACAATGCAAACCATCAAAATGCCTCCTTAGAACCTATTTATATGAGCCTGATCACCTCATATAAACAGTTTTCGAGAACCCCTAATGAGGGAAGCGTTTAGAGCACATCGTATCGATTGTGACATGATGAGTATACATCCCCATATCACCATAATAGACCATCAAAACGCAGAACTATTTATCGGAAGTAATTACCCCAGATAAATAGATTCTGAGCACTCTGAACAGTGAAGCATTTAAAATCACTTCTCCTAAGACGTGCATTGATGTGCCCTCTTTTAAAGACGTGATGAGAGCCTGAAGATCCTTCATAACTTTAATTCCCCAGCATTAGGTTCAACAAAAATACTATAATAATCCATGAGCCTAAAGCTCAATTTGACCATTTAAAACATTAATACCTATGATCTGATTATCATGAATAGTGATGAGATCCTGAAGATCCACACTTATGAAACTGTTAAACAGTTATTAGACATAGCTACTGACAATATAAATATTGTCAAATTCACACATCCCTGCTACTAAAAATCCAGCTAGGATTGACATACCAAATATAATAGATGCAATCCACCAGTAGCAGAAGTCGATATCCTCAATGAATGAGAGGACATACCACGAGGCTCTAAAGCGAGAAATAACTCATGGAAACCCTAAAACAATACCATCACAGGAAAATGAGCTCATCTCAATATCCTCTCCCTTTCCAGAACCTCCAGAAGAGATGAATCTGGAATAAACTGAATAATGTACGTACATGAAGAGGTATTTGGATAAAACACAATTGTCGACAATTACTCACATTTCATTTTGACATAGATATCGTTCCCAATCTCCGTTTCCTGAAGCAAACGCAGAGACTTGGCCAGATTATGTGGAACGAGGCAATAATAAGTTGAGCTGGACTCACTTATGAAATGTGAAGTGTTTGGACCCGAAGTCATGATATCAAAAGATATCAAACCTGTGTGTTACCGAGTATTGTATAAATAAATAAAATCGTATGCTATAAGCAAAATGCTATAGCTTAGAGGTTTATTTTGCAGAAACCAGGAAGTAACCGTGTAAGATGAGCTTAACTCACTTACAAAATTATTTAAACTCATGCATCAGGCTCCCTGGTCATGGTTGTGAAAACCATGCGATTGGCAAAGAAAATTTTAGGCTATGTTGCTATGGATGATGTGACAACATACCCTTATGAATTATCATCCAGAAGATAAAACCATCATTCAGAAGATGAAACCATCATCCAGCAGATGAATTATCATCCAGAAGATGAAATTATCATCCAGTTGATGAAGAAACATGGATAATTGTAATCCACTAATACACCTACTGGTTGTATGGATGCACATTAAGACCCCTTCCGTTTGCTGGAAGATGGAAAGGATATCCTAAGTCCTGAAGTGCCTTACTCAAGTGTCTTTTGTATACTCCTTTATCTGGCCAACTGCATGCGACTCTAGAAAGCTTTGGCTGTAAACCATTTAACCAGATACAGTGCAGTGCCTGCAGCGCACCACTGGACCAGAGATATGTAGCTTCTGCGCTATCTCCAAGGGTCAAAGTTCATCCAACATGTTAAATGTATTTACAGATACAGGTTACAGATCATCACGATGACTACAACAAAGGAACCACCAACTCCTGTATACCAGCAAAGCATGCTTCCAAGGCAACATCAATCCCACCATCCCGAGAGTCTCATCAATCCAAGAAGCAAATCATAAGTACGCACAGCCATGTCATGCAGTACCTCGCAGACATAGTGACGACTGGGTCAGAGACGTGGTGCTACCTACCGAATCTGTAGACCACTCCTCTTCAGAAGAGCTCCCTCAGATTCAGTAGCTACCATAGATGAGCGATACTTGTATACATGATTGATGTCTTGTATAGATGAGCGATGCCTTGCACTTTGTACTTATTATCGAAACACTGTAAGAGGTTGATGTATAGTTGCCTAGGAGATCTGCAAGCCTACAGCTTGTACAGATCAGGGGGAGTCAAATGTAGTGTTGTACTCTTTCCCCTTGGCTATTGGTTTTTCCCACTGGGTTTTCCATAGCTAAAGGTTTTAACGAGGCAACCTCATTGACTCTGGATCCAGAAGTATCCACCCCTAAATACTTCCACTAATCAAGGGAAGTTATGAAAAACTGTACTCTTTTTTCTTGGCTATTGGTTTTTCTCACCGGGTTTTCCATAGCTAAAGGTTTTAACGAGGCAGTTATCCCTAACTTAGGATCCAGAAATATCCACCTCTAGTGATATCCATCGATAAGGGGAAGTTATAGAGACTTGTACTCTTTTCTCTTAGCCACTGGTTTTTCCCACTGAGTTTTCCATGGCAAAGGTTTTTAACGATGCAAGAACTCTTAACTTAGGATCCAGAAGTATCCATATCCCCATGATCAGATAAGCTCTATGAACCCTGAAGCGCTCATATATCTAGCTTACAACAATGGATGGATAAGGGGAAGTGTTATAAGCGGGCTTTTGTAGGCCCATTAGTGTATTGGGTATCCACCCATTATGTAACCATACTTCTATAAATACATGGCTACTGGGTTCCGTAGCCGCCGAGCTTACAACAAAAATAAAATTCATTAGTTGCAAAAATCAGTGAAGGAGAATAACTTGTAGGCATCACAAAAATCTTTTTAAAAACATTAAAAGTTGTTATGCATAGATCTTCAGACAACCCTTGGAAAACCGATTGGAACAATGAAGAATGCATATGCCTGTATAGATGGGCTTTTCCTAAGACATGAATATTTAAACACACATAGAGAGTTGCAGCTCTAGTTTAAAAGGTTCGATCCTGGTAAGGATGAAGCAGGCCAACGTCCCATCAGAGATAGCACCGATTTACCGCAGAGGAGTTTCACTCGGAACAGAATTGGTAAAGACAATTAGTGTTTGATTTGCATTGACGGAAATACTTGTTGGAGCTCCTGGCACACCAACTACACTAGAGGGTGGGTAAACAGTGCATATCACGACGAAATAGCAAAATTAAAAGTAACTAAATAATTGCAATAAGAGTGCGAAAGTAAATAACGCAATCCAGAAAATAGCAAGTGCAAACAGATGGATTTATCCTGGTTCGGATCCTTATGATCCTACGTCCAGTCACATACTCTTCGTAAAGATTTTCAATCCACTATAACACTTGCTTCCCGCTAGCGATCAACATACAAAGTTGCCAACACTCCCCGCGTTGCAAACTTGTACAATCTCTTTAACAAGAGATTCACCAAATAAAAGAGAGAGTAAAGAAACAATATCACATATAACCTTGACAATGTGAGAATTATAACGCAAGGAAGGTGATGGAATTTCCAAGGTTTTGGATGAGAATTTGTGGAAGAACACACTGTGAGATTGTACTTTCTTTTGAGATAAAATTTCTGCAGAGGTTTCCCAAAGAAATCTGAAATTTACTCTCTTTCTAGTGAGAGAAAGAACACGTAAGAGTAGGGGAGAGAGAGATATATATATTTCGTGTGTTTCTTGGGTTCTATTTGTAGGCCAAAAGGGTAGTTTTTGACCGTTTGACTTGTCTGAATTTTCAAAAAATTCTGAGCCGTTTTTATCAAAATTGGTCGACTAGTAGGGGTCATTGGTCGACCAATATTTCCGCCAAATCTGGGTTTTGACTGTTGAGACAGCGTTTGACGAAAGGACAAAAGGAACTGACACAAACGGTCAGATTTTTGTCCGTTTAAGGTGGTTGAAACTGTACTTAATCAGTTATAAAATTGATTGATTAATTTAGAAAATTAATCAGAAAATAAAATGGTTAAATAACTGGCAAAAAAAGTAACTGTCTGGTATAACTAAACTGATAACTGATTGGTCTACCAATCAACCTTATTGGTCGACTAAAAAATTTGAAAATTTGATTTTTGGAAAAATATTTAAAAATGATCCTAATGATTTGAGAATAAGTCTGAGAATATTTCGGAATTTTCTGAATTTCTGGAACAGTTATTGGTTGACCAATGACCCTTACTAGTCTTTGCAAGAAAGACCGAGATTGGTCGACCAATTTGGTCTTTGACTTCAATTTTTTTGAGAACGGACCCTAAAGGACTAAGATAGATCATCATCAAGGCTTTACATTCTAAGTATATGCAAGAAAGAAAATGAAGATTACATCATGTATCACAAGTTTACAAATATTTCTTCGATATGCTTCATCTTGTGTTTGATGCTTCTTGCAATATGTTGTTAATATACACATATTATCTTATCTGAGAGGGTCTATAAAATCTGCATAGATGAAGTTAATATACACATATATAAATGTGTGTATCATCAAAACCTTATGAGGAGTTATGAGTTTCCAACGGTACTCTTGGGTCTTTCTTATGTAAACCCTCTTACTTTACAAGATCGGAGAGAATGGGGGTGACCTGAGGAGATGCCGGATTATGCAATGCTATGTTGTATCATGCTAGATTATGATACATGCTAAGATTTCATGCTATGTAGTGAACACACGGAAATTACCTGACGGTTGGTTGTATCTGACTTGAGCACCAGCGGAGGGTTAGGGAATAATCAAATCCACGTGCTTACCTTTCTTGTCTAGCGCACACATGGGACAAGTCTCACATATGAGAGAGATGACCTTGTTGACCATGGGACGGGTACCAATCATTCTCATTTAGGATTCCAAGGAGAATTGAATGCTATCAAAGGCTATCATCCAAAGTAAGTCGTAATTGTTGTGATATTGAATCATACCATGTGTTATTTTGATGATGAGCAAACACATCATCTAATATCTATGAGTGCAGATATAAGAGCTTAAGGTAAATCTAAGAAGCCATTAATAAATCAGTGAGCTCAACAAGAACATGGATCAAAATGGAGCAAGACAAGAATCTTGGAGTGTCAAAAATGCATCATGGACTTCAATGTAATATGTATTTGTGATGTATTTTGTTACTTGTCTTAGCTTATTAAAGACTTGCTAGAAGCTAACACACACATATGAACACTTTAAAAAAGTTTTTAAAAAAGTTTTAAAAGTATTTTTAAAATGATTAGAATTGTATATCCTAGTGTTTTCTGATACAAATCTGTGTATCAGAAAAGTAGTCGGCTACTAGTTGTACATGAGTCGAATACTGGGTCTTCGCTTTTTTCAGGAATTTTCTGTTACTAAAAGTAGTTGACTAATGTTGTTCCAGGAGTAGACTACTGAAGCCAGGAGTCGACTCCATGCAACATATGAGTCAACTACTAATGAGTTGGTAGCTTACAACGATCAAATTTCTATCCGTTTTTTCTCACCATTGAAGGGGTATTTTGGTTAACATTTTGGACCCAAATGTTCCTCTATAAATTGGGGGTTTTTCAGATTTTATTTATAAGATTTTAAGATCATTTTGAAAACAAAAAATTGTTGGGAGTTGGAAGAACTAGCTAATGGTCTAAGCTATAGCATACTTATATTCATTCATATAGGGGTTACATCATCTAGAACCCAAGGGACACCCACTACTAAGTGGGTGTAATGGTGGATGTTTAGTGGGTGGAGACCAAAAGTTTCCCCCATTCATAACACTCCCCTACCCATCCATTCTTAGCATATGGATTCTTCATGATCCAATACGCTAATGTGGGGTGGATACTGCTAGATCCAGAGTTACCGTGTTTGCCTCGTTAAAACATTAGATGTGGAAAACCCAGTGGAAAAAACCAGCAACTTAAGGAAAAAGAGTACAATACATAAGTGACTCCCCCTGATTCGTTTAAGCTTCAGGCTTGTTGGTCTTTCGGATGTCTCATCCATATATCTTTTACAAGCTTTCTAAAAGTAAAACTAGGCAATGCAGTGTAAACAGATCAGCTAAATTATTACAAGACTGAATTTATCGTACTTCAATCTGTTTCTGCTCTTATAGCTCGTGCGTCCAGAAGAACTTGGGAGAAATGTGCTTCGTCATGTTGCCCTTGATGTAACCAGCTTGTAGTTGAGCTATACAAGCTGCATTATCTTCAAATAAAGTGGTTGGCTCAAAGTCGTCCGTCTTCAGGCCAGTCATCACTAGATGTGATGAATGACTGAACGAAGCCAGACACATTATCTGCTAGCTTCATGGATCACCAAGAGCTCTGAGTGGTTGGATGAGACTGCTGTGGTGGTCTGCTTCACAGATTTCCAGGAGATGGACGTACCACCGTAGGTGAACACGAAACCACACTGTGATTTTATGTTGTGTGAATCAGACCTGTAACCTACATCTGCATAACCGATCAAAGTGGAAGATCCACCTTTTAGGAAGTATAATCTCAGGTCAATCGACCATTGGAGGTAGAGCAGAAGCTGCTTAACTCCGTTCCAGTGGTGCTTTGTGGGCGCTGAACTGTATCTGGCTAGTAGGTTGACTGCGAACGTTATGTCGGGATGTACGCAATTTGCCAGATAAAGAAGTGCTCCACTGACACTAAGGTAAGGTACTTCAAGACATAATATTTCCTCTCCCTCTTCTAGCGGCCTGAAGGAATCCTTATGTACATTCAAAGATCTAACGACCATTGGTGTACTTAGAGGATGGCTCTTATCCATATGGAAATTTTCGAGTAATTTTCTTGTGTATATGGATTGGTGTAACAGGATTTCTCCGATAAGGTGTTCTATCGTAAGTCAAGACAATATTTAGTCTTGCCTAGGTCTATCATTTCAAATGTTAGTTTGAGGCTTGCAGATATATCATCAATCTCTGCATGAGATTCGATGAGGTTTAAGTCAGCTATTAATACGAATCATGTTCTCGTGGTTTTAATGAAAATACAGGGGCAGACTTCATTATTAGTGAAACCTTGTTGAACAAGGAATTCACTTAGTCAGTTATACCACATTTTTACCGATTGCTTAAGACCATATAATGATTTTCAAATCTTAACAGAATAGACGTCCCGAGGTCTATCTTTTATTTCTATTGGTATTTTGAAACCTTCTGGAAGTTTCATATAGATATCTTTATCTATATTTCCATATATATATATATGCAGTCATAACTTCTATGAGCTGTATTTCTAGGCCTTCCATTGATGTTAAGCTTATTATGAATCGCAATGTGATCGCATCCAGAAACGGGGAATATGTATCTTCATAATCTATCCCCGATCGTTGGGAAAATCCCTGAGCTACAAGCCGTGCTTTGTAGCGTACGATCTGATTATTCTCGTTTCTTTTTCTTATGAATACCCACTTGTATCCCACAGGTTTACACCTCTTGGTGTCTGGACTACTGGTCCAAAGACTTTGTGTTTCAAGAGTGAGTCCAGCTCTACTCTTATTGCCTCGTTCCACTTTGGCCATATCATCTCTGTGTTTGCATTCAACTAGAGATTGTGGATCGATATCATCGTTGCATTGAGCGACGTGAACAACAATATCGAACGCAAAGTCGTCGTCGTCGACAGTGCTTTTTCTGTCCAGTACATCCCCAGTACGTACGAAATTTAATGATATTTCACCTTTATTGTCCTCTTCGGGGGACTGAAGGAGGGGAGAGGTTACTGGTCTGAGCTCAGCATCTTGTGGTGGGATATTCGTTATTTCTCCGAGTATTTTCCTCTTGCGAGGGAATTTATCCTTGGAGCCAGGCGGTCGTCCACTTTTTATTTGAGGTATAGTTGATTCCGCTGCCGATGGATTGCACCCATCTTTGGGGATGTCAATCTTAGCTGACGTATTGTCAGCAGGGACTCGTGATCTGATAATTTTCTGGTTATCAGTGAATTTGTCTGGGAGTAAATGTACTGTATTCTGAATGTGAAGGATCTTCAGGATCTCATATTCACACAAATTAATACGCGGATCATAATGAGACAAAGTCTTAGTCCCAAGAAATGGTCTCTGACGCTTCAGGCTTCTTGGTTTGTGAGCCTAGTTTGGGAAAAGAATTTTCGTCAAACTCACAATCTTCAAGATGACCCTTAAACACGTCGCCCATGAGGGGCTCAAGGTATCTAATAATGGAGGGTGAACCATACCCTACATAGATACCAAGACGGCGTTGAGGACCCATTTTAGTCATCTGTGGAGGTGCTATGGGAACATAGACTGCACAACCGAATACTCTCAAGTGAGAAATATTGGGAGGTGCACCATATGCAAGCTCTATCGACGATAAAATATGACCACCAGAGGGTCGTATTCTGATAAGCGAAGTGACATGCAAAATGGCATGTCCCCATGCATCCACAAGCAACTATGATTGCATTAGCAATGGACGAGCAATCCATTAGTCTCTTTATAAGAGACTCAGCTAACCCATTCTGGGTGTGAACATGAGCTACTGGATGTTCAACTTCAATGCCAATTGCTTGGGAGTAGTCTTGAAAGATTTGTGAAGTGAATTCCCCAGCATTGTGCAGACGTATTTTTTAATCTGGTTATCTGGAAAATGTGCCCGCAACTTTATTATTTGTGTCAATAGCTTTGAAAAAGCTAGGTTGCGGGTGGACAAAAGGCACACAAACGATCATTTTGAAGATGCATCTATTAGTACCATAAAATACCGAAATGGACCACTTGATGGGTGAATTGGCCCACAAATGTCTCCATGTATTCTCTTCAAGAAGCTAGGAGACTCAAACCCCACTTTCAGGTGGGATGGTCTCGTGATTAGTTTACCCTTAAACCATGGGGGACAAGCAAAATCACCCTTTTGAAGAATCTTCATGTTCTTCAAATTGTGTCCAAGGGATTGGGAGATGATGCGGTGCATCATAACCGATCCTGGATGACCTAGTCTATAATGCCAGAGACTGAATTCTGGTGATGTAGAACACTGCTGGTGCCTCATCAGATTAGCTTCTATAGGTTGGATGTATGTTTGATAAAGGCCCGACGGGAGTCCTTTAAAACGTTCTAGGATGGTTTTGATACTTATGACGAGTAACATACAAATATTCAACGCTGTTGAAATCATCAGTTTTCAAGTGATATCCGTTTAAACGGATGTCCTTGAAACTTAGTAGATCTCTGTTTGATTTTGGAGAAAATAAAGCATATTTTATTATAACTTATGTTTAGTTTGGGAGCAATACAATTGCTTCAACTCATCATTCTATTATATTATATAGTCCCGTAATTATAGTGACGAGACCATAATAATTAATGATGCTATTAAAATAGCATCTATCTCGAAGTATCGTGTGCGTGGAGGCACTGTCCACTAGGCATTCACACTTCATCTCTAGAAAAGAATTTAAAAACTTTTATAAAAAGGAAAACTACATTCGATTCATAATTAAGATAAAGAACTACATGGACATAATAGAAGATACATCAAACATAAATGAAAAATCTTAAGAGATAACTAAAACAGCTTCAGTCTAGGAGGTCGTCATTCTCAAAATCCTCGGGGGTGAACCGAGTTGGAGGCTGTATATCCACCAGATTTGTCTCAGCGGAAGGCTTCAGGCTTGCCTTATACAAATCTTGGAGGTGGCGTGGAGTACGACAGACCCTGGACCAATGTCCAGTCATGCCACATCTGTGGCATTTGTCTTTCCAGTTTTTCTTGGGAGCAGACGTCTGGTCAGAGGTATTCCTCTTCCACGTATTCTTCTTCTTCCCCTCATTATTGTTGTTTTGGGGAGGAGCTCTAATATGCTTCTTCGCAGCTTTCCCCTTGTTGAATATGCCTTTGTGCTTGTTCTTCATCTTCTGGGAAGAAATTTTGTGAGCCTCAGGGAGAGGAGCAGAGCCAGCAGGGCGTAGGTTATGAGTGGCCAGTAAGAGATCTCTGTTCTGCTCTGCCATAAGAAAGCAGGAGAGTAACTCAGAGTACATCGTGAACTTGCGTTCACGATACTGTTGCATGAGAATAGCATCCTTCTCATGGAAGGATGTATATGTTTTCTCAAGCATGCGGGTATCCGAGACTTCTTCACCACACAACTTCAGGCGTGAGGTGATGTTATAGAGAGCTGAGTTATACTCAGCTACGAACTTGAAGTCCTGAAGTCGGAGATTCTTCCACTCATAATGTGCATGAGGGAGGATCACATCTTTCTGATGTTTGTAACTGTCCTCAAGTGCTGTCCACAGTTCATGAGGGTCTTCCATTGTTAGATATTCGACCGTCTGGGTCCGATCAATATGTCTCCTGATATAGATAATGTCTTTCACCTTCTCTATATCGGAGACTCTAACAGTAGAAGTCCCTTCACCAGATGCCACAGGCGTAGCTGGAGCTTGAATTGTGAGACTTCGGCCTTGTGAGCGCAGGTGAACCTTCAGGTCCAGCTGCCAGCTCAAGCAATTTTTTTGCCAGGCGCATCGAGAACATCAAAATCGACGCTCGCAATCTTTGACATTTATCTAAGCATGAAATAAGCATGAATTAATTATTTTTATAAATTAAAACATGCATAGTAGTAAAACAAATTAGTTGTGGGGATCGGCCAGTCACCACCAAAAATAATAAAAATCCAAAGTCCATAATACAATCTGAAATACGAAAATTTTAAAATTACAATTTGGAACCCCTTGGGGGTCCCAGCATTAGCAATTTTGCCTCCGTCTTCAATGTAAGTGTTTCCGGGCTTTGGCTTTTACAATTAATTCCTCACTGATATGTGCCTATCTCTAGGATAGCCCAGAATCTCACCCAACTACGGTTAAATAATCGTTCACAACACTCCCCCTTATCCAGCCAAGCGTAGAAGAGTCTCGTAGTTAAGGAAAAAGAGTGCAAACGCTCTTTAACTCCCCCTGATTTGTACAAGTGACTCTGCTCATGAATACTTCTGGATTCTGAGCGTCACAGAGGGGTGGATACTTCGGGATCCAGAGTTGATTTGATTTGCCTCGTTAAAACCTTTGGCTATGGAAAACCCAGTGGGAAAAACCATAGCTAAAGGAAAAGAGTACAAATTCCCTCAACTCCCTCTGATCTGTAAAAGCTCGTAGGCTTTCAGATCTCATAGGCTTATCTCATCACTCCTATTTACAATATTCCGAAAATGTACACAAATTACAAATTTTATCACCATCAAGCAACTGCTGAATCCAGAAACTCTGGAGAGGTGTGCTAAGTTTCGTCGCCTCTGATGTGGTCTTCAGACTATATGGTCAGCTCCACAGAACCAGCCTCTATCCCAGTCGTCACTGGGATGTGGTGTACCACCAGGCGCCCTAAAATACACCATTGGTGTGATTCTGGAATGGTGAGGATCTCGGAATGATAGGATGATGTTGCCTTCATAAGTTGCTTTGCATATTTGCAGTAGATGGTCATCCCACTGTTGGTACATGTTCTGTGATTTATCAGTATAAGGACCGGACCTGTAACCTGCATTCGCATAAACATTGGGGGATGCTACTACATTTTGTAAGTCCAAATATTTCGACCCTTGGAGGAAGCGCAGAAGGCTTAACTCCGGTCTAATGGCCCTTTTTAGGTGCCAACTATCTCTGGCTGATGAGTTTACTGCAATTGCTATATCGGGACGCATGCAGTTAGCCAGGAGTGCCTGATTGCACTTAGGTAAGGGACTGTGGGACCAGTTATATCCTCCCCCTCTTCCAGCGATCGGAAGTGTTCTTTTTGTACATCCAGTAAGTGTACCACCGTAGGTGTACTTTGGGATGACAATGGTCCTTTTAATTTCTCCAACGCACTTCTGGGCGTTTGTAACAGAATTCTATGAGCCATGACTTTATGTTTGCCTAGGTCTTTTTATTTCATGTTTAAAAGTCAGGCTTGTTCCTGTAGTTCGGTTTTCTCTTCAGGAGATCCGATGAGATTTTAGTTGTCTCCAACTATGATCTCTAATCTTGTTCTTTGCACAGATGCAAAGACAACCTTCAGTAGGAATCATTGACTCAAGTGATTCTCTTGGTTGTACATTTATTTATTATACTTATTGTTTTTCTTTATTTGAATAGACGTCCCGAAGTCTATTCAGGCATTTTAAGGAAATGTGGAAATTATCTTTACCAGATATCCACGAAGGTATGCTGTCACAACATCCAATAACAGCATATCCATAATTTTCCTTCGCCAAATCGTAAGGTATTCGCTTTTGATAACTTAGGGAGACTGATGCATCATTTATAAGGCATGTTCCGAAATTTTCCTCGGGAATTGGAGACTCGGACCTTGTCAGAGTAAAAACTAATGCAAAAACAAATTGTTGGAGCATCATAGGTTAGTGGCCTTTTATGCCACAATTATGGCACTGGTCTTCCCATTCCCTCTTGGGTGGGGGTGCATAATTTTTGTCATTTCTGTGCCACGTGAACTTCCGCTTACTTTCATTATTTCGCTGCTGCTGTACATGGCCCTTGGCATTTTTCTGTTGACCCCCCTTCTGTGGTCTTTCTTTTCTTTTATTATCTCTCTTCTTTTTGAAGGAAGAGGAATAGTGAGCTTCTGGTAGGGGGCAGTGCCGGGAGGGCGCATATTGTGAGTGGCGAGAAGAAGCTCTCTGTTTTGCTCGGCCATGAGTAAACATGACAGCAGCTCAGAATACTTGGTGAACTTGCGTTCACGGTATTGCTGCATGAGTGTCGCATCTTTTTCATGGAAGGACGTATACGTCTTTTCCAGTATGCGATTTTCTGAGACTTTCTCACCACACAACTTCAGGCGTGAGGCGATGCTAAAAAGTGCTGAGTTGTACTCAGCAATGGACTTAAAGTCCTGCGTTCACAACACTCACTACATTTTCACTCGGGAAAAAGGAAAAAATGCGAGGAAAATAAATAGTGGTGACCAAAAACAGCCGATCCAAAACCACAACACAGTTTTACTAATATTTCAGGCAGATTATATAACATTCAAATAATTATACAACATCACATGCATAAACAATTTAATTTATTCAACATCGCAAGCAATTTATTGGAGAAATATAAAATTTATGTTTAATAATTAATTGGACCACGGAGAAACGTCATTACCCGTTAGGTTAGTTAACTAACGACAGAGCGGTCTCAGGATCCTTATAATTATTAAATCGTGAATTAATAATTAATTTAATCCAATTTTTATAAATTGCAAGATTTTGAAATTAACACAAAATGGACCAATAATTAATTTTATTAACAAAAACCATCCCAAAAGTAATATATTAATGCCACACATTATTATCTCAATTATCCATAATTTTTTCAGAATTTTCCAGTAATTTCCTGGTTTTTTCTGATATTTATCCAGATTTAATTGATTTTTTCAGATTTAAATATATATTTAAAACCGAATTATGATATACCACATTTATTTATAAAAAGCCTATGTGCCTGAAACCCCTTAGGCTTGCTACGAGCTTCAAGCCCAACAGCCGAAATTTTTATTTATATTATTTTTTTAAATAAAGGGGTTAATGTGCCTCTAGCTCATATGTTAAGTGCATCCTTATATTACCTCAACCTTAAACATATGGTTTAGGATTAGATCCAGACCCAAAAAAACAAAAGAGGCCAACCCCTTCAAGGAGGCTGCCATCATAGATCTGGCGAAGGCCCCCCTCCGACCGGGGGGGGTGTGGCGGCGCACGGGGAGGACCCCTCTGGACTGGGGTGGAGGCGACGCCCGAGGTAAGCCCCTCCCCCCCACCTGGGGGGGTTACAAGGGAGGACCACCCCCGACTGGGGGGTGGCGCTGCGGCAAGGTCCCCCCTGGGGGGGTCGTGAAAGAACCCCCCCCCCCCCCCAACAAGACCCCCCCCCCCCCTCGGGGGGGGGGGGGGGGGTGGGGGTGGGGGGGTCCTGAAGCAAGGTCCCCTGACAAGGGGGTTGGCGTCAATTAAAGATCCCCCCTTCGGGGGGTGCCGTTAAAGACTACCCCTTACGGGGTGTGTGCCGGATCAAGGCCCCCCTCCAAGGGGTGTTTTTGGGGATGGGGCCGGGTTGGAGAACCGCTTCAGGCGGTGGATGATTGTTTTGTTTGTTTTTGTTTGTTTTTTATTTGTTATGTAATTTAAAGAGATATACAATGAATATGTATGATCTAATTTGGTCCATGTAATTTGATCTAAACACAATGAATATATATAAACTATGTTTAGATTTAGGAGTTTTGGTATTTACATCTAGATCCGTTATATCTAGGGAAGATCGGAGAGCGAAAAATTCGCAGAAAATAATCCCGCTCCTTGAAGACGTAGGAAAATCAGCGGTACGCAAACGATCAAACTCCTTGCGTTGTTGGCAAACGATCCGATAACAAATATAAGATTCCTTCGCCTTTTTTGTTTATTGGAAAGAATTTTTGTAGAGAAAAAATTCTAGAGGCAATCGTGCATGATAACGTGTTGAGAGTTGGAAGAACTAGCTAATGGTCTAAGTCATAGCCATACTTATATTCATTCATATAGGGGTTACATCATCTAAACCCAAGGGACACCCACTACTAAGTGGTTGTAATTGTGGATGTTTAGTGGGTGGTGACCAAAGGTCTGCCCCATTCTTAACAAAAATTTTTAAGCTCAAAGTCTTCAAAAGAAACCATATCCTTTGGCTCATGTTTTAAAGTCTCTCTTTAATTTTTTTAGCTAAATTTCTTAATCTCAAAAGCTTTCATTTTCATCATCTATTAAAGATCAACTTAGCCACTACACACCAAAAGAAGCTTCAAGCAAGGCTATAGGTAAAAGTGTATCAATTTCATTGTAAGTGAAAATCCTCAAGGGTTGAGGTGGTAAGTTGTAATCTCTTAGGAAGAGATAGTTTGGTGTAAATCCTCTTAGGAAGAGGTGTTGTACTATTTGAGATAATAGTGGAACTTGTCAAATGGGACTTGCGTGCTAGAGTAGGATACGGGGTATCCGAACCCAGGTACATATCATATTTGCATTTGTTCTGTATTTTCTGTGTTGTGATTATCTCTTGCTTGTTGTTTCTGTTGTATACTTTGTTGCTTGGGATAATTCTTGTTGATTAAGTTTCAATTGAGTAACTTCAACTGTAAACTTAGGTAGATTATCTAAAAGAATTTTCATATACTAATCACACCCCCCTCCCCCCAATGTCTATTTGCCATCTAGAGAGGTCCTAACTTGTGGTATCCGAGCCAAGTTAAAGGAGGACGTCAACAAACAACAACACCACCACCCAAAGGCAAACTCCACCAATATTCGATGGATCCAACTACCAACATTGAAAATGACTTACATTCGATCAATCGATGTCAACTATTGGAAACTAGTGGAGATGCCCTATTGCACCCCCACCACTCACAAATATCAATGGACCAACGAAGAAGACGAATTGACGATCAAGCACTACAAGGTAATGGAAATTATACCGAGTTTCTTGAATAAGAAAATTCGTAATTATGTGTCCGGAACTACAACGACAAACCAACCATGGCACATGATAAAGGAGTAAGAGAAATCTACCTCTAAGGGTTCATCTTCTAATGAAGGAAGAGAGGATTCGTACATGTGCTACACGGCACAACGAGATAATACGATAAACTCTACCTCTAATGATGATAGTGATTTAATTGGTAACTATAATGCTTTGTTTGAGCAATATGAATCATTAAAGTATTATCATGATAAGTTAAAAATTAAGCATGAGATCTTGTTGTATGATCATGAATGTTTAAAAGTTAAGCATGATAGTTTGATGCATGAGCATAGTATTTCTTTTGCCAAATTGAATGATGCTAATTTGTTGATAGAAAAATTAAGACTTGATAATGATAGATTAGATGTAGAAAATTCTTTGCTCATGGATGAATGCAAGAATATTAATGCTAGAATTGAGGTGATTATAAATGATTGCTCGGCCGGACGTGTCTGCTAACACGGTCGTGCATGTCAGAAAAAGATGGTGTCAATGAAGGGCCACAGGCGGGAGCTGACACGACCGTGACAAACTTGAGTATTTATGGATATCAGCTGACACGGCCATGCGGTACTTGCACACGACCATGTCACAATTGCGAATGTTTGGAAAAAATCACCCTTCGGCTGACACGGCCGAGCAAGACTTGCACACGACCATGTCACATTTGCAGGAGATTGATCATTTTCTAAAGAAAGCTGACACGACCATGCAGACTCGCACATGGCCGTGTCATAAGTGTGAATTTTGTAAAGGAACAAATGATCGGCTGACACAACCGTGCAAGATCAGCACACGACCTTGTCACATTTCGGAATTCATGAGGATACCAGAGTTCACATGACACAGACGTGCTAAATTGGCACACGGTCGTGCCAAGTGTGCAAAATCCATGTTCAACCTAAATTTGACCAGGTTGACTAGTCAAATGCCCAAGTTTGACCCTCAAGGATTTAAGTGAGTTTAAATTCAAATTGAAGACCTATCTTATGGGGAGTTTCTAAATAAAAGAAATCTATCATAATCAATGAAGATTTGATTGTAGATTTGAAGAAGATTTGAATATCAAGGATTCTAATTGAAGATAACGTCTCATCCTCTATAAAAGAGAGAGAGCCAGCCCTTGGAGAAGCAAGTCTTCAAGCATCTAGCCAAAAATTCCAAAGATCATCCTTGCTAGCCAACTTCAACATCTCCATCCAAGCTTCAAGTGTTCATCAGCGAAGAAGAATAAGGACGAATAAGGACGACTAATAGACATGAATCTGAAAAAGCTACAACTTTCTCTACACACGTCAGAGTCAAGCATGGTTTGGCCTACGTGATCATCGAGAAACGATCTACACTACGGGCACATTTTTCTGATTTTATTTTTGGTGTAAGATTGTAATTGTGAATAGCTTCACTCAGAAACTATCTCCGTGCTTTAATTTTTCAAACGATATCGTGTACGGTCGGATCACCATCCGGAAGTGTGATCAGGTTGTTTTTCCTTTTTTGGTTATGAAAGGGGTTGAAATCCTCAAGAATTTAGGGTCAGAGCAGAGACGCGAAGCCTAGGCTGGGAGCCACTCTGGTTGAAAAATCCTTGATTGCATTACTCTAGTTTTGGTTTGGTTGTTCCGTGCTCACACGCCATACATTGCACAGAGAATGGGACGACGCGCGTAGAAGTACAATTTCAAATTGGTCGTGTGATATTCTTCTAATAAGGAAAACATTCAAACTGCCATAACTTCACCTACAAATGCCCTTTTTAAATGATTTTTTTTTTTTGCATCGTTCAAACTAAATGTCAAAGATTTTCGCCCGAATCTGACAAAAAATTTCGAACATTTTTAATGGTTTGAAAGTGACATCTTCTCACTTCTCAACTATAAATAGAGCTTTGCAGACGGTTTTAAAACACAGAAGATCTAATAAATCACTAAACAAAATTTCAAATAAAGTTAATTCTGTGAGAAAAATGATCTCAACCTCTTTTTAGAAGATTAAAAAGTAAAAGTTCAAATCTATACAGAATTTCAATTCTGATCACAAGATGTGTACGATCTCTTCTACAGGAATACCACAGCTAACAATTCAACACAATGGATGTCAACCCTGAAAATTTTTAACTCCGATACTCTTTTTCTTTTTTGCGTTGATTGTTAATGATTGTATAATTTTATTTTCTTTTTGAACTTTATTATTTACCATCGGATGAATCTACGGATTACTGGGGATAGTAATTCATGGTTGAAATTATTTGTAAAATTATGTTATCTTGATAAATCTTATATTCTTTACTTTCTGCATTTTTACCTGTGATTTACTGTGATATGTGAAAGCTTAGAAATAATTCCCGTGTTAAAACTTATTAGCTGTTACGTACATGCAATTAGACAGAAATAGCATGGTAAAAATTGGCCATTATTTTATGATAAATTAAGAATAAATTACCGCAGAAAATTTAATTTAATTTACCAACAGTAAAATTTTGAAGGCTCATTCATACACACTAAAAGAATATTAACAGTTAACCCTAAACAAGGCCTGACCATAAAAATTGCTGCTGCTGCTGCTGCTAAATAATGGTGATTTCGCAAAGAGAAATGCTTCAAGCACGTTTTTGATTGCTCTTTAAGAGTGCTCACACAGTCTTCGATAAGCTTACATAATATAGTGGGTTGATTGCAAATCCATCATAAGGGAAGCCGCATAGCAAGCTAGGGCTCTATCAACCCAAAAATTCTCATTTTCATAAATCAATACATTGTTTTCATATGATGAACTAAAGTAAGACTTCTATTATTGCATATTTACAATATATTACTACTTCCAACTAGTACCAAAAAAACTACAAATCCCTTACCAGCGAATAAACCAAATCAATGGCCATCCGGGTCTCAGTGTCGCATATATCCGACGTTATCAGATATAGATTAAGGATCCAATGGACTGTACAACGACTTCAGCCATGGTTAAGACGACGACCTAATATTTTCATAGTACCTGTTTCATTAGATATAAGGATGTCAGTATAACCATAGGAAACAATGCGAAAACTCGTAACTGTATCCAGGGGATTTGGAGCTGCATACTACCGTAATAAATATTTGAACTTGGGAATGATTTCATGTTTCAATCACCTCAGTTCTGTCTCTCGAAGCATTTTTCTCCAAGCACATTCCAGTGAAACTTCAGTTCCAACTAGTCTCTGTAAAACATGAGCATGTACATAAAGAACTGATTGAGATAGAGAATAACTAGAGGAAGAGACAACAAATGGATCTAAAATGGGTCATCAGTAAACAGATCATGGCATGGGTAGACTTTTAAGCTATTGGCAATGATGGCCAGTTGAAAAATATAGTACCAATTGAACGAAGAGCTGAACTGCCTTTTATTTTCAGAAAAAGAATCTGAATACGCAGATAGCTCTGGTGCTTTTTCTACTCCATTGGATTTGTAGGGCGCAATTTGGTGTGTTGTATTTGCGAGGGGTCCCAATAAATCATTCTCTATGCATTCATACCTGCAAAAATTTTAAAATAAAGGATTTGGTTATAGAAAATCAATTCAAAAAACATAGAAAATACTTTTGTCAAACACAGACTTACATTTGCATGCAAAGAAAATCCACAATCCTCGACAGATCAAGGACGCGCATTTTTGTCTCGTAAACCTGTTCATCGGTAGAAGACTGGAAATCCTTCCCGAGGAACATAGAGAGCCTTTCTACATTGCATTCTAATTGCTGCTGTTGGTCTTCAAACAGATTCTTCATCACTTCCCTTTCCTTTTCCGACAACTCATCCTTGAAGAGTTCATCTCCAAACATATAAAATGCAAAAGGGTATGTGTATGATAGCACACGCCTTGATCTAAAGAGTCTGCTCATTCCATTCAATGCCCAACTATAATCTTTGATTTTAGATTCCTTATTTCCTGACGCTTTTATTTTCTGCAGGAGAGCATTCTTAAGGTTGCTTTCCTGGTTAAGAGAATCTATGTGAGCTTTGTATCGATCGTGATAGTGCACAAATCGGTAGTGGCTCTTCTTTGCACGTTCTGTCTTCTTTATCTGGTCGTTCTTAAAGCGATTGCAGCTGTGGCCAATAATACTTGTCCACGTATGTTCTTTCCCAGTAGCATCACCACATAACCAACTGCATGAAAATAGGCCAAGTCAAGCTCCCAATAATATATGCATGCACGTGCACAATCAGACTGCAGTGTTACCCGGGGTAATAAAACCCAATGGCATCAGAAGAAAGTGCACGGTTAGCTCAGCAAAGTTGAAAATCATTTTAATTTCTAATAATCACAATCAACAACCTAAGACAATGTAAAGCCAGACAATACATGTTTGAGGATCATAAATTGATGATTATAAGATCAATTAAATCCAATTTGCAATTTAAAACAATAAAGTCTGGATGATATAGAAGCATTTGATAGCAAATCCTTCCTATTGAAATTTAGTAGTATGATATTTAAATTAAAAATGCCCCCTGTTCACGTTGATCTTGACTAGTTAGAAGAGTGCATAAACCAAAAGATAGAGTGATTTTTAATTTCCGTCTATGCATCAAGTAGGCTTAAATTGAACGGCCGAAAGTAGCATATTTCCCAGTTGTAGGCGTTGGAGCAACAGTTTATGATGGTCCAAACACTTATGTTGGGTTTTAAACATTCTATAATGTACAAATAAACAAGTTGCTTGTTTCAGCCAAACCATTTTGGAATACTTGTTGCTTTAAGCAAGAAAATTTAAAACACTTGTTTCATGATATCTACATTTTAGGGACTGTAAATAGTCTATATCACCCGAACAAGTAAATTTATGTGCACAGATACCCCTCGTCTCAACTTGTTAAATCGTCACAGAATGACTAATAACCCCTTATTTTTATAATAATGCGGATACGTCAGGAGTTAACTACCACAAGTAGGAGTTAGCAGAACCTATGATCATATTCAGACCTTCCAAGGAGTATCTACTGATAGACTTGGGCATGTGGCGGCAACCAATGACATATCTTTGTATTTTAGGGGGGAGTCCAGGGCAGATATGTATTTTTAGGCTGAAAATCCTAGGACATGGGCATTTTGGTAATTTTGGAGTAACGACTCATTACGAGTTTTGTTATAAATAAAGGTGAGGAGATTAGAATGTGGTTCATGCTGAATTTGGTGAAGGATTGATTGAGAATGGGAGTAAATTCCTTAGATTAGTGGGATAGTTCGGCTTCCCTTCGATTGAAGCTTGGGAGAGTGATCCTTCTATTGAATTGAGGCCAATTATCCTGTATTTTTCTCTTTATCAATAAAAATCCCACAAATCCCTAAATTTCTTTTCCAAATCTCTAAAAATTTCTATCAAATCGGTATCAAAGCTTAGGAGAGTGGACCCCCCTAAATTACAATTTTGTCCATGTACGCAGGAATTACAAATCTGTCATTGGTTGCCGCAACACCCCCAAGTCTATCATTACTCTGACCCTATAGATCCACCTTGTCCTCAAGGTGGTGCACGAAGCCCGTAGATCACGCTACTCTAAATGAGAGTGTTCTTTCCCTCCTGGGTCAAAACTCAAAATGCTTCAACTGCTATCGCTATTGTTCTCAAAAGGGCCTCATCCTCCCCCTTGCGGGTCTCCACTGCTGGCGTTGGTCCACCCAAAGTCTCTACCACCCTTCACGAAGCCTGGAAGGAAGCCAATGTGATCATCAAGCCATTCTGAAGATCTAATGCACCCGAAACACGGTTGCAGAGGCCTGGAAGGGACTCCGTGTTCAAAGCAGGGCACACATGCCCCGTGAAAGGATGTCCGGGGGTCGTCGGGCCTGGGAAAGCCCGCCCAGAGGCCATGATCCCCCTGGGCGGCCAGCCGTCCCATGGGTCTGGCCCGGCCGACCTGCCACGAGGCCGCTGGCCCCCTGGCAGCCCGTCAGGGCCCGCCATGGGCTGGCAGCCTGCCATAAGGCAAATGCCCCCTGGCGGCCCGTCCAGGTGCCACACTGGTCTGAGCAGCCCACTATGCAGTCGTTGGGCCCCCAGCAGCCCGCCTAGGTGCTGCCTAGGGCTCGCCTGCCCTTGCTGCACCACTCATGGGGTTTGAGGGGGTTTCGGGGGGGGGGTTTCGCCATCTGCGCGTTGTTCCTCACCGATTATTGAGGATCTTCCTCAAAAGTGACATCTTTTCCCTTTTTCTTGGCCAAAGACACCGCCTTTAGCCCAAGATCTGCATCGGAATCAGAGTCTTGTTCAGATCTCAAGCCGGATCACCCTTCGGATGGATCTCCTCCATAAAGACGATTTCTCCATTGCCCTTGCCCAAAGATGTCGCCTTTTGCCCTAGATCAACAACATCGACTTCGATTTTTTTCAAATCTGGCTTTGTAGTCTCCTGAGACAGAGGGAAGCTCCATGCCTCCATCATTTGTTTCAACATGGATTTAAGCTCCCTCAATTTCGCTCGCAGTCGTTCCTCCCAAGCATCCATTCTTTTGCTGTTGCCATCAAGATCGAACTGCTTTAATACCACTTGATAGGATTTTCTAGGGTTTTGTAAAATAAAATAGTATTTTTGGTAGAAAGATTAGATTTTTTAGGAAAGGATAGGATTTAAGGCTAAAGAGTGAATTAGGAAAAAAGACGATATTTTTAATGCTAAAACGGAAATACAAAGATAGATGGCCTCTTTTGAGAGGAGGACCACTCTTCCAAACTTCAATTCGAGAGGAAGTCAAACTCTCCCACTAATCTAAGAGATCTACCCCTATTTTCAATCAATTCTTCACCAAATTCAGTATGAACCACTTCGAATCTCCTCTCCTTTAGTTATAACAAAACTCCTAATGAACCGTCACCCTAAAATTATCAAAATACACATGTCTTAGGGTTTTCATCATACAGATCTGCCCCTGGACCCTCTAAATTACAATTTTACCCATGTGCCCAGAAATTGCGTATCTGTCATTGGTTGCCGCCGCACCCCTAAGTCTATCATGTATATTGGCCAAAATATCCAAATCAAACCTAGGCATAAATAGCAAACAAAATGTGGAACTTGATTGTAACACAATGATACTTTAACTTTTGTCCATACACAGAGGTAGATAGGCAGACAAAAGGGTATAATAATTTATTCACAATACAAAAATGACAATATTATTGCAAATAAGAGCTAATTACATTTTGTGGCGAATGGAGACAATGACATTAAATTTAGTTTTAAATTTTGAATTATCTATTAATAATATATAAAAAGCTATGTCGATTACAACAATGAGAGCACAAATGGAGGTCGTTTTTCCGATAAGAGTAAATGTCTCTTCATAATCAATACCATATTCTGGTTAAAAATGTCAGTGCTACCGGATGAGCTTTGTACCTCTCAACAAACCCATCAGACCGAAACTTGATCTTATAAATCTAGTTGCAACACATTGGATTGACACCAGAAGCCAAAAAAACATCTGCACATCTTTATCTTTACTATCATATAACCTTTCCCTTCTCAATTGGCATATCTAATAAAATTGAAATGTTATGAACTGGCATTGCATTTATTTTTAGCTTAATTAAAATTTAAAACTTAATTAAATATCATTGTCTTCATTAACTACAAAATTTAATTATTCTGAATTTTCAATAATACCATCATTTTTGTATTGTACATAGATTATTAAACCAAATTAAAGACCAAGGTAACTTTCACCTTTTAAAAATGAAAAAAAAATGAAAAAGGAGATTCGGGTGGTTCGTTTCAGGCATCAAAATGATGAAAGAGGGAAGTGTTGTAAGTGAAGTAAAGCTGGTAGGTCTAACACATCAAAAAGGTGCAGCATGGCTGGCTCTCTGGAACTTCCACTCTTTATCCAACTCTTCAACTGATGTCACAAGCGAACTCACATGGGAGTGATGCAATGACTTCATGTTCTTTTTTACATGCAAAGCAGAGCAATATGAACTTTAATCTCAATCCAAATCTAGGGGGCTGCCAATAAAGGCTTGCAACCATTAAGGGCAAAAGCTTTCTGTCAAAGTCACCCGTGCATAGGCCTTCTAGTGAAAAACTGATATCTTTAGAGCGTTGTGACTTCTGATGTTCAAAAAATATCTTGAAAATTTTAAAATTTTAAAAGAAATAGTCATTTATCAGAAAATATCATTGTGTTACAACTTGCAAAATACCATAAAAATCAATTAATTCCGGAAATAAACAACTGCTTTGCATCATGATTTAGATAACTTATTACACAAGGAAAAAGGAAAGAAAGAAAGAACTAGCTTAATTGGAATGCCCATCTACATCCTCAGTATATGTACAAAAATTGAAAACCACCAACAAAATAAACAACAAATAGTAAGCCCCTCCATCCATCCCTGCCTTTTCTAATAGATAATTGCACCAAAGGACCCATTTGAATTTAATGAATTTATTTGCATGTGTATTAAGATGATTGTCCTTGTTCAAACTTTGCGCACGGTTGTTTTTATCTTATTTTGATTGCAAAATATCGAATTTTTATCGATAAAATGCCAATTGCGGGAATTGATCCCTCCCTCCCTCTCCCAAGTCTGTTCTGTCTGACTTTTAACTTGACATTATAATTTACTCCAGGGTGCTAGTATCATTGGTTTCAAACCTCTCAGTAACCTTTTTCATCATATTCAGTGAAAGTTTCTAGCTTTGCCTAAGATTTCAAGTACCATCTGAGCCAAAAGCAATGATTAACCTGGCAGGAAATCTATTCGTTCCATTTCAGGTGTGCCTAGCCATTGCTGGTGCTTCCCACACGAGCTTTCATGGAATCAGCTGCCTCCAGATTGATGTCTGTAAAAGCTTTGGTGCCGTGAAGAATCTATAATGACCCTTTGGTGTCTGTAAAAGCTTCGGCAGAGTATATGATGGAACCTTCATCTAATGATATAATGGGATCAATTTATCCCCTATCAAATTGGCTTGCATTGACAGAAAACTGGTCGGAGGTGACGAGTGCTGACAGATGAGGTTTTCACTTCTCAAGCACAAGGATGCAATCGAAATTACATATAATTCATCACACAAAAACTCCATAATGGGTTCAACTTCTGTGACCCCCATAGTTCTTTCACTTGAGTATGACACGGTGACCAGGGGTTACAATTAACCCTCTCATAAGAAAAAGGATATAAGAAGCGCAATAAATAAGAGAACGCCGTAATATAAATGACATTGCAAGAGGTAAAGCACTATGGAAATTTATCAAATTCAAACAATAACTAAAACTATATTTCTTGACATAGCATTAGAAAATACATTACTTTCATTCTAAATGCTCCCATCACCAGCTGCTTTAACCTTACATCAATAAACATGTATCTAGCAAGTTCCGACAAACTAAATACAAAATTACAAACACACTAACCAAGAAATGGTTCCTTTTACCCAAAAGTAAATCAAGCTACTGTTTGTGACATTTCATAATTTAATATGTAGTTCCGAATGTCTTGCTTTCCGATGGGAGATTAGCTACATCACAATTCATGAAATGAAATCACTCATGCAACTATCTTCGTCACATAAATACTAAATTAACACTGGATAGATGTGATGCGGACTAGGGTTTGTAGAATAGGTTTGGGGATTTTTATTGGAATTTGGGGAATAGGGTTACAAGATAAATAGCCAATTTTTGGAGAGTTGGCCCCTCTCCTAGCTTTTGCTAAGGGAAAAGCCTAAACTCTCTTCTAGATCTCCTCGGAGAACTCTAGGAAATGTCAAATGACGGCTCACAAATTCGATACCCTAACCCTAGCCCACGCCCTCACTTATATAATGATGAGGCGTGGTGCGTACAGCAATTAAGACCCACTAATGGTGCCTAAAGTAATTTTATCCCCAAACCTTCGGTACGCCCAGCAATTACTCCTTAGTCTTCTTGCGCCTCCTCTCGTAGGTGATAAGCGTATCACTACTCCCCCCCAGGAGTTTCACCTTGTCCTCAAGGTGGAAATCTGGGTACTGTTCCAGGATGTGATCATATAACTCCCATGTGGCCTCGAACTCCGGTAATCCCGACCAACGAATAAGGATTTCCCGTGCTCCCGATGCTCCCGTACGAATGCCTGTGACCTCCTCGGGTGCAAGAAGTACCTCCATGTCAACCGTGAGAGTCGGGGGTAAAGTAGACGATGCCTCATGATCTCCAATAGCGCGGCGCAACTGTGAGACGTGGAAAACCGGGTGAATGCGGGTAGTAGGAGGCAGCTTCAGTCGATACGCCACCTTGCCGATCCTGGCCTCAATCTCATACGGCCCATAGTACCTTGCCGCTAGCTTCTCGTTGCGCCGGTGAGCCATAGAACGCTGTCGGTATGGTCGAAGCTTCAGATAGACGCGTTCCCCTACATCAAACTCCACCTCTCTGCGATGTGCATCTGCCTTCTTCTTCATGATCTGCTGCGCGCGCAGTAGGTGACGCTTCAACTCTTCCAGGACTCGATCTCGATCCTCTAGCTGCTGCTCCAATCCTGACACCGGGGTGGATCCCCTACTGTAATGCACTAAATGGGGCGGATCCCTGCCATAGACGATCTGAAACGGTGTCATCCTCGCCGCTGAGTGGTACGAGGTGTTGTACCAATACTCAGCCCACATCAACCACCCGGCCCACTTCCTAGGAGTCTCTGACGCAAAGCACCGCAGGTACGTCTCTACACTGCGGTTGAGGACCTCCGTCTGGCCGTCCGTCTGGGGGTGGTATGCCGTGCTCCGTCGAAGTGCTGTACCCTGCAGACGGAACATCTCCTTCCAAAAAGTGCTCAGAAAGACTTTATCTCTGTCGGACACAATAGAGCGGGGGTACCCATGCAGCCTGACCACCTCCTTCAGAAAAGCTACTGCTACCGATGCTGCTGTAAATGGGTGGCGGAGTGGAATGAAATGACCGTATTTGCTGAGGCGGTCAACCACAACAAATATAGTAGTATAGCCCTCGGATCGTGGCAGTCCCTCCACGAAATCCATCGAGATGTCCTCACATATCCTCTCTGGTAACTCCAAGGGCTGTAGAAGACCGGCTGGAGATGTCGCCTGATACTTGTGGCGCTGACATATATCGCACTCCGCGACCAGCCTCGCAATGTCCTTCCTCATGCCCGGCCAGTAAAGCTCCCGGGCCATCCTCTGATACGTCTGGTAACCTCCCGAGTGCCCACCTACTGCGCTGCTGTGGAACTCATGGAAGAGTGCAGGAATGTGACCCGAAGTCCGAGGAATCACTAGCCGCCTCCGGTACAGGAGCAGTCCCCCCTCCAATGTGTACCCCGGAAAGTCTGTAGACCCCCCAACAATCGCTCCCCGGATTCGCCGCAGCTCCTCATCTGCCTCAATCTCTGCTAGCAGGGTGTCGCTCCTCAACATCAACGGAATAGACAAAGCCACCACCTGCACCCCCTCATCTCGTCGGGAGAGCGCATCTGCCGCCTTGTTGTCCGAGCCGGGTTTGTAATGGATCTCAAATTTGTACCCGCTCAACTTGGACAACCATCTCTGGTGCTCCTCTGCCACCATGCGCTGCTCCAAGAGGTACTTTAGACTCCGCTGGTCTGTCCGTACCACAAACTCCCTCCCCAGTAAGTAGGGTCTCCACTTCTGAACTGACAGCACAATTGCCATCAACTCTCGCTCGTAGACTGACTTCAGCCGGGCTCTGGTGGATAAGACCTGGCTGAAGTAAGCGACCGGCCTCTGCTCCTGCATCAGTACGGCCCCCAAACCGAACCCCGAAGCATCTGACTCCACGATGAATTTCTTCTCAAAATCTGGGAGCGCCAGCACCGGCACCGTCGTCATCGCCTCCTTGAGGGCCTGGAACGCCCTCGTCGCCTCCTCTCCCCAGCAAAAATTATCCTTCTTCAGCTGCTCCGTTAGGGGCCACGCCAATGTGCCGTACCCCTTCACGAACCGCCTGTAATACCCTGTAAGCCCCAGAAACCCCCTCAAGGCCCGTAGTGTCCTAGGCTGGGGCCAATCCAACATGGCCGAAATCTTCGATCGATCGGCGGCCACTCCCTCCGCCGACACAATGTGCCCCAGGTACTCCACCTGCGCCTGTCCGAATAGACACTTCTTCCGGTTGGCCTGCAGCTGATGGCCCTCCAACTCCCGCATCACTATCTCCAGATGGCCCAAATGATCCTGTAATGATGCGCTGTAGACCAGGATATCATCAAAAAAGACCAAAACGAACCTCCGTAAATAAGGTCGGAAGACCTTGTTCATCAGGGACTGGAAGGTCGCGGGGGCGTTCGTCAGCCCAAAGGGCATGCCGAGGAACTCGTAGTGGCCTTCGTGAGTTCTGAAGGCGGTCTTCTGCACATCTTCCTGCCTCATGCGAATCTGGTGGTACCCCGACTTCAGGTCGATCTTCGAGAACACCACCGCTCCGTGCAGCTCGTCCAATAGTTCGTCGATCACCGGAATGGGAAACTTGTCGGGGACAGTCTCCTTGTTGAGAGCCCGGTAATCGACACAAAATCTCCAACTGCCGTCCTTTTTCTTAACCAGAAGCACTGGGCTAGAGAAAGGACTAGCACTAGGGCGGATGACACCTGCTTGTAACATCTCCTGCACCAACTTCTCAATTTCATCCTTCTGTACCTGGGGGTATCGGTACGGTCGCACACTGATAGGTGACACCCCCTCCTTTAGCACAATCGCGTGCTCATGGTCTCTCGGCGGCGGAAGACCGCTAGGTGGCTGAAACACTCCCTCAAACCCCTGCAGTAGCTGCTCCACCTCCGGCGGTACTACTGTCGCCCCGATGGCCTCGTCCGACGCCAACCCCTGGAGCTCAATCAAGAACCCCCCTCCCTCGGCTTGGAGTGTCTTCGCCATGGTCTTGTAGGACACCGACGAACAACACAAACTCGGGTCACCCAACAGCACCACCTTCCGGCCGTCTACCTGGAACTCCATCCGTAGTAGCCTCCAATTGAACTTCGTCTCTCCCAGCGACTGCAGCCATTGCATCCCCAAAATCAAGTCGACGTTGCCCAAGGTCAAGGGCAGGAAGTCTCCCGTGATCACCACCCCCTGTATGGACACCATCAAGTCCCGGCAGATACCTCTACTCTGCTCGACCACCCCGGTCCCGAGCATGACCCCAAAGCCCTCTGTCTCCGTGACTGGGAACCCTTGACTCTCAATCACCCTGGGGGATACGAAATTGTGGGTAGCCCCACTATCTATCAAGATCACCACGTCCAGGTCTCGGACTCTACCAGCCAGCTTCATGGTGTGCACCCGCGTAAACCCCGCGATGGAGCTAAGCGAGACCTCGGCCGCCTCCAGTAGTAGAGGCGTGCCCTCCTCATCGGCCCCTGCCGCCTCCTCCTCTGCCTGCTCCCCCTCCAAGTCCTCCGCATATACCTCGTATACCTGCAGGGCCTGGTTGCGACACCGATGCCCAGGGGTAAACTTCTCGTCGCACTTGAAGCATAACCCCTTTGCCCTCCGGTCTCGCATCTCCGCGTCCGTCATCCTCTTGTAAGGCCCGCCCGGCCTCACATCCCCGGGTCTCCCTCCGGCCGCTGGGGCCCCTCCTGCAGCGCTTGTCTGTCCTCCTGGGCCCGCCTGTGGGCGTGGAAACTGCCCCCCAAACGCCCCCCTAACACGGAGTTCGTCGGCCAACCGGTCCTCTACCGTCAGGGCCAGCTCCATCTGCTCCTCCAGTCCACGTGGTCTGAGAGTACGAAGCTCAGACCTGATGGTGGGCTTCAGACCGTCCATAAAGAATCCTTCCAGGGATTCTGCAGGCATCCCTCGCACGCGGCTAGTGAGCTCCTCATACTGCTTGATGTAGTCACGCACGGTCCCCATCTGCCTCAAGGCATGCAGCTGCTCATAAGCTCCCTCCGCCTGAGAGCCTCTGAAACGGTGTAGTAGTGCCTCCTTGAACCCGTCCCAGGTCCTCAGAGGTCTCTGCTGCTCCTTCCACCTCCACCAATTTAGAGCCTCCCCCTCCAAACAGAGGGCAACCGCTCTCAACCTCTCCTCCTCAGTCAGCCTGGCCAGCTCAAAGTACCTCTCCGCCTTGTAGATCCACCCAATGGCGTCACTACCCTCGAACACCGGCATCTGGAGCTTCCATATGCGATCATCCGCCCGTGGATCTCTCCCGTCGACACGATCCACGCGCTGCAGGCGACGGTGGTCCCCAAATCGGTCCCCTTCCGGCTCCCACCTCCTATCCTCCCTCCAATGCCGTTCATCCTCCTCCTCATACTCCTCCTCGTAGTGATGGATGGGATCCTCGTACTCCAGATCCTGATCTTCAGCCCCCCATCTTCCTTCCGTAGCCCAGTCATCGTCCTCGAAGTACTCCGGATCTTGCGCACCCCGCGCGCGCCTCTCACGGGTCCCGTGGCCCCCCCGACGCTGCCTGGGGGGGTCCTCGTACTCCGCGCGGCCCGTCGGGAGCCCGCGCGTGCCCTGGCGGGCCCGCCGCTCCTCGGCGCCCCCTTGGGGGGTCACCCGCCTCCGGCGAACCCCCTGGGGGGTCGCCCGCCTCCTGCGGCCCCCTGGGGGGGTCGCCCGCCTCCGGCGGCCCCGCCAGGGGGTCGCCCGCCTTCGGCGGCCCCGCCTGGGGCTCGCCTGCCCTCGGCGGCCCCCAGGCGGGGTCGCCCTGCTCCCGCGACCCCCCTGCGGGGTCGCCGCTCCTCGACGGCCCCTTGGGGGGCTCGCCCGCCTCCGGCGAGGCCCCTGGGGGCGCCGGCTGTCGGCAACCCCCAGGGGGTTCGCCGCCTGCCTCCGTCGCTGCCGATGAGTCGTTGGTTCTTCTTCGGAGCTCTCTCCTAGGGTTTCGGAGAGATCCTCTTGCCAGTCGTCGTCGTTGAGATCCAGATCTAGATCTACTCCTACGATGACGCCTTCCTGGTTCGGAATCATCGTCGCCTTCCCTTTTGCCCTCAGATCTGATTGATGATTCAGATCTGAGGTGCCTCCTTCCTTTGAGCGCGAGATCTGTGGCGCGGTGATGTTTTGAGCCATGAAGTTGACGATCATCTCCTTCATTTGCTCCATACTTCCCTTGAGATCCGATTTGACGGCGTCGATCTTTTCGATGAGATCCGCCGTGTCTTTCTTCCTTTCGACGATTTCCGCATCTAGCCGCTCCTCCATAGATTTTGCCGTGGATGATCTCGTCGCTGCCATTGGATCAGTGCTCTGATACCAAATTGATGCGGACTAGGGTTTGTAGAATAGGTTTGGGGATTTTTATTGGAATTTGGGGAATAGGGTTACAAGATAAATAGCCAATTTTTGGAGAGTTGGCCCCTCTCCTAGCTTTTGCTAAGGGAAAAGCCTAAACTCTCTTCTAGATCTCCTCGGTGAACTCTAGGAAATGTCAAATGACGGCTCACAAATTCGATACCCTAACCCTAGCCCACGCCCTCACTTATATAATGATGAGGCGTGGTGCGTACAGCAATTAAGACCCACTAATGGTGCCTAAAGTAATTTTATCCCCAAACCTTCGGTACGCCCAGCAATTACTCCTTAGTCTTCTTGCGCCTCCTCTCGTAGGTGATAAGCGTATCAAGATGCTACCATATCATATTCAATAAATGCAGGTACCACTGCAGTCTACAGCTAAAGGATCTTATATTTAGTGAGAGATTGAGGGAAAAAAATTCTTCCAAAGCCATCAGCTGGAGTTTGGAATATACTTTTCTATGCAGGGGAATGTGTACCGTACAGAAACGTGATATGGATGAATGTCAATGTACGTTTAGAAAGCACTAGAAACAAATAATTTCAAAAAGAATGCAATTACCTTACATTCTTATGAGAAAGGAACATGTAATAAAAAATGATGAATTAATAGTCACTCTTCAATATTCCAAGCATGTCATATAACTTATTCAGAGGTGCACTCATAAAAATAATTAGAAGGATGATTCTTATCAAAATAATTAGAAGGAAGGCCCCAAAAAAGCCCCAACAAGGCAGAAAAGTTTCAAATCAACCATAAACGAACAGAAGTTCAATTAAAAATTGGAAATCGTTGCCAGTAACCACATTTCTAGCAAAGAAAAGTCCAGTGTGGAACTCATGACAAAAAGGAAAGTCACAGTAAATATGTCTCTAATCTGTGATCTTATTACATGGATAATTTCTTACTTGAGAAACTTCATTCCAATTACTATCCCGTTTGGCCTCTTGAATCGCCTAATAATATACGAGCTTAAAACAACCTATCTGACAAGGACACCAACCTTCA